>OY731407.1:17982280-18582280 GCA_963425845.1 Sphenostylis stenocarpa
AACCCACATCATGTACACCCCTAAGGACTATGGCATCACTCCTCATGTTAAATTGCTTGGGAATTGGATGCCATCTTCTCAATTAAATCTCTAGCGACGGCGAGTGACATGTCTCCTAAAGCTCCTCCACTAGCTGCATCTATCATACTCCTATCCATTGTGTTCATCCCCTCATAAAAGTACTTGCGGTAGTAGGCTGTTGTGATATTTGGTGGTGAGGGCAACTTGCACAAAGTCTCTTGAACCTCTCCCAATACTCGTATAAGCTCTCTCCCATCTGTTGCACGATACACGATATATCCTTCACGATGGCGGTGGTCCTGGAAGCGGGGAAAAATTTATCTAGAAAGACTCTCTTCGAGATCATCCCAGCTCGTTATGGAACCAGGAGCTAAGTAGTACAACCGAGTCTTTGGCAAGATCCTCCAAAGAGAAAGGAAAAGCCTTTAGGTATATGTGATCTTCGGGGAACATTTTGTGGCTTCATGGTGGAGCGAGACTATATGGAACTCCTTGAGATGCTTGTGTGGATCCTCACCTGCACGACCATGAAACTTGGGCAACAAATGGATTAGTCCAGTTTTAAGCACAAATGGTACATCCTCTTCGGGGTATTGGATACATAAATTTGCATAAGTGAAATCGAGGTGCGACCATCTCCACTGAGAGTCCTCTCACGAGGTCCAATAGGTTGATCACCCATGTTATTAGTTTGGAAATTATCGAAAGAAGGTATATTAGGTGCGAGTACTCTCACTATGACTATCTAATGGTTCAGACTCAAGAGATGAATTCCTAGAATGTCTAACTAATCTATGAAAGGTTCTATCTATCTCGGGATCAAAAGGTTGTAAAAGGTCGGGATTGCTCCTAGTCATGCACTATATTCAACAATTCATGTATTTCCCAAGAGTTAAAAAAAATTTCTAAAAAAATCGGTTGTTTCTTGGAATGACAACGGTAGGCAGTGAACAAGTACACCGGGTAGGTTCCCGGGAAAGAGAGGTGGGTCACTAATGGACACGCTTAAATACCAAATCTTTCCTAGCAGAACCCTCCTAGACATGCACTCTCACACTACCAAGTTATATCCGGAGTTTCTTATGAGAATGGAAATTATAAATTTTTTTTTTTATATATAAAGCTAAAAAAACAAATTAGAGATGAAATTGTTTTTTTTTTTTTGAATTATTATTTATATATTTTTTAATATTTTTTTTTATTATTTTGTTATTTTTATTTTTTTTTTTTTTTTTTTTTTTTTTTAACCAAAGAGAGTTTTAGAACACAGTGGGCTATCAAAATAGTTTTAAGAGAAGTAAGAATTTTAACTTAAATAGAAAATCAAATAAAATATTTAAAAAACTAAAAATCAAATAAAATATCTAAATAAACTGAAAATCAAATAAAATATTTAAATAACTAAAAATCAAATAAAATATCCAAATAACTAGAAAGTCAAAATATTAAATAACTTAAAATCAAATAAAATATCCAAATAACTAAAAATAAAATAAAATATTAAAAACTAGCAATCAAATAAAATATTCAAATAACTAAGAATCAAATAAAATATTTAAATAACTGAAAATCAAATAAAATATTAAAAACTAACAATCAAATAAAATATTTAAATAACTAAAAATAAAATATCCAAATAACGACAAATCAAATAAAATATTCAAATGACAACAAATCAAATAAAATATTCAAATAACTAAAAATCAAATAAAATATTTAAATAGCTAAAAATCAAATAAAATATTTAAATAACTGAAAATCAAATAAAATATTTAAATAAAGTAAAATAAAAACAAAAAAATGAAAACAGAAAGCAGAAAATAAAAATTGAAAACCTAGACAAAAATCTTGGTCCCGACAACGGCGCCAAATTTGATCGATGTCGTACTTCGGTCAAATAATTAAAACAGAATAAATGTAGTACTAGGAAGCTTTCCTAGGTCGTCTCCCAAAGACCACGAATTTCTATCAAAGCTTATCAATTTTTAGTAACAAAAAATTAAAAGGGGAGTTTTTCAAAATTAAAATATTAGATGAAACAGAACAAAAGCAGATTATAAAAATGCGGATTAAAAGCAGATTAAAATGCAATTGATTTCCGATTCTAATGCGGTGTCACTTATCCTAGATTACGAAATTAATTCAAAATTCACCAACTAAGCGAAGATAAATCCCAAATTATATTCTAATTCAAAATTAATCAACTAAGCGAAGATTAATCTCAAATTAGCTTTTACCCTTGTTCCAATATGAAATTAACCAACTAAGCGAAGATTAATCCCAAATTTTCCTTAACCCTTATTTTAACATGAAATTAACCAACTAAGCGAAGATTAACCCCAAATTATCCTTATACAATTAAGCATTGCATACATCACATAATCTCATATCTAACACGAAATTAAGCAAGCTGTGATATAAGTTTCGGTTTATTAAGCATAAACAGATTATAATTCAATACTGAGATTAGAAGATGAAGAGTTAAGAGAACAAACAATATGAAATTGAAGAACAAAACCTCAAAGATCTACTTGCATTCTTCTCGAGAAAATCAATACAAAGATTTAGCTATCCATAGAAAGTTGAAAACGCAATAGAAGAAACATAATTAAAATTGAAACAAGAATTTAAAAATAATGACAGAAGAGTAACAAACTTGAATGTAAATTGCAAAAGATGAAAGACGGAAGTGTGGTGGCTGCCTAGTCCTTGTGTGATTTTGTCTTCTTTTCGTGTGATGTGCCTCTCTTATATAAATAACCCTAACCCTAATCTTAATCGAGGTTTTGGGCTCAACTAGTCCATGAAACACATCATAAATTGGCTTCAGTGCAGGTCCATGAACTTCAAACACATGCAGTATTTTCAATACTTATCCAAATTAAGCGATTTTGGTCTCCAACGAAAGCCTTTTGAGCTAGCTTTAAAACGCCACCATTTCAACTATTTTCGGAGCTCTAATGAATTTAGGAGACTTAAATTACTAAAGCATGTCCATTGGGCCGGCCTGGTGCGCTTGACCTGTTTTGGATAATTTATGTAAAATCCAATTTAGCTCCGAATTGAATGATTTTGGATCCTGTGGAAAGCTCAATGTGTCTAGTTTATAATTATTTTAGAATTATGTTATTTGGAGATCTGTAGAAAAAATGATAAATAAAACAATAAACTAATGTCAGTACCCGTATAAAATAAAATATGACATTTGGCCCAACTTTTCAAGTCTAAAATTACTTTAAACTGTCCTAAAATTAATAATGAGTAAAAATTAGATCAAATAGATTAAAATCTAAATTATTATCCCAATGAAGTCCAATCAATGAAAATGCACTAATAATAGACAATTAAACACAATGCACCAATTAAGATAAGTATATAAAGATAAGAAAATGCGGGAAAATAATGACTAATCAACTAGATTCCTAATGTACGTAAGTTTGAACAATTGAAAATTTGGATAAAATAGCAAACATAGAATTATAATAAGAACTTTAGTCAAAATAAGATCTGTTAGAGAATTGATTTCATACTCTTTCCTATATAATTCCAGTCCTTTCAATTGATGCAAGAAATGTAATTATCCACTTGAGTTTACCCAGAGTTGTTTTACCCCTAATCCCTTAGTAGGCAAAACTATTCATTGAATCCAAACCCCCAATCCCTTAGGTCAGTTACACCATTCAATAGAATCATGAAAAAACAATAATCTTCTCTATTGCAAACTAATTAGATATATGCCCAATTTCCCAATTGTGACAAACCCTAACCTGTTATATTTAGGATCGCGAACAACCTCCAATCTCCCAATTGTGAAACTGCTCGTGGAATGAACTTGAAAATTATAAATAGAACACTGAGATAAAGAACATTAACTTAACATCAATTGTCAAGAACAAGAAAATATAATTCAGAGTACTACATCAATCCTCTAACAACAGGGAAATCAGTTCTACATAATATAAAAATTCCCAAAAGATAATAACTAGAACGTAACAAATGGAGAATGGTTGCCCCCTCTCCCCTTTTCAGTTTCGTTCCACCTTCTTTATAGGGTGTCCCACGTTTTTCTCCACTTGTTGAGGTAGTTACCACTTGTCATAACCGTCTTGAATTTCCACAGGTGTGGAAAAATCCACAACCCACCTGTGGAACTCTCTAACTTCAACTGTGCATTCTGAACCACAAATCCACAGGTTGTGGAACATTTCACAAGGTACCTGTGGAACTTGCTGATATGAAATATTTCTATCTTGACACCAACTCCCTCCAAACTATGAATTCAAACTTTCAAACACCTATTTACAAGAACAATGCACAAACCAACATGTATGATCCAAAACAACGATAATACATGATGAAATCGTTCCCATAATGCAACAACATATGAAATTAACCTAAATTAATGCATGAATATAATGATATTTTATCCACCCATCAACAACCTCCTCAAGATGATGACATTCAACACAATTACAACACTCCAGAAGCAGAAGGAACTATGGATGAAAGAAAACATTCAATTTCTTCCTTCTTTGATTTAGGAATGCCAAGCATTTTTGGAGCGTATGCCCCAACTCCACCTTCAGCACAAGGTTTTGAAGGACCTTATCAACAATCCCCTGATAATATCCAATATCATAATGAAACGGTGTCATCCTCCGACACATATAAAACTCATGAAGATGTAGAGCATCATGAAGACCAACCTTCAGAGGAAGAAGCACCTAGACCGCCCCAGGGAAGGAGGAACCCAACTAGGAACAGAAGGTGACCCCGATGTGGAACTGGACACCATTATGGGAATTAAATAATAAAAATTTAGTTTTAGTGTTTGAATTGTTCTTATTTAGATACCTTATGTTGGGTTTGTAATATAAACTTTGCAAATGATGAATAAAAAACCTACAAATTCAAAAAATTTGTATCTAATAACTTACAAATACAATAAATTATTATCTTAATAACTTACACATTCAATTAAATCATTATATTAATAACTTACACATTCAATAAACTAATACTATGCATTGACTCATTCACTCTCTCAATCAATGCTCTCACATGCACCAAATCACTAAGACAATACCTATCAACTTTATTGGGTAGTCGTGTCAAGGGAGATATGAATTATTCCTAATGCAAAAGTTGATGACTATTATTATGTATTGACTCATTTACTGTCTCAATTAATGCATTCACATGCACGATGCCACTAAGACAAGACATATCAACTTTATTTGATAAGTGTGCCTATGAGGGAGATATGAATTATTTCTACTGCAAAAGCTGATGACTATTAGCATGCATTGACTCATTCACTCTCTCACTCAATACCCTCATATGTACCCTAGTCACTAGACCTATCACCTCTATTTTTTTTTTGCTTTGTAATATTTTGGAAGATATATATATATATATATATATATATATATATATATATATATATATTAATTCTAAATATAATTTTTTTTAAAGTTGATAATTTTTATTTTAATTTATGCAATATATATATATATATATTGCATAAATTAAAATAAAAATTATCAATTTAAAATAAAAAATAAAAAAACTATATTTATAATTATATATATATATATATATAATTTAAAGTTCATATATGTAATTTTAATTGATGTAATATATATATATATATATAATTTATAAATATTTATTTTATTTTATTTTAATTTAATATATATTTTTATTTGTAATTATTTAATGTATATTTGAAAATTTAATCGATTATAATCGATTATTTGAAAAAGTAATAAGTTGTTTGAAAAACTAATCGATCCAGTAATTGAAAAACTAATCGATTAGTTTTTGAAATAATCAATTAGTTTTTTAAATATACATTAAGAAAAACAATATATATATATATATATATATATATATAATATTATAATTTTTATTTAAAATTTATAGTTTTAAATTATAGTTTTAAAAAAATTTATATGTTTTTTTAGATTAATAATATATTTAGATTTATTGTTAAAAGTAGTAAAATAATATTTTTAAAATGACACAATAGTCATCGACTTTTGTGCAAGGTGCATGTGAGAGCATTGATTGAGAGAGTAACTGAGTCAACGCATGATAATAGTCATCATCTTTGGGGAGTTATGATATGACACAATACCATTATTTATAGTGTCATAATGGGGAGTGTACGTTTTTTTAGTTAACAGTTGTGGTTGAAAATACAAAAATTGAACGCACAGGATTCAGATTCACTACATAAGGCATACTGCTCAGCCATAATGACACGATGATGCTTTAATAAAACCCTGTCAGACCTTGTGCAATGTGGATTTAAATGATGTGCATTCATCTCCACAGATTTAATTTCAACCCTCAGATTAAAGTTGTAGGACTTTGTCACATGGACTAAAGCCTTCACGCGTCATTCATGGTGGTCAGACCTCGTGCAGTGTCTTATGCGTTCATCTCCACAGATTCATTCTTAGCCATTAGATTTCGTATGTGGAATTATCATTGTTGTTGGTCCAAGTGAACAATTATCCTATAAATAGAGTAACTTATAGGTTGTTCGACTGATCAAATCAATGACAAGGTACTACAACCAACAATGACATCTACAACTTTCACAGTGTTGGTGTACTTCAATGACACCATCTTAATGGAAGAAAACTACTCTGAAACATACATTAGCTCTCAAACGGCTTGGGTGGCCATAACAAACACAATGACTATGGTCGAAGTGAAACAAACTATTCTCAACCACTTCAATATGTCAACAGTAAACGAATATGAAGTCAACTTACAATACAGGTTACCAATTTTCATATATGTCACCACTGCAGATTATAGATCATGTAAGATATTTGTAGATGACGACGTCGAGGCATTATTTTTAATGGCAACAGAACAAGCTACAAAAGTTCAATCATGGCATTTATTACAAAAATCCACCAAAGCGAAATCCGAAGTTTATTATGATTTGGCTAATAACTTTAATCAGTCACTAAACTTAGATTGATGATCATTTACCTTAATTTCTGAAAAATCCATGAACCTTATGTTATCACTCTTCTTGTCATGTGTAATAAGTATTTCAATCCATCCAATATTATCATTTATGTTAAGTCGATTAATCTTATTTATGTTTATCATTGTGTAAAAAAAAATTGTATTAACATGATGACATAAAGTTATGTGTAAGTCAAATGATCACACAACGAAATATCCAAGTCACATGATGACATAAGGTGTAGTGTGGGTCACATGATCATGTTCGTTAATGTGCGGGTCACATGATCACCTAACTTTCGACTATAAAAGAGGGACCTTACCACAAATTTCAAACCATAGTTATTCAAAACTTTTCTTTGCTACCACTCATCAGAATCTTATTCCTCCTCAAATGACACCAAAGATGTTTGCATGCATCTATGATAATGGTGACATGATTCCTAACCCAAAAAATGGTGTTTTGTTTAAGTCTGACACCTGTATCATGGTTCAGCTTCATGGAGGTTTCACATTTTCGCAATTAGTAGAGATAATATTGCAACGAGGAAAAGAGATCCAACCAATCCACCTCCTGTCCTCCATTTCAGATTTCCAACACAAATTTGTGGCAGACATGTGACTTATACAATAACAAAGATTGAATATGACGATGACTTGGATGGAGCCATGGACATCATAAAGGCCAACCCAAATTTGAGATCCTTGAAAATTTACACAACTTACAACACAGATATTTCATCTTCCCAGCCTAATTATTTTAATCATTCTCATGAACATCAACAACCCTTACAAACCCAACCCACACATCAGTCATTTGACCTTAACGCCACATATATAGGGGAATGGGAAAATGACATACAATCATACACCCAACTCTTGACCGATCCATCGACCTCACAACTTCTCTCATCTCCTACATATGTCGACACACAATAATTCTCCTCTCCTCCTCTGCAAGAAAATGAAACATTAGGCATACCTTTATCGTCATTAGACCCATTTAGTGAGGATGAGGATGACATCCTTAACCAGCAAGCAGATGATGAAGAAGAAAACATAGATATCTCTCCTATACAACAACAACCTCATTTATCTCTTCAATACAACCCGCCCTCACACTTCCAGTCCTATGAAGAATTTTCCCAACATGTAGACCAATAATATCCTCATGCATACGACCACTTTAATATTCATCATGACACATTTGAGCATGAACCTAGTAACATTAACCCAAGGAATGAGGTTCCAAACAAAGGAACAAGTCATTAATGCTTTAAACACATTTCATATCACAAACCATTGCACATACAAAACGACACAGTCAAACACAACAAGGCTGAGGGTGCAATGTGTTCATCATCAATGTCTGTGGAAGTGTCAAGCCATCCTTCGAACAAGAGATCAAGTATGGGAAATAAGAAAAATCGAAGGGTCTCACACCTATGTCACACAACTCATTACACAAGATCATAACAGGTTGGGGTCACGTATCATTTCCTAACACATTCATGAGATGGTCGAATCTGACCCATCAACACCAATTGCAACAATCATTGCTTCCATCAAGACCTCACTGGGCTACACAACAACGTATAGAAAGACTTGGTTGGCCAAGCAACAAACAATTGAACATGTGTATGAAAAATGGGAAGAATCATTCAACAAATTGTCACGGGTACTACAAGTAATGCAAACATTTCTTCCTGGTTTCGTATACCAACTCAAAACTCAGGTCATAACTGATGGCGAGGAGGTCCTGCAAAACAAAAAATATTTCAAAAGAGTATTTTGAACCTTCAAACCATGTGTGTTAGACAAATGACATCTAGAAGGGGGTGAATAGATGCACAATTTAAAATAGATGTCAAATTAAAAATTTATTTGTGAATCAATAATTTGTTTGAACACAGATAAAGTGGAATCCATAATATAATCAGGAAAAGAGAAAGAGATAAGGGAAAGAGAAGAGCACACAAAGATTTATACTAGTTCGGGTATAGTCAACCCTACATCCAGTTCCCAGTCAACTCTTAACACAAGAGTGACTCCCAATTCACTATCTTTCAAATTCAGTTTACAAATTACAATCAACTTAGCAGAAGAACCATTAAAAAGTAAACTAATTAAAAAGACAATCACCTCCTTAGAAACCCACTAAGGATGAACATCTCCCTAGAATTCCACTAGGGATGAACACCTCCTCTGAACAAATCAAAGGATGAAAAACACCTCCTTAGAATCCCACTAAGGATGAACACCTCCCTAGAATCATACTAGGGATGAAAACCTCCTTTGAACAAATCAAAGGATGAAAAAACCTCCTTAGAATCTCATTAAGGATGAACACTTCCCTAGAATCACACTAGGGATGAAAAACACCTCCTTTGTCACCAACGCACAAAGGATGAAGGTAATAATAAAAATAAAAACAGTCACACCTGGGTAATGGAGACAACAAATTGTAGACGTTTGTAGAATGCCAAAACAAGTGTGATTAACAATGAAAGCACAAAAGGCAGTAGAAAAGAGGGTTTTCTCAGAAAGTGTAAAATATCTCTGTTGTCTTGCTCATAATTCTTTTCTCAAAACTGATTGAATGTAAATTGTATTTTCGAATTCTGCAATTGTGTGTATTTGATTTTTCATCAAAACTTAATTAAATAGAAAAATAACATCGAGAAAATGGTCGTTGGACATTAATATTTTTGTGAATAAAAATCAGGATATATTCAAAAATATTTATTATTCAAAACAGATATATTTTTCAAATTTAAATTACCATAATTGATTATGTTACCAGTATAATCAATTATGACAGAGAAAATCATTTTTCCATTTCTGATGCATCATAATTGATTATGACAGTGAAAAATATCACGTTATGAATTTTATCACACTTGTGCTTTGGAGGCTTATGCATAATATTACTTCATCAACTTGTACCTCTAGATCTAGTATTCTAAGACTCTATCTAGTCTTCAGGAATCATCTTTGGTTTGCTTGAATCATCATCTTTATCAAAAACATATCTTGGGCATGTAGAGAAATGTTTCACATTTTCACCAACGTCTTAAATTCAGCTTGTCCTTAATTCATCTTGAATGGTGTTGACTTGAATCATCATCAAGATCATCTCTTAGGAATGTAGGGACATTTCCATCAATCTCCCCCTCATTGCTTTCAATCTCCCCCTTTTTCATGATGATCAAAGAAACACCTGAAATGAATTAAAATGTTTGACTCTATATAACCAGCTCCATATTAGTACAAATTTGTATCAAGTGTCAGAGTCTCTTAATCTCCCCCTGGATATATTAATAACAAGACTCCCCCTAACTCATATGAGCAAAGAATCTCTTAACTCCCCTTGTTTAATTTAGAGATAGGAAAGAATTTCACACAAATTTTAATTCATCAAAAAATCTCCCCCTGTTTCGCACATATTAATATCATCAAAATATATCCATGTTTCATTGATAATTATGAAAAATATTATTAGAGAAAAAAAATCTTCCCTTTTTCACACAGATTAATATCATCAAAATATCTCCCTGTTTTATTGATAGTTATGAAAAATATTGCAATAGAAACTGAGAACAAATTTGCACATATTAGTACATAAATCAAGGTAGAGAAGATAATACATTACAAAGTATCATAGAGAAGAATATCATATTAAGGAGACAATATCTAGGATACTCAAGACAAATGAAGAGAGATAGATAGGGGAATAAAATAATTGTAGAGATAATGGAATGAAATGCAGTAGTTTCCCCAATTGCAGTCTTTTTATCTAGGTAGCTTTCAAATTCAAATTCACTCATATTCTAGATTTCAAATTCAATTTGCAACAAATTTCAAATTCCAACAAATTTCAAATTCAAATTTCCAATCCCAAATTTCAAATTCAAATTTCAAATTCTAATTCAAATTCTAATTCAAATTCAATTTCAAAAATCTCAAATTGCAAAAATTTCAAATTTCAAAATCTCAAACTACAAAATTTCAAATTTCAAAAATATTAAATTGGAAAATTTCAAATTTCAAAAATCTCAAATTGCAAAATTTCAAATTTCAAAAATCTCAAATTGCAAAATTTCAAATTTCAAATTTCAAAAATCTCATACTACAATATTTCAAATTTCAAAAATCTCAAACTGCAAGATTTAAAAAAAAATCTCAAACTGCAAAATTTCAAATTTCAAGAATCTCAAACTACAAGATTTCAAACTTTAATAATTTCAAATTTTCATAAATTCAAATTTTCAAAATTCAAACTTTCAAATTTTCAAAATTCAAACCTTCAAATTTCATGCTTTAATAATTTCAAAATTTCATAAATTCATATTTTTAAAATTCAAACTTTCAAAATTCAAACTTTAATAATTTCAAATTTTCATAAATTCAGATTTTCAAAATTCAAACTTTCAAATTTCAAATTTAAAATTTTCAAAATTCAAACTTTCAAATTTCAAGCTTTAATAATTTCAAAATTTCATAAATTCATATTTTTAAAATTCAAACTTTAATAATTTCAAATTTTCATAAATTTAGGTTTTCAAAATTCAAACTTTCAAATTTTAAAGTTGGTCAACAATCAAATTTATGTGACATATAAGTACAGATATTCAATATAGAGACTTGAGAGACAATCATAAACTTATCTTTGTAATATTTCCCTGTTTATCTAGCTTGTTCTTGTACATCCATTTAGCTTCAATAACCTGCATTAATCTTTTATCCTTGATAACTACCTGGAACATCAACATACAAATCTAGGTACCCTTTAATTATTTTTGGGTCCTTAAATAGGTTAGTAGAATCAGAAGTCTCTGCCAAAAGACTAAGGATTAAAAGAATATAACCATGATATAATAATCGATTATCACAGCACCTTCAGAATCAACATAATTGATTATGACAACAAGAAAAAAAATTCAATTCTGATAATCAATTAGATGCTCAAACTATCATCTAGACATGTATAAATGTTTTGTTCCTTTAGGCACCCATTCATATTTTCCATTTGATATGCCAAAATGTTTTATGTAACATCTATTTGATGTATGACCTATTTTCATGCAATAAAAATATGTTGGTTTTCTTTGAAAAGGTCTAAATGAGTTTCTTAAATTTTTTGAAATTGGTTTCACATCTATTTTTCTTGACTCTTTCACAAAAATAGTTTTATGAGGTTCTAGACTTTCTTTGGGTTTGTAACCAAGTCCAACTTTGCTAGTATTCCCTCTTTGATAACCTAATATAAAATCAATATTTTCAGAAGATTTTGAAAACTTGCTTATTATTTTCTCTAACTTGAAAATCTCATTTTCTAAAAGATTACAATTTTCACAAGGTTTAGCAACTTCTTTATTTTTAGACAAAGTTTTAAATTTCTCAACATCTTTCTTTAAGCACTCATTTTCTTTTTCAAGAATATCAACATTATTTTCTAATGCATTAAAATTTTGCCTAAGTGCATTGTATTTCTTAGATAACTTGGTAAAATCTTCATACATATCTAGATATTCTTTAAACAACTCATCATATTTATTTAAGGATTTTGTACTACTTACCTGTGATGAGGCTTCATCATCACTTTTTATCATCAAGCAAAGATTTGCTTCTTCTTCTCCATCACTGCTTTCGGAAGAACTCTCTTGTGTTGTGGAAGAATCATTATCCTCCCAAGCAATATAAGCTTTGTGTTTGCTCTTATAGGTATCGTTCTTCTCTTTCTTCTTCTCTTTCACATCTTTCTTCTCTTTCTTAAGTTCCGGACAGTCTGGTTTGATATGACCAGGTTTTCCACATTCATAGCAATGAAATTTATTTGTTTTCTCCTTTCTTTGTTATCTCTTTTTCCTGTTCTTCATAAAGCGAAAAAATTGTTTAACAAAAAGAGACATATCGGAGTCCGAAAACTTACCTTCATTTTCACTTTCGTCTTGTGAAGATTTTTCTGCTTTTAGAGCTATCCTCTTGGTTTCATTTTGTTCACCATTCTTTAACATTTGTAGTTTCATCTCATGTTCTCGCAGCTTTCCAAATAGAGTAGCAATATTCATTTTTGTGAGATCTTTTGATTCTCTAATAGCAGTGACCTTTGGTTGTCAATTCCTGTCTAAGGATTTTGAGATCTTTGTGTTCAACTCCTCATTGTCAAAACTTTTTCCTAATGCTTTCAAGTGATTTATTATATGTGTGAAGCATGTCTGGAAATCCGTGATGCTTTCATTTTGCTGCATTTGAAATAATTCATACTCCTGGATGAGTGTGTTCTTACATGCTCATTTTACTTCATTTGTTCCTTCATGTGTTACTTCAAGAGTGTCCCATATTTCTTTTGTTGTCTTGCATTGTGAGACCCTGAAAAATTATTACGAGTTAAGGCAGAAATAATAGCATTTCGGGCTCTTACATCATAATGGGCACGCTTATTTTCATTTGGCATCCATTGATCAAAACTCTTTGAAACAGATCCAGACTCTGTTGTTCTCATCGGAATGTAGGGATCGTTGAGTATAGCATCCCAAACACCGTAATCTAATGTTTGTAAAAATATTTTCATTCTCGCCTTCCAAAACTGATAGTCTTCTCCTTCAAATAATGGTGGTCTGTTTATTGAGGCTTCTTCCCTGTAAACCTGATTCTGCATAGACATCTTGACAGATCGTTTAGAAATATCTTATCTAACCAAACTCTGAGACCACTTGTTAGATAAATGTCATTTAGAGGGAAGTGAATAGATGCACAATTTAAAATAGATGTCAAATTAAAAATTTATTTGTGAGTCAATAATTTGTTTGAACACAGATAAAGCAGAAACAATAATATAATCAGGAAAAGAGAAAGAGATAAGGAAAGAGAAGAGCACACAGAGATTTATAGTGGTTCGGGTATAGCCAACCCTACATCCAATTCTCAGTCAACTCTTAATACAAAAGTGACTCCCAATTCACTATCTTTCAATTTCAGTTTACAAATTACAATCAACTCAGCAGAAGAACCAGTAAAAAGTAAACTAATTAAAAAGACAATCACCTCCTTAGAAACCCACTAAGGATGAATGTTGGAAAAATTTGGGTCATGTATATATATGATACATAATTTAAATGTGTTAGGGTCATTATTTATTAAGCCAAATAATAAAGTGATCTGACTAAATTAAAGTTTTGGTTAAAGACATATGTCATGAAAATAAAATTGTGTAGAGACCATTGAGCAATTTCTAATTTGATGAGTTTAATTTATAGAACCCTAATTATGAAAATTAGGATTAATTTTGTTTTAAATAATTCAAATTACCCAATTTTATGAACCCTAAGTGGAGGATAATCTCTAATTTTTGTGAACCTTAAAATTTAAATTTGGGGGTAACATCCCCAATCTGATTCTGCTTGCTGATGGAATCGTGGAGGAAGCTATGGATTCTTCTTCTTCTTTTTCGTTTTTCCCTTTTGTTTCAGTTTAAGTTTCAAGTTTTACTGAGAAAGAAACAGTGTTTCATATTTCAATTTTTCTTGTATTGGGTTCTCTGTTCTTTTTTGAATCTTTTGTTTTTATTTAATTTTATGGGTTTGGAATTGGGAGTGGTGTTTGTGGAGTTCCCAACACAGAGAATATTAGGTAAATGGTGAATATTTCCACATATGTGGCTGTTATTATTTTATTGCCTCTATCTCCTAGGAATTTAAGGAAAATTTGATGTTAAATTAGGGTCTGAGTGATTACTGTTTAATTCCCTTTTAGGGTTTAGAGCAGTATGCTAAAGAGATTCAGAACTATCTCTGTTTCATCCCTAGTGTGATTTTAGGGAGATGTTCATCCTTTATGTATTGGTGGAAAATGAGGCCTTTTTTCATCCTTTGATTTGTTCAAATGAGGTGTTCATCCTTAATGAGATTTTAGGGAGGTGTTCATCCTTAGTAGAATTCTAATGAGATGATTCTCTTTTGAATTAGTTTGCAAATATTAAATATTTGGTTTTGTTATATAAATAAAATATTCAATTTTTGGTAGTTTAATATTTTTTGTGAGCAAATTGAGTCAAGAAGTCACCAAAGTAACTTCTCTTGAATTGGGCAGTTCATGAAAAATATTGAATGTTAGTGTTTGTGTATATTCATGCGAGTATTAGTCGGCCCAAAGGAAGATTAATATTTGGCCGAATTGCATATACACTTGTAATGATAAACATGTGATAATTATAAGGATTTGTTTTGTCGATGATAAATCAATCCAAAGACTGGTTTGTTGTTGGACGTGCTTTATTGTCAATGTTTGATTATTACAACAAGATACCTCTAGCAGTTAATATTACTGTCCAAAGACTTGATATTGATGGTGCATTGGGTATCTTGAGATGGGTTAAACCACTATTTGAATATATATTATTTATTTTTTATATAATGTGAGCATAATTAGTTTATTTCTCGTGTTCTAAATTCAGCTACAATTGCTTCTGTATCTGCCAATTTAAATTCTGTTCCGGTCCTCAATGGAACAAATTTTAAGGACTGGAAAGAGAACATTGATATTGTTCTTGGTTGCATGGATATGGATTTTGCGTTAAGGACTGAGCAACCCCCTACTCCTACGGATTCAAGTACCTTTGAACAGAAAAAAGATTAGGAGAAGTGGGATCGCTCAAATCGCATGAGTCTAATGATCATTAAGCGTGGCATCCCGGAGGTGTTTAGGGGCACTGTTTCTGAAAACATCACAAGTGTCAAAGAATTCCTTACTGAAATTGAGCAGCGCTTTGCAAAAAGCGATAAGGCGGAGACAAGCACTCTTCTTCAGAACTTGATCTCCATGAAATATCAAGGCAAAGGAAATATCAGGGAGTATATTATGAGCATGTCTAATATTATTTTTAAACTCAAGGCACTAAAGCTTGAACTCTCAGAAGACTTGCTCATTCATTTGGTGTTGATTTCTCTTCCTGCAACGTTTAATCAATTTAAGGTATCTTACAATTGTCAGAAAGATAAATGGTCTCTTAATGAGCTCATTTCACATTGCGTACAAGAAGAGGAAAGACTAAAGCAAGACAAGACAGAAAGTGCTCATTTTGCAAGCACCTCCAAGGCTAAGGGCAAAAGAAAGAGATCAGAGGATCTCGAGAAAGAAGCTGCTAAGGGTCCAGAACAAAAGAAGCAAACTCAAGAAAACGAATGTTTCTTTTGCAATAAGACTGGACACGTAAAGAAGAAATGTGCTAAATATCATGCTTGGCGTGAAAAGAAAGGGTTGCCTAAACTACCGGAAGCCAATTGATTCTGAAAGATGGATTTATGTTGGAGATGGCAAATCGGTAGAGGTGGAAGTTATATGTCATTTTAAATTATTATTAAGTACTGATTTTTTATTTGGATTTGAAAGACACTTTTTTTATGCCGTCATTTAGACAGAATTTGGTTTCAGTTTCTTATTTGGACAAATTAGGTTATTTGTGTTCATTTGGAAACAATAAGTTCAATTTGTCTTTTAATTCAGATATTGTTGGAACTAGTTCACTTTTAATTTATGATAATCGGTATTTACTTGATATTGTGACCACCTATAATGAAACCCTTAATACAGAATCATGTGGTACTAAACGTAAAATTGAAAATACTCACTCAAGTGCATTATGGCACAAGTGCTCATGTAACATCAAATTGTAACGTTTGGGCTTGTGTTACACTCTTAAAGATATGGTAGAGAGTATGATTTGTCATTTCACCTTACTGGAATCACTTTGGGGAGAGACACTAAATATGATAGCTTATATTCTAAACAGAGTACCAACTAAAGCAGCTACCAAAACATCTTATGAGCTTTGGACTGGGCGACAGCCTAGTCTGAAGCATTTCCATGTGTGGGGTTGTCCAGCTGAGGCAAGGCCTTATAAGCCAAATGAAAAGAAATTGGACTCCCGAACAGTAAGTAGTTATATTATTGGTTATGCTGAAAGATCTAGGGGATATAAATTTTATGATCCCACATTAAAGACAATTTTTGAGACGGGAACTGCTACGTTCTTTGAGGATATTGAGTTTGGGGGAAGAATAAGATTAAGAACTTCATCTTGGAGGAAGAATCGGTAATAATTTCAGAACCGATTCAAATAGTTACTTTTGATAAAGTAAGTTCGGAACCTCCACAAGGCATTGTTGATGAACCCCTTACTCAAGATGATTTGGTTGTTCATGAAGAACAAACTCAAGATCCTCAAGAACCTATGCATCATGAGCTAATAACTTTGCAGAGATCCACTAGAGAAAGAAGAAGTGCTATTTCGGATGATTACATGGTATTTCTTTAGGAACATGAGGAAAATAATGATATAATGGAAGATGACTCAGTTAACTTACGTCAAGCTATACAAGGTTCTAACTCTCAAAAGTGGATTGAAGCAATAGGATAAGTATAAGTCCATGCAAGACAATAAGGTTATTGGGAACTTGTCCCATTACCAGAAGGTATGAAACTCATTTGGCTTCAAGATGAATATTGTTGATGATTGTATGTATCACAAGTTTAAAGGGAGACAAGTTTAGTCTCAATCAGTGCCCAAAGGGAATTTGGAAATTGAGGAAATGCAAAAGATTCCATATGCATCAGTTGTAGGGAATTTGATGTATGCCCAAGTATGTTCGCGTCCAGACATAGCATACATAATTGGATTTCTAGGCAGATATTTAAGCAATCTAGGAATAGACCATTGAAAAGCAGCAAAAAGGGTCATAAGATATTTAAAGAAAACAAAAGATTATATGCTCACATATAGGAGGTCAGACCAGTTGGAGATCGCTGGGTTTTCTGACTCAGATTTTGTAGGATGTCAAGAATTTGTAACATGCTATGAGGCATCAAATCATGGAATATGACTGAGAAATTTTGTCACAGGGCTGCAAATTGTGAAAGACATTGAAAGACCACTTAAGTTATATTGTGACAATAAATCAGCTGTATTGTTAAGGAAAGAGTACAAAGTGGACAGATTTCCATAGAACACTTAAGGACAAACTCCATGATAGCATATCCTCTAACTAAAGGACTTCTGCCCAAGGTCTTTCATGAGCATGTTGCTCACATGGGTGTTTTACAGTTTGAGGAATTTGTGGTTTAGTGGGAGTTAGTCACTTTCATATATTTTATGTTCTATGTTTAATTTCATATATGTATACATTGATTTTTGGACATATTTGGTTATCTATAGATATGCGGTTTTTTTCGTTCATTCATTACACTTTGTACATTAAGGATATTATATCGATCTCGATAAGTTAAAGTTTGGACCAGTTGAAAATAGACGTGTACAGATCACCTTCACGTAATTTTTCATGCTACACATTTCATGATGAATCCATGTCATTTGGTTATGTTAGGATGAGTAATCATTGTTGGTTTTAGTTGCGATGATGCAATGAAAAGCTGGTTTGGTTCTATATCCTGATATGATTAATGGACATGACTTTTGGAGTATGCTAAAGGAATATAATAGCAATTTTGAGCTCATAAAGTCTAACACATTTGTAAGGTTGTAAGGACATATATATTTGTGACCAGTGGGAGATTGTTGGAAAAATTTGGATCATGTATATATATGATACATAATTTAAATGTGTTAGGGTCATTATTTATTAAGCCAAATAATAAAGTGATCTGACTAAATTAAAGTTTTTGCTAAAGACATATGTCATGAAAATAAAATTGTGTAGAGACCATTGAGCAATTTCTAATTTGATGAGGGGCCAAATTAGAAATACTAAAACTTAAGTAATTAACATAATTCTGGTTATTTTAAGGGGTCGTGGTCCCCTTCTGGGAGCACACACAGAACGTAAGTATCAGTCTCATTCCTTTCTTTCTATCCCCATCAAGAGAGAAAATCAAGAGGGAAATACAGGTGCTCTTCAGGTGGAAGACCATAAGATCAATATAGTGCTCTACAAAGACATCATCATTATGACTAATTCAGGTACGCTTTCGCATTCAGTTTACAACATGTTTATCAGTATGGGATTATGTTTATGTTTGATCGTTAGAATCAAAATCAGGATTATTATTATTATTATTGTTTTTTCCAACAATGAACACCTCCCTATAATCCACTAGGGATGAACACCTCCTCTGAACAAATCAAAGGATGAAAAACACTTCCTTAGAATCTCACTAAGGATGAATACCTTCCCATAATCACACTAGGGATGAAAACCTCCTTTGAACAAATCAAAGGATGAAAACACCTCCTTAAAATCTCACTAAGGATGAACACTTCCCTAGAATCACACTAGGGATGAAAAACACCTCCTTTGCCACGAACACACAAAGGATGAAGGTAATAATAAAAATAAAAACAGTCACACTTGGGTAATGGAGACAAAAAATTGTAGAAGTCTGTAGAATATAAATCTCCAAGAACAAGTGTGATTAACAATGAAAGCACAGAAGGTAGTAGAGAAGATGGTTTTCTCAAAAATTGTAAAATATCTTTGTTGTCTTGCTCATAATTCTTTTCTCAAAACTGATTGAATATAAATTGTATTTTCGAATTCTGTAGTTGTGTGTATTTGATTTTTCATTAAAACTTAATTAAATAGAAAAATAGCATCAGAAAATGGTCATTGGACATTAATATTTTTGTCAATAAAAATCAGGATATATTCAAAAATATTTATTCTTCAAAACAGATATATTTTTCAAATTTAAATTGTCATAATTGATTATGTCACCAGTATAATCAATTATGACAAAGAAAATCATTTTTCCATTTCTGATGCATCATAATTGATTATGAAAATGAAAAATATCACGTTATGAATTTTATCACACTTCGTGCTTTGGAGGCTTATGCATAATATTACTTCATCAACTTCTACCTCCATATCCAAGTATTCTAAGACTCTATCTAGTCTTCAGGAATCATCTTGGGCTTTTTGAATCATCATCTTTATCAAAAATATATCTTGGGCATGTAGGGAAATATTTTACATTTTCACCAATGTCTTAAATTCAGTTTGTCCTTAATTCATCTTGAATGGTATTGACTTGAATGTAGTTGACTTGAATCATCATCAAAATCATCTCTTGGAAATGTAGGGACATTTCCATCAATCTTCCCTTCATTGTTTTCAATTACAATATCAAATAATTAAGAAAAATTAATCATACAAATAAAATATAAATATAATATTTAATAATATATTTTTAACAATAAATCTAAATATATTATTAATCTAATAAATATATAAATCTTTTTAAAACTATAATTTAAAACTATAAATTTTAAATAAAATATTATATATATATATATATATATATATATATTATTTTACTATTTGAAAAACTAATCGATTATTTTAAAAATTAATTGATTATTTTTTCAAAACTCGATAAGAATCGGTTATTTTTTTAAATAATTAATTAGTTTTTAAATAATCAATTAGTTTTTAAAATATATATTAAATAATTATAAATAAAAACATATATCAAATTAAAATTAAAAAAATATTTATAAATTATAAATATAAAGTTAAAAACATTATATTTAAAATTATAATCTTAAAAAATTAATAATTATAAAATAATAAAAATATAACTATTTTTATTGTTAAATAAATTATATATATTATATAAATTATATATATATATATATATTACATATACAATTACATATATTACATATATAAACTTCAAACTAATTATATATATATATATATATATATATATATATATATTACATAAATTAAAATAAAAATTATGAACTTAAAAATAAATTCTATTTTAATAATATATATATATATATATATATATATATATATATATATATATATACAAAGTATAACTTATTTTTATTTCTATAATATTATATATATATATATATATATATATATATATTTCAAAATATTACAAAACACACAAAAAAAATACATTTCAATAATATAATTTTTAAGATTTTTATTACCCTCCTAATTTATTATTCATTTCTAAAAAATTTTACAATATCAAATAAATCAAAGAATTAAAAAAATTAACCATAAAAATAAAATATAAATATAATATTTAACAATATATTTTATTTTCCTGATTTCAACAACAAATCTAAATATATTATTAATTTAAGAAATATATAAATCTTTTTAAATTTATAATTTAATTCTATAAAATTTAAATAAAACATTATAATATTATATATATATATATATATTAGTTAGTTTTTCTTTTTTAACAAAATAAATAAATAAAAAACTAATTCCAATTTTGATTACTAGAAAATTAAATTTTAACTGGTTTAAAGAAAAATAAATATTCATCCACATTCAGATTTCGTGTACCAAAGAATCCAATTCTCAACTTAAAAAAAATAAATAAAACCTACAATACGTTATTTGAGTAATTAACAAAAAAATTTTCTTAGTTGACTTCTTTGTCTTAATTTTTATATCTCACAATAATCACATATATTTAAATATCTTAAATGCAAATTTGCTTCAATCTTTGATTATATTAACCTAACTTTATAAATTTTACAATTCACTTAATATATATATTTAAACTAATTTTTAATTAATTCCTATTATTCAAAACAATTTTTTCTTAGGTATATTTATATAATAACATCACCACTAATGTTTCACATTATCTAACCCATCTACATTTTCTAACAATTAAAGATGATTTAGTTTTTAAAATAGTTAGATTAAAATATATGAAACTTTTCATTTTCAACCAAGATTAATCAATATGTACAAATATAAATTTCTGGATTATTATTAAAGATTTAAATAACTTTTATGTTTTTCGTATATAATCGATTTTTATTTTGAAAATTTACTAATTTTTTTCTTTAAATAGAATATTTATTAAACTAAAAAATTTACTTTAAATATTTATGATATTTAACAATTTTATTATCTTACGTGTCTATTAAGTTAAAACACACACCAAATTATTGAGAAATAATATTTTTTTTCTTGCAATGAAAAAATTAGTTTTTAATTAATAAAAAATTGAGAGAATAAAAATATAATTTTACAAATATTTGACATAAGAATAACAATAAAACCTAATACATTAAAAAAAAACAATATATATATATATATATATAATTTAATAAGTATTTTGTTAGAAGAAAAAAATTATTAAATACTCAGCAAAAAGATGTTATTGAGAATGTAAACCTTATTCCAATAATGAAAATTTAAATTTTATATTGATATTCAGATATGATTTAATTTAAGATTAAGTAACGACGTTATAATTATTATATAATAATTTTATTTTAAAAAAATTGAATATAAATTATCAAAAAAAATACATATATGAATACATTTTAAATAACATTCAAATGTTAAATATTACTGATTACTAATTTCAATATAATAATAACTGCAATGACAATAACAATATGATTTATTTATTTTTGTAAATAATTAGCTTTCAAACTAAAATATATTTACCATTCGTCTTTATTTCATTCAATTTTAAATATTTTAGCATTTTAAAGCAATAATAATAAATAATATAATAGCAAGTAACTAAAAATTATGTTATTTGTTTGTATTTTTAATAACTAATATTATTTTTTGTAATTTTAAAGTAAAGTGTAACATTATAATTATTATATAATTTTCTTTAAAAATAGTAAGGAAAAAATAAATTACATAATATTTTTGTATGGGTGGATATAAAAATACGGTTTATTTTTTATATGATTTTATTCAATTCTTAAATATTGTTACTCGTCATCTTTAATAATAATAATAATAATAATAATAATAATAATAATAATAATAATAATAATAGTAATAGAGTTCTCATAAATTCAATCATAAAATAAATGCATTTTGCACTGTAATAAAAAATATTTTGAGATTAAAATGGACAAGTGTTATTAATTATGTAATAATATTATAGTTAGTGTTATTAATAGCATTACTATTTTTATATCACAGACAAAAATAACATTTAAAGTATAGGATGTAATAATATTAAAAAATCGTAAGACATAAATAATAATAGTTAAAGATAAATATTAATAAGATCAGTCTGGAACATGTAATAAACGTTTTACATTACTAACTTAAAACATAGCAGTAATAATTTAAATATAAAATGTTTCATTTAAGTCTTAACTACAAAATCTTAACAAGATTACATGATTAACAAAATTATGTAGAATATTAAAATATCATTTAAAAAAATTTACAATTAAAAGCTATTACCTACAAACACACAAAAAATCAAGAACATGTAAACATAATATTCACAATAACAGAAATAAACACCTAAATTTATATTTATTTTTTGGCTTTAATATTTACGTACATGAAAAAAAGACATAAAATAAAGATTAAAAAAACCATATTTATGTATTTAAACTATATATTATATCACTTTTGTTGTTTGAATAAATAAGTATTTTGATAATTCAAAATTTGCTTGGTTAAAAATAGAATACTTTTAAATTGTTCTATAATTTTAATTAATATTCTACTAAATATCTGAAGCCATAAGTTTATTTTTCTAATACATTTTTAATAAATACTAAAGTATATGAATGTATTACTTTAGGGAGTTACTCAATTAAGATGGTTGTATAGTATCGGCAAGAATATCGAATCAAAATAAATAGTATCCTAATTAGTACTTTTTAAAATTATTATTAATAATAATAGATCCAACAAATAAACTCAAATTCATAGATAATAGGTATTACTTAGATCATGACATTATTTTGACGAAAATAATAATAATTTTGATTAAGATGAACTTTTCCAATTATGGGTAATTATTGAGTATGAAAATTGAATTATTTAATTACTTTATTATTAATTTAAACTTTAAAAAAATACATATTTAGTCCTTTAACTAATTTTATAAAAATAAAAAACATTATTATATACAAAATTTAAAATAAAATCAACAAAATTATATTTAATCATTTTATAAATTATGTGAAGATAAAAAATTATAATTAAATATTAAATTCAAATATAAAAAAATAACTAAAAATATATTTTGTTTTCTGAGTATAATAGTAATCGGGGGGTGCTAACAGTAACATCCTCCAAGCATTATTAATCTATACTTATAGTTATAGGTTTGGGCCACTGACTGGTTGGTTCCTTCTAGACGGTTATTGTAGTCAACGGTCAATGTCTTCGCCGTGTGGAGGCCGCGGAGAAGGCACACGGTTGTTAACGCATCAAGATTCTTCCCTCTCTTTGAAGCATTCAATTTCAAGCTGGCTGCTATAGAAGATAGATTCTCTATAATCCAGAAGCTTTAGTTAGGGTTTTCTGTCACTGCCATGGATTTCGAGAGTAGGAGGCTTCATTTGCTCATCTCTGTGGTTGCCATCATTGCTCTCAGCTTTACAGGTACTTTACTTTTATTCATCTCCCTCAATTCAATTTTGTTTTTTTCTATAAAGTTAAGATCCGGGGTGCACGAAGACCCTCCCCAATAACAGATCCCAAATCTCTGCAGTTCGATACGGTTACAGTTGAGGTAGGGTACCATTTTTAGGTGAAAAACAACTATGTCTGGCTTTATAATCCGAGAAATAACGGATTGTTTGAGGGAATATTTCCATATTTCTATCACTTTCATGAATTCTAATAATTGCCTTGGACCTGTTGTGTTTACATGTTCTCCTTCTTGTGTTGTTTTCATACCATAGCAAAACAAAAATAAAATAAACTAACTTGTGGTTTTTCCAGAAAGGAGGTCCCTTCCTCAATTTCATCCTTGAAATATTATATAAGTAATGTCTCAACTACTAGAAATCATTCCAAGTAATCTCTCAAAAACAGAAAAACTATTTTAAATTGGTTTCTGAACATTAGTAAAATATATCAACTTGGAGACTAAATTGATAGATATTCAATACTCGAAGGATTTAGGAGAGAGGGTAGTAGTTAGTGGACCTAATTGACGGTTTATTCCTTTTTATTTCTTACCTGACATTGTCTTATTTGACTGATGAAATCTCCAAAATACCCTGTTTGGTGATTCAAGTGTCTGTTTATGCTCATGTAAGTTGTTGCTCCTATCAGCTGAAAAATGCAGGGAACTTGTTGGACAAGATGGGTCATCCCAGAGTGGAAAGTTTACGATCTTAAATTGCTTTGATATGGGTTCTGGGACTGTAGCATGTGCTGTGAAGGAAGGCGTGAAACTCTATTTTTACAATATTAGATCTTCTCATGTTGAAAGAGCAAGGACTCGTGCAATTGAGTCTGCCCTTGTTGAAGCTGTTTCTCAGGGGATGTCCCCAGCAGATTCAGCAAAACATGCACAGAAGATAGGTAAGAAGGCAGCGAAATTGGCTTCCCGTCAAGCCAAGCGGATTATAGGGCCCATTATCTCTTCTGGATGGGATTTTTTTGAAGCTATTTACTATGGTGGTACTGTCACAGAAGGGTTCCTTAGGGGCACTGGTACTTTGTTTGGTACTTATTGTGGAGGGTTCCTCGGTGAGCAAAGGCTTGGTAGACTTGGCTATCTTGTTGGAAGTCACATGGGCAGTTGGGTTGGTGGTAGAATAGGATTAATGGTGTATGATGTGGTTAATGGAGTGCATTTGTTGTTGCAATTTATTCAGACCGGAGAAATTGTAGTTCCTGAAAAATCTGAACCACCTGAAAGTTCCTTTTTTGGTGAAACTCCTGTTTTTGATAGCTCTGAAGGCTCCAGATTCTATGAATCACCTCCCAGCGAAGAATCCTATGCCTATGAAACATATAAAGATTCTGAACTGTGATGAAAATTTGAAGTTCATATACTGATATTTGCTCAAATTTTAGGTCAGCTCTGAAGGCTTTCAGTGTTGGCAAATCATCCCCCAGCGAAGTGTACAATGCATATGAATCTATTGAAGCTCACAGCTTTGAAATATATGATGATTCTGAGCTGAGATAAAATTTTGAAGCTCATATATATTGGTACTTGCTCAAATTTTAGGTTGATTTTTAGTGTTTTTCTTCAATGTCTTTGCTTCAATATTGTAGGGATTGCGAACCTCTGGAGCCGCTAGAAGTGCTCCATCTCTTGTAATTAGCGAATGTTGGAGGTCCCAGCTAATATGCTGAATATATCTGTTGCCCTCAAGCTTTCATGAAACTCTAAGTAGCTTTCTCGGATTCAATGAAAGACAGAAAACAGAAATTGGTTGAAACTAAAATGATTCTTTTTTTCCTGCAAGCTTGAAGATTGCTATCCAAAATCCTTCATCTTTTACTCTTTAGCAAACTCACGTAGTTTAGAACAATCCTATTTAAATATTTGATAACAACGAAAATAATTTAATTTTGGGGGATATAAACTAACACTCTTTACTACTATGGGTGAATTGCAAATGGCATTTATTGAACACGTGAATGAGCAAAAATATATTTGAACCAACGTTGCATTGAAATCAATTACATTTGATTATATCATTGTCCAAAAAAATTAACCAATGATGTAATTCGTTAAACTTTTTATTAATCCTGCATTACTTTTTTAATTGCATTGCCAAGTTACATTCTCAAATTCTTATACTCATTGCATTCACAAATTCTTTACTTTTTATTCTCCTCACAATCCTTTATTTTTTTTATTAAATTTGAAATAACCCAAATTTTTTTATTTATTTTGAAATATCAATTTTCTTTTATTTTTTTTCTTTAATCTTTCCAAACTTCTTCATAAAATGTTTGAATATATAAAACAAAAAATAGACAATGATAATTTTGATCTCGTAAAAAAAAATCATTTGCCAATCCTTCATTTCAGTCAAATCAATCACACGTATTTTTTAAAAATTATACAGTCATTTTTATTATTTTCAACTTAACTAAATAATCTCAATTTTCATTTAACACGTTTTCATTTATTTGCTTTTTCACGGGCCTTTTTAATTCCTATAAATTGAAATGATGCAAGATTCAACATATGATAAACAAGTATATATATATATATATATACACACGTGTGTGTGTGTGTGTGAGAATTGGTGTGGCTTATATATTTCTAAAATATTGGATGCATAGTTTCAAAACAAATTTTGATTTTAAGAAAGATAGTGATATTTGAAGCTTGAAATTGGTATGTGTCATTGGAACAATATAATTAATAGAAAAGATAAATTCGAGTTGATGTTTAGGGTCCAATAATATCCAATGAAAATGATTGTGTAGCGGCAATGAAGGAAAATTATGAGGTAAAAGATTTTAGATGTATGTATTAGAAAAGTTATCAACGATAAAGTATAATTTAGTTGAGCCAAATCTCAATGTCTTATCAATCCTACAAACTTGTTTGCATTAGATTCTTAGATCGTTACAATTATAAATCTATAAATAGGACCTTTTAAAGATATTTTTATTGTTGAATTGAACAATGTGCAAAACACTTTGTAATAGTTATTCAAATTTAGGATTGTAAAGACTAGTGGGTAAACTTAATTTGGTCTGATAAATTAAGTACACATTTTTAATCACTCAATTTTATCTATATTTTAAAATATTTATACTTTTTAGTTTAGTAACAGACCAATTTATTTATACAATACAAATTAAGATTTGATCTAAAAAAAATAATTTTATCCAAAAATAATATATTAAAAAAATTATAATATATCACTGAAAATTTAATCAAATTTTTGCTACTTGGTCTAGGTAACCGTTCAAATCTATTTTTTATTATTTAAACAAATTAGTTATTGTCCAACACAACTTCATATGAAAAAAATAAAAAATTCTCTAACACATTATATAAGAAAAGAAGAATGACAAAATAGACTAAATTTAGCGGAGTGGCACATCAACCCATCCTATAAAATGGTAGATTAATTGATATTTTTAGTTCATCAATCTATTTTAATTTATCTTACCAACTGAACGGGTTAAAGACAAAACGGGAAAGACGAGTTGACTAGCGTTAAAAATATATTTATATATAACAATTAAAATAAAGAAGGATTTTGATAAAAAATACTTTATTTTCTTTGTTATGTTATTGAAATATATTATAATATTATCATTTGAGTTAAAAAATAATCAATTAAATTTAAATTATTATTATAATTAATTATTTTAACACACAAATATAATAATTTTTTAATTTATCTCATAAAAATACTAATTAATAAATAAAAATTTAAAAATTATTTATATAATTAAAGATATATTTTAAAAAATACATAAAAAAATTTTACATATAAAAAAAATTATTGACAAGTTGGGATACTTGACCGATCAGCTCGTCCTTTAGTGGGATAAGTTGAGATCTTTAGCATATCTTAATTATGAAAGTCTAGTTCAGTCCTATCCCGCTTTGTACAGACTTAGAGATAAGGCGGGTCAAAACAAGACAATTTGATGTGTTTCGTCATTTTTATTTATAAATACATTTCAATTAAGAATATATAATTTCTCAAAATTTTACATTTGTATTTTTTCACTCTTATCAATAACCGATTTTTCCAAAATAATTCTACATGCTCATAAATAATAATATTTGTTTTCTTAAACTCTTTGTATTTTTCTTCAAAAATATCCTAAAGGTATAACAAAATTGTGATTATTAATAATTCGGATTACTAATTACAAGAATAATTCCTTTGTCTATATTAATACCAAATAAAGTTATAATAATTTATATAAGTGATATACAAATAAATAAGTAAAAAATGATAATTTAATTAAATAGCATAAATAATAAAAGTAAATAAATATACTATTGAAATTACAAGGCAAAATAATAAAAATGGAATATGAGAATATATGTGTAAGAAGAAAAGTACGAGAATTCAACTTTACCATTGTGTTTCTCTTTAGTGATTTATTGTTCACACAGATGAGGTAGCGAGGACAACTTCTGTTTGTTTCAACCAATGTAAGGAGATTCATGAGAGCGAATTTGAGAGAAACAGTGGATGAAGTGACCCGCTAGAATGGGGAGAAAAAGCAAGAAACCCATGTCACCGAGTGTCCATTTACCATGTTACCCCTTCCTATCTCCCATGTGAACCAAATGTGCATCGTATCCCACAGTAGCGTTGAATCGTTTTTATGCAGAAAATCATTTTAGATATTTCTGCTCACTCACGTGCAAATTCTTGGTAGTTTGAATAAAAAAGTGGAAGAAACAATTATAAAAATAAGGGATTGATGTGAATATTAGATAACATAATTTAAAAGAGTTTTCTTTGTGTATAAGGATTAGAGTAAGTTGTGAGTTAGAGAGAGTTTATAGTTTTTTCGGGCAAAAATGTATATGAGGGTTTGCAATTTTTTGATCCTAAAAATTGTACGTTGAGTAATAAAATATTGTTGAGTGTGTTCGTAGATGTAGGCCTTGAGGGGCTGAACCATGTTAAAATATTTTGTGTGTTTTTAATTGTTTGTTGTGAGTGTGTGCTTCCGCTGGTTAAGTTTTGTGTGAATGTGTTCTTTTCCTTTCTGGTACCCAACAGTGGTATCAGAGCTGTTGGTGTGGTGGGCTATGTGGGATTCTTAATTCTTAGTATGCTCTTTGATTGCAGTATTATCTGATCTTTCAAATCAGAAAAGAATTGAGGTTCTGTCATAGGGAGGAAGAGAAGCAGTGTGTCAGGGAGGAAGAGAAGCAGTACGTGTGTCAGAGCAGTGCGGAGTTATGGCTATGACGAAGTTAGATGTTCCTTTATTTGATGAGAGGATAGACTTCTCCTTATGTCAATGCACAATTCAAGACTATTTAGTCCAATAGGGTCTCGATTGTGCCTTAGAAGAAGAAAAGTCAATTGAGATGAAAGATTCAAAATGAAGTACAATCCAAAAAAAAGGTAGTGAGCAGAATTTGATTGGCACTAGCTCCACAAATCAAAATGATTGTGTTGAAAGAAACCTCTCCAAGAAAGTTGTGGGATTTGTTGGAAAGCAAGTTTGCATCAACGACGTTGATCAATCGATTGATGATGAAAATGGATTTGTACTCACTGAAGATGGAAGATGAAGGTAATGTGTTTGATCATATTAATAAGTTTAATGAGTTGATATCCAGACTGATGAATGTAGGGGAGACTATCAAAGATGAAGAGCAGACATTGTTGTTGTTGGCTTCTTTACCAAATCTTATAAAACACTAGTGCAATCATTGCTATTTGGGAAGAGTATATTGTTACTAGATGAGGTGATAAAGACGTTGAAGGAGAGTCAACAAATGATGGGTGGTAATAAATGTTTTGAAGACAGTCAAATACTGCTAACTAAAAGCGGGCGAGGAAAGAAGTATGGTGATCAACATGGTAGAAGAATCCAGCCGAGAGATATGAGTATTGTTAAGTGTCATTACTGTGGAGAGTTTGGTCACATTCAAGTCAAATGTCCAGAATTCAAAGAGGACTTGAAATACATGAAGGAAAAGAAAAGTATTCCTTCTGTAAATATGACCAGTCATGATGATGAATTAGTGTGAAACTTTGGATGAAGGGAGGATATGTTGTGTCAGTGTGTGGGTATCCTTCAAAGTCCCACATTGGATAGTTTGAAGAAGGGAGTGGAAGGAAACCACTATAAAAATAAGGGATTGAGGTTAGTATTAGACACCATTGTGAGTTAGAGAGGGTTTACAGTTTTTCTGGGCAAAAATTGTATCTGAGGGTTTGCAATTTTTCGGTCCTAAAAATTGCACGTTGAGTAATAAAATATTGTTGAATGTATTTGTGGATGTAGGCCTTGAGGTGTTGAACCACGTTAAAATATTTTGTGTGTTTTTAATTATTTGTTGTGGGTGTGTGCTTCCGCTGATTGAGTTTTGTGTGCAGGTGTTCTTTTCCCTTCTGGAACATAAATTATGGTGAAGATTCATCTTTCATCATGACCATGTTGAAGGTTCAATTGTCATTAGAAAATAGTTTCTCTTAAGAGATTCTAATGATGCATGATCTAGATTCTTATCTCTATTATGATCAAGAAGGTTAAAGATTATATGCTTATATTTGTTAACAAATATCGATTTAGGGACATTAATTATAGTTCTTTTTTCGTAATCAACACATTCCTTAACAAAAGTTACATCTGATTCATCTACTTTTTTTAGTATCCTCTAAGATTAACTTTAAAGCCTCATCCCAGAAGTCTTCTATTTTAGTTCTAATATCGATTTGGGGAGTATCCAATGTTTTAGCAAAGTGTGAAATCCAGGTTGAAACAGTTTGCTTTTGAAAAACAAGCTTTGTAATCATACACAAATTAATAGTATGAAAGGTCATCATAGTGGATTCTTATTTTATGTCGGACAGATGAAGGATTTTTAACACTGGGGATATCTCTATCCTAATGTTGTTCGCACCTTATACCACTTCCTTTTTATTTGGACAAAATCTGCAACTAATCCATTTTTTACCAAATATGCAAAATCCTCCGGTTATATATTTAGAGCATAGTCTAGGTAAACTGACTAAGCCCTAGTATTGAGATTATCCTAGTGTTTCATAGTCTAGGTAAACAGACTAAGCCCTAGTGTTTAAAAAAGAGACCAAAGTAGGTTTTCTCCTATTAATCTAACTTGTGAGAGGTGCTTTCATGATACTTATCAGAGTAACTTTCTTATTCGCATAATTAGGTTCGATCTTCATAGTGGTGACTGAGAGTTTGTGTAATGTGTATTAGTGGCTAAAAGAAGTGAAGAAAATCAATTCTAAGTGAGAAAATTGATTCTTGATACCTACATAATTGATTATTTACAGGTTTCATAAAGCAAGAATTGATTCTTGCTTATGTTAAATATATGAAGAATTAATTATCTATCTACGAGAATCAATATTATTCACACAAAAATGATCGAGATGACTATAATCATTTCTCCATTGCTGGAATCGATTCTACCAAAGGTTATGTGAAGAAGCTCCTTCAAGTAGCATACCTACGTTAGCTTGCATTTACTACGATTTTGTGTTTCAATTGAACAGTTTCCTTTTTATTATTATCAAATAAGAATTTTTTTCTTTCCTTTTAGTAAACATATGTAGATCCAAAAATGAATCATCATCCAAACCTTGTTTCAACCTTTCATCATTCATTCCATATATCCAACTCTTTCAATGTTAGGACATCACATCAACTCTACTCATAATAGAAACAAAAATATCATCAATTATAATATTCATGCATCACATAAACTCTATCCATAAATTTACTTTATATTTAATTTTTTAGAAATTACAATTTTTAAAAATAATTATCTAAAATTTATTTCAAAATAATTTCCACTAATTATATTTTATTTTAATATAATTTTATATATTTAAACTTTTATATTAAAACTAATAATTTATATCTAATTTTAATATTATTTACATCAATTTTATATATATATATATATATATATATATATATATATATATATATATTTTTTTTAATCTTACAATTTTATCAATTAAAACATCTTTTAACATGTCAAATTAAAAACATCACTCACAAGTTTTCATCTTATTTTTTCTCTTAATCAAACTTTGAAATTTTTTTAACCTGCACTCGTTTCCACCATCGCATATCCATTTTCAAACCCAAACCAAGCTAAATTACAGAATTCACATAAGACTCGTAGACCAACCTATACGCAACCTATTTTGATATCTACATAGAAATAACTATAGGTTAAAAATCATATTATTCAATTTACTTTTTGTATTTTTTTCTTTCATGTCTTAAAATTCTGGAATTATTCTTCTAATCTTTTTAATTAATCGAATTACATTCGGTCATTGTTTAGTTTTAATTTTATTTATTTAAATTCATTGCAACTTATTAAATTGTAATTTACTTATAGTTATTTTTATTTTATTCTTATTTTATCTTATTAAATATTTATTTTTTATATTTCTACATTCCTTTATACTTCCATCACTTTAACATGATCTAAGTTTGGATTAAAAGAAAAAAATTAGAAAGTAGAGAAAAATAAGAAAAAAGATTATAATTGATAAGTTTGATTTGACTAATTAAAAAATTAAATAATAAAATAAAATTATTTAATAATTAAAACATTTTTTTTGTAATTTTAATATAAAATAATTATTTAATAAAATAGATGTAAATAAATAAAATTAATTTATATATGAATTGATAATAAATTATGATAGATATTTATATTTTAATTTATTTTTATAATAAATTATGAATAATATTAAATTATAAAAATTATTAAAAAAATGACTATAGTGTAATTTTAAAAAAATTATATAATAAATTGGAAGTATATGATTAAATATGAGATAATTATTTTTAAATTAAAAATAATATTAAATTTTAAAATTATTTAAATAAGTAATATAATTTAGTATTGAGTATTTTTTTTAAATAATGTAACTTAACCAAAACTTATTCAATATTAATACAAATACTTTATTATATCATTTTTATTATACTTTAATTTATATTTTTAAAATTAGATACGACCTCGTTTAATTTAGATGATTGATATGCTCATTTTAAAATTATTTAGTATGATGTTTCTTAAATGTGATTAATGTTTTAAATTCATGTTTAATTTTTGTTTACTTTAAAAACCAATTTTGGGAGAATATTAAACAAATATTCAAGAAATTTTAAAATTATTTGGGTTTGATTTTCCAATTTAAATTTATAAATTTTAACAAAATATAATAATTATTATGCGTGTTTCTCTAATTTTTATATAAAAAGGTATAAATATTTATGTCAATGAAACTTTTATTAATATAAATATTAGATATAATAAATAAGAAAATTATACTTACGTTTATTCTTAATCAAGATTGTCTTAAATACAAAGCTAAATTAGTTTTAACAACCATAGATCTATAATTCTATCAAATTTATTTAAAATAACAATATTAAAATCACCATCACATTTAATATTAAAATAAAATATAATTAAACATTTATCAAAATTAAAACTAATTTATATATCTCATTCCAAAAAAATCCAAAATCCCTTTTAAAGACAAAATCATCACAAATAAAAACTTAAAATCAAACAATATCTTAAATAAAAATGAAAATAACGATATTAATATACCAACTATAAAAACAACACTCTTTCCTTCCAAATCAAAATAACCACCAATGGTGAAGTTGAAAAGTTGCTAAATCGTCTATGATTATCTTCACTTAGTTGCATTTGCAACTTCATCCGCAACATCAATAACCAACAACAGCTACACAAAGTTCACCAAAATGTATGTAGAAATTAGACCCGTGAGTTGCTTAATATTGATTATCAATAGTCATAAAATAATGATACAGTGACATTGTTCGATTATCATTGTTGCGTATGTATATCAGCTACAGTTGTTACACTCTTGCATATATACCTACTTAGCATCATACAAATGCAGGTTCAAAAAAGTTAAAGTCTCTAGAGGAATTGAACACATCATCACTCGAGCAGAAGGTACAAGTAGCAAAAATCAGTATGGTCCATCTTCACTCCAGAAATAAATTACATAGGCCCTCCTCCAATGGCGCTGCCACTTACACCATCCATAATGGCAAATCGCATGTCTTCAGATGGTTTCCAATGTCGTTTCCTTTGATTGATGAACCAATTATTTATCTGCTTTTGATCAAGTCCAGTCATTTCTGATAGTTGCACTTTCTCCTCCTCCTAAACAAAGAATCTGTTTCAACCCATTTGTATAATATTTGCCAATGTTTATTCTATTCACATGGAAATGTTTGATCACCTAAGTCACCAGAAGTTTCATGGTTTAAGTTTCTGTCAAATGTTTTTTGCAACTAATATCAAGTTATCCATGCCCATGCCCTCATATTGTTCATACAAATGCTAGATTTCATCCTCTACTACAAATACAACACAAATTTTCATGTCTCCAGCATGCGGAACACAAATTATCGATGACACAAATCACCAAGTTACAAGTTGTCAGGATTAAAGCAATTTGTTTAGTGCAGTGTTAACATAGCTTAACATACATGCATAATAACAAGAGAGTTGCTATTTTCAAATCATTGCTGATTGATCAAATTATGTCAATGAATATAACGTATGTTATGTTGATACACACACAACATGATATTGATTTCAGTTACCGTAGGATAAGGCCACCTATAGTGGGTGCTCCACCAGTTCATGAGTATCATCCTTGCATCCTTAGGAAGCTTACCCTTTTTTCTTTTCTTCAAAAATTCCTTTCTTAAGCTGCTAAGATAACCACCATACTTACGAAGGAGCATTTCTTTAAGCTCGTGATCACCTGGACGGGGGCCAGAAGATTCGTGACCTTCCACTGTTTCCATCTTCTCCCAACTCAATTCATCCTCTGAAGTCCCAGCTACCTCATCTGGCAAGAACGCTGAAAGATACAAACAAAGAGAATTAAAATGCTTCCCACAAATAAGTACTACCAGCACATTCCATGATACAAACGGTTCAAATTTTCAGTTTAAGAGATTGTGAATAAATGGCCAAACTGCATATTTTCCATAATGGTCAACTTGGCATTGACCCAAAAAAGAGGGCGGTGAAACTTGGAAGAGAGAAACAAGATGCAGTGCAGAGGAAGAACATCGGAGAAGAAAAGCCAAAGCTTCAATTAAACTTGAAGATGATATGATAATTTGGCTACAAACATTGGCAGTACAGGAAATTAATACAAGCCAAAGTCAGGCCTTTCTGAATATTTTTGTTGCTGTATTTTCATCCATTCATGGTTATGGATCAAAATGGTCCCCCACTTCAATATTTTCCAATTCGGGACTGACTCTACTCATTTATAGCGAAAGACCCAACATGAATCTTTCGCTTTCACTTTCATAAACATACACTGCTTCTCTATATGCAAACAAAATGTAAAACTTGGACTATGATTTTCAGGTAACCATCCCAAAATATTGCACCATGCAAAATCTTAAAGTCAAAACCTTTCGTTTTCATAACTTGGATATGTCAGGACTCCAGAAGGCAATCAAACATCTTCTATTTTCCGCAAATTCAATATTGAAATTGAAAACATTAATGCAGCTTTGACATGGACAGGAAATTAGAAATTGCTTAAGAGTAATGTTATATTCTCCTACAAATATCATAGTACTTCGTTCCAAAAAAGAAAAGTAAATACATCTAATACTACAAACTCGAAAAACATCTAATATTTTCTTTATCTAATAACTTGGAAGAAGATTTAGTAAATAATTCGCATGATGTTGCATTACTAAATTATTTCAATCTAGGATATAGCTAAGATAAGAAGTTGTTAACAACTGGGCAAATGATATATTTTGACATTTAGAAATTACTGATACACGACCTAATTTACACATGGAAATCTGTTACCAATGCAATTTGCAAGCAACAAAACAACAATCTATATAGTCATATTGAAATATACTTGACACTTAAACAATAGACTACAGTCAAAAGCTAGAAGAGATCAATGTACCTCACCATTTTTTTTTCCTGATAAAAGTTAGGTTTTTCCCAAGATTAACTACTAAGACCAAACATGTCTCAAGACTCAAAGAGTGTTTACAGATATCCCATCATCAAGATTTCCTTATCAGCAGAAGGATTTGATTAAACTTTCTTCTAGGACTTTAGATCGATCCTCACCAAATGAATGAATTATTATAGTCAATTTTTCTACTATGTTATACAACCATTTTCTCTCTTGTATCATTTATATGACATTTTCTTCCTAACTGTCTCTTCCTTTCACAAGATATCACTACTCACTTTTACCACTTTTCTCTCTATCTCTTCCTTTTTTTTCTTTCCTTGTCTCTTACCTCCACTCCAAATTAGGGTGAACATTAGAATTTTTTTTTTTCCTTTTCCTTTTTTTAGCGTGCAGTTATTAACTACTCTTTCTGGAGGGAGAATCCATGTTAACAGAAGTGAGTGACGTGGGCATCATTGAAAATATTAATATAAATTTAAATGAATTAAATAAGACAAAATCCGATTCCATCCTCAACGTACAGAAAGAAGAGGGCAATTTGTTCGTCTTCACCTAAAATCAAAACATGGTACAATAATTATAATGAAATGAAAAAAGGTCTATATCCATATTCGATCGAGCGTAGGAATAAAAAACAATGCTGGCACGGGTTACGAATCAAGTGTTTATTACCTGAGCGGTTGTTATCCAGTGGCAATGTCAGTGTTCCCTTACAGAGATTGCTGAGTTGTGATTCAATGCTACACAAAAACAAGGTCGCTTCGTTGAATGGCTTGGACAGCTCCTGCTTGTATCTATGAAGAACCTCGCAGTATGACTCCTTAAAACGGTTGCAACAACAATTAAAATCTTCATTACAGCATAAGTTTATTATCAATCTTCTTTGCTACCTCAATCAAAACACAACACCGCATCCCTCCCTGAAAGAAATTAGTTTAAGATGGAAAAGAAAAATACCATGAACTCGTCAAGCTCAGGATCATCTCCTATCTCACGAAGAGCATTTGTTGGGTGGCTTTCACGGGCTATTTCTTCAAGAAGTGAAGCAAGTTCTGGAGGTGCTCCAACCTTCCAATGATTAAAAACCGCAACTACCATTTATTCTTAATATTCATAAATTTGCTTGTTATAATATTAAGCACAGAGATAGAGCATAAAGAGAAGACAAGAACGGGGATTGAGTGAAAAAAAGTAAGAAAATATAACTGAAATGGCATAACCTTTCGGCATTCTATGTAAGCAGATACTAGATTTGGATAAAGAGGGTGAGTGGCGATCTGGGTCTTGATGAACCGATCCGACATATTCGAACTTTCTGGCTCTTCCAGCTGAAGGAAGTTATTGGCCACAAGTCCGAGATTCAATTCAGATGCAGCAGTAGCGGAAACGTTGACGTTGACTTCTCTAACAACATCCTCAGGACAAGACAGAAGAGGGTTCAGCTTGTAAAAATCTTCCATCGATATCCCTAGCTACTCTCCACTTTAAAAACACTCTTCTCAGCAACCAACTACATATATATAAACAGCATATAACTAGAGAATTTGCATAAAACCAAAATAGAGCACATGCTGTGGAAAACCAACAAAAATATCTAGCATACAGTGCAAACCATGCAAGTTTCTTTGAAGTCAGCAGGGAAATTAGTCTGAACTTTGAAGAACCCAACAACAGAATGTGTAGAAAGAAGAAGGGGCAAGTTTTTTTTTTTTTTGGTTTTGTTTGAGGTTTGTTGTGTCTGTGTTGTGGATGGAGTGACCCGGTGAGAGAGAAGGTTAAGTGGAGTCTATGAGAAGGGGGGATGAGGGAGAAAGAGGAGAAAGTAGAGTTATTACGGCACCTGGAAAGGGACGAGACGTTGTTTTTCTTTTCCAATAAAAACCTGGGGAAAAGGAACAAAGGAAAGGAGAGAGAGAATAGAATTAGGAAAATAGGGTCTGGTAATGGTAAGTAAGAGGGAAAGTGCAAAGAGAGGAAAGAACTGAAACAGTAGAAGGGATTTGACAAGGTTAAGGTGTCTTCTGCAAATACATAGGCATGTAGGTGATGTATAGGCCGTATTTGTAGACGTCACTTTCTGATTTTCACCCTGACGTGACATTTCGCCACGTGACTAAACTTGATTGGCGACTCTAACATGCGGGTCCACTTACCTGCATGCAAGTCTGAAAGTACCTATTATCATCATCCACTTCTGCTAATAATTCCAACCTCACACACACGCTTGTCTCTGCTCAACTTATTTTCTCAACTCATTTATTGCGCCACATCAGTAACAATAATAACCATTCTGCGTTTTCAAGTTCTGCTTCTAACCTTCTACTGCTACTGTTACTACTCCATAACAAAATAATCACTTTCTTTACACACACACCCAAAAACGTATCAGATTATAAAACAGATTTTTTCTTTTCTTTCTAAGATCACCTACTTTAACTAATTACGTAATAATACGTTATGACATAAGTTATGTTTACTTCCAAGTTTCAAACATACTTTTACCAAATTTAATATATAATTGTCAATTATATATATATATATATATATATAATAAAGAATAAAAAGTATTTTTAAACTATCCTGCCTTTTAATGCAAACCTACGCGTAATAATTTAGAGCCGATAATTTGACAACTATATATATTAAAAAGCAATAAAAAATATTAATATAAAAATAATATTATTATATTGGTCTAATATTTAGGCTGTCAAATGAAAGTGATTAAATGAAATAAAATATAAATATTTTATTAATTAAATTAAAAATCGTAAATGTATAAATACTTAATTATTTAAATTTATTTTATAAAAATCTATTTCTTTCAGATATATATCCCTAATGAGAAATTATTCATTTTTTTAGATTTTATCCTAATATAATTAGTGATTATAACATTTTCATTCATCCGAATCACATTTAGTGGAAATTTATATTTGTCCTCTTTCTTCGGTTGCATGTGTGAGAAATTATGCTTCTAAGTGGATTTTTGGGAACAAATATCAATCTTTAGTGGTCTAAAATCGCGATGATGTTCAATTCATTAATTGATTTTTTTTTTTAATATACATTTGAGTTTCCTATGTTATGTTATACTTTACTGAAATATTGACCAAAATAAATAAAATCCCAGCTAAAAGAAACTTGTTCTTTAAATTTTGTAGTATATTAGAATAGAGGACATGAATGTCGTGATGTAATTTGATGACAGGTGATTGAATCGGAGAATTTGTAATTTGGAATGAGTTGTGCGATGGATGAGTGGTGTTATGAATTGTTCATAGTTTTATAGTGGCCAATGAGGTAAAAAAATAAATATTGGTTACATGTCCAAAATTGAAAGAAAAATTATTAAGTTGATAAAACCATATATGACTTATTCTAAAAGAATTTGAATCAAGCGATAGTTTAATCGCGAAAACGAAAACGATAATTGATATTTAAATTTGATAGTTTTTGCTAAAATAAAAGAATTATTATTGGGCGAAAATGAGATTGTAAGTGATTATTAATTTTAGTATATTTTTATTCAACGAAAATTATTTTCACTCAAATCAAATATCCCTATATTGAAGAAAGAAGTGACGTGACTTAATTCACTAAATTGATACTATGATCACTTCAACTACAAATATTTTTAATTTGAAAATCAAATAAGATTTTAACTGTGTAAAACTCATGATTAAGCAACTTGGAATGTTATATAATTTGTTTAGTTTTTTTTATATTTTAAATAATATTTTTTTAATATTTGTATTTAGTTGTTGTATTTCATGGAGTTGTTATACTTAAATATTTATTATTTTGTGATAAATAGTAAATTAAAATTTTAGTGTTTATATTTATTTTGCACTGTATAACTTTGAATGATAAATTTTAACATGTGAACTAATATGAGTTATAAGATTATTGATTGTGAAAATGAAAATCATGTGAGTGTTGTTTATCGATGTAAAATTATTATAAAATATTTTGACAATACTAATTTATGTACTAATATAAAGAAAATTATGAGATTGTGAGAATTAAAGGGTTTATTTTGCTCTATTCATTTATTGGTGTTTCATCAATTTGAAGAGATTCTTTCTTTTTGTTGTGTTGGCACGAGCATAAGTACCTATGCACGTTTCTAAAGTTCAAATTCAATACATGTGTTTTATTTTACATAATATAATTATATAAATATTAGATATATTATATTGTCAAATTTATGTTATTGTAATTTATTCTATTTTGAAGTCTCTTCCTTTTACCATTTATATATAAAATAAAAATTAATTTTATCAGTATAACTTAAATTAAACCGTTCATTTTGAAAAATTTAATTTAAAAATTATTATAAATAAATAAATAAATATTGTAATATAATATTTGTTAACTGTAAAAATATTTTATTAGTTATACTTAAATTAAAAATATATATAATTTATATATCAAAGTATATATTATTAAAAAAATTAAAATTTAATTTAAAGATATTAATATAAGATATTTTATTTTATAAAAAACAATTAATAATTATATGATTAAATTTTTAATTTTATAAATACTTAATTAGGAATTTTTATATAAATATTTTCTTTATTTTTCAAAAAAATAAACATTTTTTTTACGTGCTGTCACAATGAATTTTTTAAAATAAAATAAATATAACCAGTTATTTGATTATAAAATGCAAACTAATACATCTCAATATAAATTATTTGTAATTATTAGTCATATAAGAAAAATCTTTCACAGTATATAAGACCAAAGACATAATATAAATATTTATTAAATTATAAAGATTAAGAAATATATCTATAGTTTAGGGAAAAAAACTTATCTCCAAATTGAAGAAACTAAAAACATATAAAAAAATTGTTTATATTATATATTAACGGTCAAGTAATATTTTTTTAACTTAAATAGCAATACAAAACTAAAATCTTGTATGGATTTTAATTTGAGTTCGATCTTGTTTGTGTTTTTTTGTTTTATACTTTTTATTTTTATTTTTATGTATGCATTTATTTCCGGTATTAAAATTTCACTTCACCATGTTTTTTTTATATCTTAATTTCCTTATTTATTGGCATCCATTTTGTATGTGATTAATTCTAATCTTATTTGAAACAAACAATATCCTTTTATTTAGAAAGCTTATCATTAAATTTGTCTATTTATTTAACTAAACTTTTTTTTACTTCAATTATTCATTTCTGTTATTCATATCTATATTTATTTGTTTTACTTCAATTTTAAAATATGATTAAAGTATATTATTTAACATTATTACATATTATCTAGGCTTATTTGCTTTTAAGTTAAAATATTTTGTTATTATTTTAATATAACGGTCATTTTGCTTACATTGAATTTGACCAAGTTGACCATGAATGGTGAGTGTTTAAAAAGTAACATTGATTTTGATGAAAAACATACACCTTCCTTGAATGACATATTGAAAAGGGTTGGAACCTGTCACTGGTTTCAATGGATATTTCTTTCACATTTATGTTACATTATTCACCCTTGGACATACACTCCTTTAATGAAACTTAAACTCATTAATCATGCATTATAATTATTGTCCATGTACTTTTACAACCATAAATATTAAATTAAAAATATGTACTCTTTAAATAAAAAATAAAAATAATAACAATCGCATGAATAACTGATTTCTTTAATATGGTGTATAGATAAATGATGAAATAACAAAATAAACTTATAATTAATAATCAGATTAACATACATACATACATAAATAACGCACAAAATAATTTAAATAAAATTTTCATATACGACTAATAATACAGAACAGAAGAAGAAAACAATTGAATAAAATAGAGTAATTAATAAACAAAAATTATAAAAGGTTTACGTGTTACACGAATACATAAAAATAAACAAAAATATAAGAATATATAAGAGTTTTTAGATGATGTTTAAAACAATTTACTCATGACTTTCATTTTTTATTATAATTATTTTTTACCTTCGTATTTATCTTTTTATAAGGTGAAGTTTGTTGAGATTACGAGGGAAGATAGACGAAAAAGAAGTAAAAATAATATGTGTGTTTGGTGTAGGAGACAACCAAGAAGAGAAGAGAACAAAACAAAGTTTAAGTATTATTTTTATTTGTTTTATTCATACTTATTTTTTTATGTTTAATTTATTTCTTTAAAATTATAAAATTTTTACTTTTATTTTTACTTATTTATTTATTTCATGCTTTTTTTTTTTCCTTTTTCACCAAAAACACCTCTTATAAATATGAGAGAGGTAATTATTTAAACTTTTTCATATACACCTTTATGCCCTTATCGATGAAAATGAAAGATTATTTACTCACAGAAAAAAAAAAAGAATTTGTGTTTGAATAAATGAATTTGTACAGTAAAAAAACAAAAAAAAGTCACAGATATAGATGAAAGACGAAACTGTCTTTCCTTATTCTATCATGATCTCGTAGTAAAAAATTTTATAATTGTTTATTTATATAATTTTTAATAACTATTTTAAAAAATTATAATTTTTTAAATTTGTTTCCACGTACAAATAATTTTAAAAAAATTATTATTTTTTTCTTTTAAATATATACTCAATGTTAAAATATGGATAATTAATTAAAAATATATATTTATAATAATTTTAATCTTATTTTATACATAAGGGTAAAATAATATATTTTTTAAATAATCAATTAAAATTATAATTTTTATATCTCATATCAATCACAATTTTCTATAAACTTTCTTTTCACTTTCTATAAAATATATATTTATAATAATTTTAATCTTATTTTATACATAAGGGTAAAATAATAATTTTTTTAAATAATCAATTAAAATTATAATTTTTATATCTCATATCAATCACAATTTTCTATAAACTTTATTTTCACTTTCTATAAAGTAACTTTAATTTCTCCTCCATTTTCTTTTAAATCTCTCCATTTCTAATCCCTCATTTTCACTCTCCCAAAACACTCCAACCAAACAAATCCTTAATATTCCTTAAAAGACTCTGGAATTCACTTGTCTTTCTTCAATTTTTATGACACGTGTTGTAAGTTTATTTTATTTATTTTTCTGTTTATGATGTCACGTGAGATTAAATAAATTTAAAAAAAATTATTTGGTAATCCAAATAACTAATAAATAATTTGAAATCTAATATTATTTTAGATTATCTATTAATTATTTCTGTTGTCATATATTACTATTTAAAAAAAGTTGATCTCAAATTTGTTATTGGAACATTGTAAAAACTATATAGATGCAGGAAAAAAAAAGGATTAAAGTTATAGATAGTTTCTTGAACAAGACATACACCTGCCTTTTATGATTGAAGTGTAATGTCACAGACTTATAGTTTCAATAATTATGTTGACATTTAACTATTTTATTTAATTTCAAGAAACAAATCTTTATTTGAATTTAAAAAAAATAAAAAACATAATATCACAATGAATAATTGAGCCAGATGATTTTAGATGGTGACATAACTAACTGAATTAAAGTTTTGCCTAAATGGATTAATAGATGGTCCTTCTCCTTTTATATTTATTTATGATTTTGGCATTTGCCTAATTACCTCCAAAATCTTGAATTATAATAGTTGAAAGATGGACGTAAACGTAAATTAATACACTATTTTCTTCTTCTTAATCTAACAAAACTCTCTTTTCGAAAAAAAAATTATAGTTAACATAAATCGAAAAGTAGTCTTAAAATGATAAAGAAAACACTAACAAACATCCATAAGAAAGTAATTTTGATCTAATTTATCAGAGAATAAATAATGTTATTAATATCAATTAAGAATTATCCGCTATCATATTTATTAAAATCTTAACTTACATCGATAAAAAAAAAAACTTATTTTGAATGATAAAAAAGTTATCGTTGAGATCATCCAAAAATAGTACTGCGAATATTTATCAAGAAAACCAGTATTAATATTTGTAAAAAAATAACCTTGATCTATATTTTGATTGATATTAATCACCAACTAAAACATAAATTGAAAATAATTATAGTTAACACTGCCTAAAAAAATAATGTTTGACATTAAAATAAAAATATCATTATTAATGTTATCTATTTCTTTTATTTTTTTAGATTCAAACGTAATATTGTGCTCTAGCAACAAGAAAAATATTTTCTCTATAATATTAAATAGAGTAATTTTTTTTCTTCTAATTCTCTGAGTATTTTTTTACAAATTTTCAATTAAGGATTTGCATGTGAGTTTATGAGACTTGCATGTAATTTTAGTGGGATAATGATAAATTTTGACTAGTTTACGAATATAGTGATTAGTTTAATTTGTTAATTGATTTTTTTTTTGAACATAATATGACTTTCTAAAAAATTAAAGATTTAAGACTTTTAAGTTTGAGAACTTTGAAATTAAAAAGTTAAGAAAATCTAATTATTTTGTTATTTTCATAATATTTTAGGTTAGAATATTTTGACTCGTGAAAGTGACTTAATCATTGTTTGATTTTCAAAAAAATGATTTGTTGTGTTATATCTTAAATTGTGATTAAATGAGTTGACTTAGAGTAATAATGTGTATAAAATGTTAAGGTATAATAATTATATTTAGATTAAATATGACATATTTTTTTAAAATTTGAGTAATAAAGTCTCACAAAATAGTATTTGATGTATGAAGTGTGATTTAGAGTTATGCAGGTTTATTATCTGCATATTTCATTCAAGTGATTGATGGACGCTAAAGCAAAATGTGCAAAAGAGAAATTGACTTCTCTCGAGTGTATTTTCGCTTAAGCGAAAAATTCCTAGTGGAAAAGGTTTGTCTCGGGTGTATTTTCGCTAAAGTAAAAGTTAGTCTCTCTTAAAATATTTTTTTTTCCAAAAAATAGGGTAACAAGAATTTTCGTTTAAGCGAACAAATTTTAGTCAAACAAAATATCTTAGAATATTTTTGTTTGAAATTCTAAAAAAGTTAGCTTATAACTCCAAATTTAATGTTTGATGTATATGCAAATTGAAACCCTAAAAATAAGGAATCCAATAAAACAAAAATTAGTCAGAAAGGATATTTGTAAAAAAATTGACAAAGGTCAAATTTCAAAAATATATTATTTATTTTAATGTGAGAAATGATACGTATGTACAATATTATAATATATGTATTGAATATAAAATAATGTATGTTCAGTGCTAATTTATGTATAAAAAAATATATTATAATGTGAGAAATATCATGTGATACATTTATATGTATGTTATATCTTTCATGAATTGATGGAAGTTAACATAATGGTTTTTAAGGAGGAAATGTTATATTAAAATATAAGTAATTTATTAAATTTGGAATTTTCTATGACTTATGATGTGAAAAAAATAGTATCTAACAAGTTATAGGGATTTATTACCATATCACATGAGGAAACATGTTTCAATTGTGTATTTATGTTAAAAATATTCATTTAGGAAAAGTAGTGTGACGAGTATAAATAGCTTGACGAGTGTCAATAGCTGAGTATAAATTCAACATATGAATATTTCGGAAGTAAAGTCAAATATTTATGATTGTGAATGTCAATATATAATGACATAATATGTAGTTTACATATTGAAAGATTAAACACTTGATTTATTATATAATTGTGGAGCTTGATTTATTTATCAAATATAAATATTTTAAATATTTTGTGATAATCATAATAATGAAAATTTTTATCACTAACTTACCCTAAATCATGTGATATTTTGATCTAAACTGCGTCAGCGTCAGAACATATTATTATACATGAGCATCACATATTACTATACATAAGCATAGGATAGTTTAAATGACTAGTCTCAATATTGAATTGTTGAAGAAATAAAGAGAAAATTTTATATTTTAGTTATTATGTTTAAAAATATGTATAAAAAATTTGTATAATATAATAATATTACTTTTTAATTACTTAATATGAATAACTAAATATATTTATTTATGTTCTTCACTATTTTAATTTTATATTTTAATATAATGAATGTTACATGAGTTAAAATTTAAAACTATCTAATTTTATATAATCAAATTATTATCACATCCATTTTAATAATATACTTTTATTATAAAATATTTCAATTTTTAATAAAAGTAAAATATTTTAAAAAAATGACCATAAATTAATACGTATTCTACTGTTAGATCGAGTGAATGATTGAGAAAGGATAATATGTAATTATTGTTGTAAATATCTTTCTCTTCACCATATATAAAGTATAAAAAGGTTGAGGGCAAAAGAATATATTTTGATGAGGCATCACAATTTGCTTATAATTGGCGAGATCTTGAAAAGGGCTAAAAGGTTCTCATTCTTTTATTTTTACATGCTCGTGCATTCTTCACCCAAATAAATAAATAAATAGATTAAGATAGTGTTATGCATGGTATTTTATTAATCATTTCTGCATTCATTCTTGATTTTAATTAAGATTAGAATTTAATTTTTTATTTTTATTTGTGTTGGATTTCAGTGTTTTTTTTTCTTTACTATTCATCTCTATTTTATATTATTTTAAATAAAATTATTATTTACATATTTATAATTTTATACTTTATTATTATTATTATTATAATTAATTAAATATATTTAAAAAAGATTTAATTTTTATATATATAAATAAAAGTGTCTTAATCTCAAATTCTTTATTTAAGATATTGTTGAAATTTTAATTCGTTATAATTTTATTTTTAAAAATTATTTTATAAATTATGAAAAATCTCCTAACTTTAATATAAAATACGTATAAGATTATTATTATATATAAGAAAAATATTACAGAATTTATTAATTATATAGTTTTGAAGATAGGTGTGTTATGATTAGTGAGAATATAAAAGATATTTTGTTGTAAAAAGCTGGTGAAGAAAAAGTGTTTAATAAAATAAAAGGTATGAAAAAGTGAAGGACAGAGAGTTCCCCACTTTTTGGGATGCAGACCACAGAGTCATGCAAGTATTAAGACTTCTTCTGGTCATTTTCCACCGCAACCTCTCTTTTCTGGAGGCATGTCGTACTGGACTGGCCCAACCACTCCACCAGAAAAATAAATTACATTTTTTTTTCTTCAACATAAATTTATGTAAAAAAAATACAAATAAAAAATATATAATTTAAATAATTTCTAAGTAATAATAAAAAGACTCTATCATATGAATGATTCCAACCAATAATTTTATTGAGACACATGTTTCAATAAACAAACTTAACCTTAAAATGGTTTTGGATTTAATAAAAAAATTATTTTGAAAGCATATATAAAACAAGTGTTGCTGTCATTCTTGTTTTATCTAAATTTGTAGTCATTCCAATGCCAACTTTATTATCATCAGAGTCACGACAAATTCAAAAGGTGAAGCTGTTCCACAGGTAAAGTTGATCAGAACATCAAAGTCGAGTTGATCTTTTGCGATATTATAAGATTCTTAGTTTTTAGACATTCAAATAACACAAACAAACATTGCTTATTATTGATAACCACTTCACCTTTTTGTTCTTGCAAGTTACAAAGAGTTCATAAAAGTAAGAAGTATTAAAAGGAGAGAATCATACACCTAACATTAAACGTGCTTTGATTTCCATGCAAAACTAGTAGGTCCACTATTGAGACAAAAATCACACTTGATGTTCAATCCAAGATTTCTATAGCATGTTATTAAACTAACTTTATCCATGGCATCGATTAAAAATTCTGCAGAGAATCGAAGTAAAATTCTGCAAAAGTTGAAATTGTATAAAAATGGGAGGAATGGTTGAAGAGTTGCTTAGATGCCAGCACTAAAGACATGGTGGGAAGCGAAGTGAAGGTTTGGTTTAGAAGTGAGAAAGGTGAGGAACAGTTTACAGAAACCCCATTGATGGAGATGGACCTGACAACTTTTCAATCATTTGTTTTTGGTTGGCATCCCTCGTTAATGATGTCTACTGGGTAGGCCCCTTGCACCATAAACTTCTTTTCATTTCTATATTTTTGTTCTTTCTCTACCCTTCATCAACGTATTCTCCCTTTTCTCTTTGTTGCTTTGCATTTTCATTATTCAGTTTTCTATTACTCACTTCAGTTCTGAGATCTTCCTCTTGGAATCACAACTTTCCCATCCATTGTTCTTTTGGCATTTATCCCGTATGGGATATGCAATCAATAATTCCATGAATGGAATGATATAACATGACAAATCAGCAAAATTATTTATTTCTGGGTAGGGTCCCTTCAAAAATATATATACACTTTTATTCACTGAAACATTCATGTGCACCACTCAATATGATTATTAGCAACAATATCTTAACCAACCATTCAACATTGAATGACCACAGTTTAAGACAACCCATAACATTGACTCATTGCACCACACTTGGCTAAATTAATTAGTTACTGATTCAGATCAACATTTTTAAGGTTTTGCTCTGCTGAATATAAACAAGGACAATATTTAAGGTAAGTTTAGTTAAGAGGATGAGGGAAGATGGGTGAAGAAAGAAAAATATTGGTATGTGATTGAGGAGAGAAAGAAGAGAAATAATTTACTAAAAATGGTGGGATTTGTAGTGTTATATTGCATGCATTTTTGTTTGTCTTTATTTTTTTTATCTCTTTTTTTATTTCTCTTCGACTAAATAATTTTATTTTTTACTTTGTTACTTATTTTTAGGATAAAAACAAGTTTAATATAAATAGTTTTAAACGATATCAACACAGTTAAAATGTATGTCAAAATTAATCTAAAATATAAATTTTAATTAGTATGTATACACAGATATAAGAACCAAGAATCTGGTTTAGGTAATGTTTATCAGAGATTAAAGAAAGAGAGAAGCACTAGGTGGATGATAAAAGCAAGGAAAAGAAAATGAGTGAAAAATGGAATAAAATTAGAAATTGTGTGGTTGAAAAGAAAAAGAAAAATAGCTAGGTACGAATATATATATATATATATATATATATATATATATATATATATATATAATTCTTATTATTAATATTTTATTATAATTTATTACTTAAATTATTATATAAATATAGGGTGGGAATGTTACCATACCTAAGACTCGGATGAGATCTTTTTTCAAGGCTAATCCTTTATATATACAAATGTACAAGTCAAATATAAAATAAAAGTAGTCTTAATTAATCATGAAAACGACATTATCTATCTAGACAATGATGTTCTTTGTTACATGGAATTTTTTGTTGGATTTTATTATTTTTTCTTAAACATTTTTCTTTTCAACTTTTCCCCCCTAAATTTGTTTATGAAGAAGTATATTGTTCTGATATCTGAACTTACTTTTACTTCTCACTAAAATCCTAGTCAAGAACATGAGGATCCTCCAAAACTTTGGAAATTACTTTACCAACTTTTTTTGGTTTAATTATGCTTCGTAAAATTGGGAAAAGGTCGTCATTCTTTATCCATGATTTAGGTTTGCGTCTCTCCAGTAGAAAAATAACTACAACGAAATTCAGAGAAAACTGTTAGTTTCATCCTTTCAAATTGCATAGTATAACCTTTCAATAACTGTAATCACTCCCAACATAGTTTTTCAAACATCTAAATTACCACCAATAATATCCATGTGCAAAACTTAAATAATACAAAAGTAAAAAGTAAATGTCAGAAAACACTAATTTGGTAGCAGACTTTTTAAAGTGCTAATTTAATGTCAATTTGTCAAAGATTAATGCGGTAATACATGTAATTTTACAAATCCAAATTGAAACTGGTTCAAAATTTACATGTTTTACTGTAAAATAAGATTTAAAAGTTGGAAAGAAAAAGAAAACTGAACTTTAGTTGAAAACTGCACATGATCATAATCCCCTTTATGCATGCATTGTGGCAGATTTTGACTTGGAAAACACATGCAGCAATAATAACCCTCCACGGTCAGGTAGTGCCCACGAGAGTGTTGAAGTGTCATTATACACTGGATTTACACAAAATAGCAGATTGGCAGTGCAATTGACTCCAAAACAGTGTGTAGGGCAGGCATTCAGCACTGGCCCCCACATAAACAGATCCAGACTCTGTATGTCATAAAGTCTTGAACAGTTCAGTAAAAAATACTGGGATTTTCCTACTAGTCTTACAAGGATCGATACAGACCCTAGAAACTCATGTCTGAAAGAACATTTAACATTAGAACTATACATAGCATGGAACACCTAATCTAACACCCAGCAGCCTTGAGGAAATTGTCAAAGGGGCTAGCAGGAGGCAGCCTCATGGGGTCACTTGACAAGTGGGAAAACCCACCACCATTTCCTACCTACATAATAAATATAACAATGTCAGCACTGCATTTAAAGAGTTGGACTTATTTAGAACAGAGGTCAGTAGTTTCTAATAGTCTAAGATATATTTTTGGTCCCTTTAAAATTTTTCAAAATTAGGTTTCAGTCTCTCTAAAAATTTTTGTTCCGTTTTTGGTCCTTCTAATTATGAAATGCATAACTTCTAATCCTTTCAAGTAGTTTTAGATCATGCTTTATAAATCGATGAACCAGATATATTTTGACATGGTATATTCTAAAATAACCATGGTATATTTTGCAATATGATTTCTAAACAAATTGGAATCAGGACAAATAAGGATTGCACCGTCCAGTGCTGAGTTCCTGTTATCAGAACAAACCTTATCAAGTGCTGAGTTCCTAATATCAGCAATTGCCAGAAACGATTTATCAGCTGCTTGGATGTAATGATTCTCAAAGGCAAGCCAATTTGAAAGCTTCTTCCTTGCACATGTCCCAAGTGATTCACACTGGCTAGCCATGGTGTTGTATGGAAGGGGCGAAGTGGAGACAGCTGTTCCCGCCACTTGACCAGCTACCTCTAAAGCCTACGTACAGTGTAGAGCATGTTGAGCTTGTAGAACAGTAATCATGCATAACAATGAAATGTATGCATTCCAATTCCATTTGCATATATTGATTGGATAAATAGGCATGAAAGACAAACTATGGGAAATTAGCTTTAAAGCATTTATACTGCTTGGTTCATATGGAAAAGTGGAAGAGAAGGTAGAAAGAAAGTTAAAAAAAAAAGGGTAGAAAGTGAGATAGCATTTTAGTTGTTTGCCATTACATAAACATAAAAAATATGCATAAATAGTACCATCAATGATTTTTTTTTTTTTTTAATTAAAAATGCTAGCCTCTCTCCTTTCATCCTGAATTGGGGAGGAGGGCAGTAGTAATACACAATAATGACTTATCATAATACACATGCAAGACAAAGAATGTACCGATTCCATAAGTTGTCCAATGCTGATAACATGAGGAGCGGAAGGGGATACAGGCATCTTTGGAATAAATCGAGAAAGGTCAGAGACAGATGCTTCACTGATTGTGTCATCTTCTCCTGCTGAATTTGATGGAAAATCCTGCATAATCATGGAAGAAAACACAAACAGATCAGAAGATTGGTATTGAACTTCCATTTCATATGTTTTGAAATAAAAAGTCACTTCTTTTTATAGCTAGTAAGGGGTAAGTAATCAAACCCATGATATCAAGCCATGGCCAGTGACATTTGTGAGCTATAAAATATAATGTTTCTGCACACATTTCAAACTGTTTCTATAGGTTTGTTTGCACACACACTAGAACAGAAAAGAAAACATCTTTGTGCATGGAAGAAATAACATATACCCCATCAAATGACAGTGACTCCTGGGAATGAAAAATTATTTGATTCTGATCAAGCATTGACTGTGGACCAAACACAAATTCTTCATCAGGCTTGAATGTCTCTGACAATAGCATAGCCAGTTCATCTGCATCCAGCTTAAGAAACAGGAAAACACCAGAAAATAAGAGACTGGGGGTTATAAAAGAAAGATGATCCCTGCATATAATGTAATACCTCAGTGACAGTAGTTAAACTATGAACCAAAGCATCCTTTATGGTCTGGTGACATTCACGTATTTTGTTCTGTAACTCTGTCAATATTGAACAGGCTGACTGATTATCAGCAGCAGTACCATATTCTCTAACATCCACATTGATCTTAGCATATACTTGATAATCGTCACCGATACTCAAGAAAGGATCAACCTGGTTATATTAAAGCAGGTAGTTGTCAAGAATCAAGATAAATACTTCTGCATAAAAATCATGGTTCTCTATACCATCAAAAACAGTGCAGAATTCCTCTAATAGACATTAAAGAGTAGCATAGCATCAACCACATCAGTCACTCACATCAGACATTGGCAATGACGCAAACACTTCATTCAAATCATGAATCTGATATATTTTGCAGGCAAATACCAACATGCCAGCAGACAGCACAAATACAGATCTCTGACAAGCTGGGGGCATCATTCCTGCCAGAATGGGTACAACAATTTTCACATCTATTGTTTTCTCAAAATTATAAATAATCACATAAAGAAAATGTATGTCATACCATTACTTTGGTCCAACAACATGGTCCAGAGAGATAAGGGAAGCTGGAAAAAGCGGATCACCAGGTTGTCTCTGTCTTTCAGGTTCTGCAACATTAGAAAATTTTTAAACAACCAGTATAATATATATATGGAAGTATGTAACAGAAAGTGCAGTGACGACTGTGGTTATATTCAAACTATGAAATTTGAGAATTCAATATTTGCCTAGGGTAAAAAAGCATGGCTATTCATCCATAGGTTGGAGCAATCAGCCAGTGTTAAAATAAGACAAATGAAACCAGACCAAATTTGAAGAGAAAATAATTTAAGATGACAAGTTCAATAAATTTGTATAGTTTGAAAGCTTACTCATGACATTTTTTTTTTACACAAGTCAAGTCACAGATAATTCAGTAAATTAATGACAATGAACTGCCTCTATTGAAGATTAACTTTGATTGGGAACTCAAACAAACTCAATTTACCATGCATGATCATCCAGAAGCAGAAATTCAATATAGATGAAACTACTAGGATAAAAAAAATGACAAAGACACAGTAATGCAAATTTAAATAAAATTCTACCTTTATGCGTAAAACTATTAGTGTCAATATGAACGAATGAGCTATAGCTTCAATATTTGAAGGTAAATTATCAGGAAGATTGGCTTGAACCCAAAACGCAGAAAGCAGTTGCGCCATTTGATCTTCAGTTAGTTTCATAACATATGGTTCCTGAGAGCCCATTCAATACCAAAACTTAATAGATAAGAATATTTTACTAAGAATAACCACAATTAACACAACCTATTGACTGAAATCAATTAATTACTTACTGTGTCAGTCAGACTTGGCGATCCTGTAGCTCTATCAATGATAGAACTGAGTTTGTAAAAGTTAGGGGAATTCTTTAAGCCACATCCCTGCTTCCAGTCTTCTGCCACAATATCCCTTTCCTGGCAACCATCATGAACAGTATTTCCTTGATTTTCTGTCTTGGTACTATCTCTATTTCTGCGTAGCTTTTCAAGTAAAGCTGTAATCGAAGCAGATGCTGACACAGATTCAGTATGAGAATGTCTTTTGTTGTGTTGATCTAGATATCTCAACCGCAGAGAGGAGATTTCATGAGTATGGAAGGAACTTGGAAAAAGAAGAATGCAAAATATAAGGTGTGCTCCAACACGAGCCTCCACATCTGAATGCAACATTACTTTTAGGAGTTGCACAAGAAGAGCTTCGGGAAATCCCTAGAAGGAAGCATAAAAAATTGATGAAATAAATCTATTCAGTATTCCAATATTCCCAAAATAAGAAAATGTAAAAAAAGGTTTAGCTGTTCAATTTTCAAACTTATAATCAAGACAATGCCCCTCCTCTCCTTCCCTAACGTGTAAAACTTTACTAGTTATATAATCCTATTTTGTAAACTGTGATACTAGATATCCCAGCTTCAATTTGCAGTGAGCATACTTTGCTTTCAACACTATAGGATCAACAAGCTCCTCTCACCTGCTGTGAATGTAATCGAGTTAAAGCTGAAGTGACTGCACGAGCAAGGATGATCAAAGATCCAATGGTTGCTCTACCAACAACACCAGATGAAACATTTTCTAGGGTTATCGCCATCAAGTCAAAAAGTGGCTGGACATCAATGACCTAGGCAACCAATGAAAGGAAAAAAGTAGTTTAGTGGCTAATGAAATACAGTGACCAAATTAATAGTGTTTTTTTCGGGGGTGCATTCATGAGCATACCCCGTTGGCAATTTCTAGTAAGCAGTCCTCAATGGAATTTTGAAGTGAGATATTTAGGTTCAACTCTTGCTCCCCAACAAATTCACTGGAAGCTTGAAGGCTTTTCCTAAGATGTCTGCAAAGGTCGCCAACAAAACCAATCTCCCCCAAGCCCCTCCCAGATCTAATTTGCATAGCTAAAGATGTGGAAACCTGGACAACGCAAGTCTTAAGTTGAGGATCATTCATCACATTTTTGTGGTCCAGATGATGTATCACAGACGCTAGAATTAGGCGTTGATTCCCTGTTGAAAAAAGGTGAGAGAAAAAAAATATCATTATGGAACAAGAATGGACGGTTCTACAAAAGAGACTCATATAGTATTGCCCACAGCTCATTGCTGTTTCAAAATCAAGCCCAATGTTTTTAAAGGTAAAACATGAAATTTGAACAAATATCCACTGGTTGATTTATTTCTGAAAAGTGGTTCTGTCAATACCTGAGTTCTCCATGAAGTAGGCCATCCTGGATAAAACTATCATTGCTAAACCTTTCTGAGGTGCCCAGTGTTGTCTAAAGTCAAAGTAGAGAAACATTGGATCCAGCACTCGACGCATAGTTGTGCTTTCCTTGGCTAATTCAACCATTCTTTGAATACAAATCTGAGCCCATATTTCTGGTTTTTCAATTTCTTCTCTATAATATAAAAATAAATTAAAAAGGGGACCAAATAGTGATTAAAAGCAGTGTAACACAGATTGAGTACCACAAATATCAATGATCCACACTTTTTTATAAACTCTTGAACATAAATACCTAGTCAAAAGGGAAGGATCCTTTATCTCTGGTCGTGGCTGTATGATCAAGCAAGTAGAGCGATTGTCATTAGTGCCAATAACAGAACCACCCCGACCTTCACACCGTATAACCTCATCCACCCAATTATGATGTGCCTCTGCCCTGACATTGGCATCTTCGTTCTGTCTACTCCACTCAAAGTTATCTAAAGTGGCATGAACAATCTAAATTTTGAATGAATTAACAAAAATTAGTTACAATATCTGACAGAAGAGAGCAAAGAAATTCACACTACCAATTATTGATCCAAGAAAATACAGTATAATTGTGGCTACATGCTTGTTGGGTTTATTTCCTACTTTCTCATTAGTGAAAAAATCAAACTTCCATGAAAAATAGTTATTACTTATTAGACATGAAATTGGAAGCATCCAAAACCTTGGATGGTTTAATGTCCCACCCTGATATCTTCTCCATCCAGAAAATTATTTCATCATACTTTCACCTCAGTATTATTGAAGATGTGCCATTTCCAACAATTAAAAGGCTTGAATCATTTCAATGGGGAGCATCTTTAATTTTACAAGTACCTCATCAAAATCTGCAAAAATGTGTGAAAATTCAGCCATAAACCAAACCTGCAAAGAGGAAAGGAAGTCAGATAAACAATGAACTCACCACAATCATGAAATTTTACGTGAAAATAAATATTGGAAAGCAATCAGAAGCCAATGAACTTAAATTTAAAACATCATTAGCACAGAACAAATCAAAATGAGGCACCAATTACCATTGCTGAAAGGCACTGCAAGCTTGATGCCCTCAAGCAGCGCTTTTCACTTGCTTCCCCATGTTCCCGTGATAGCATGCATACTTTCCGCACCAACTTTTCAATGTTATGAGTATAAGTAGCATCCACCTGTTTTCTCATTGTGTCAAGCATGAATATGCATCACAAATTACCGTCAGCTTATTTATAGCTTGGAAGAAAGTAGTAGGAGAAACCAATCAATTAATCTTTTAATAGAAAGACCAAATGAAATATCCAAGGAAGGACAAGTAGTTATTATTAAAAACAGACACAGCCCTACACACTAGCAAAAGCTAGCTCTAGTGCATCAAAAGCACGGGACATGTTATTACACCCCATGAGACCCAAGATTGGATGTCTAGAACGCCGCCCAACATTAAGACTGAATTGAATATGATACTATATTAGAAATGGGGGATGGGCTTAACTCATTCCCAAAAATTAGCCAAGGAAGGAGGATTGACCAAGTCATTTTAGGATTGTTCCAACCACATTCCTAACCAGTGTGGGACATCTTAAAAATCGTCAAACTCTATTTTGAAAATCACTAGAATATACACTCAATTTTGGTTGTACACAAGGACATTGTGTCTAGTATTTTCTGTTTCCAAGTACATAAATCCAGGTAAACATTGATCTAACTCAATTATAATCATGCACAAGCCACAAATGCAGGCAACCAATAGGTATCTTAAGGTTTTTGGATTGTATAATTCACCTGACAGTATATGAACCTTGATAAGCACTGGCAACCAAGTGTCTGGATGGTCTCATCCTTAGAATAGCTCAAGAGCTCCGATGTTACATTAAGCACATCAACAGCGAAATAAGCTCTGGAATATGCAAGAGGAAGATAAAAATCTGAGTAGAGATTGATATCATTATCGTAATGTGGAAAAAATCCATTGCATATCTATTGTTTGATACAGTGCACCATCTACAGAATGTGGAAACATATGCTAATTAACCATGAGAAACTTACATCTGCACCTTACAAATGAAAAGCAACTTGTTGAAGCATTCCATTATAATAGTGACCAGTTTGATGTGCTCAGATTTGAGTTCTCTGGAGCACCTTTCTTCAAGATATTTGGCTATCTAGTAGAAAGAGCAGAAATAGTGAACGTCAATAATGGATCCTGCCTGGTTTCCTCTTCGCTTATAAAAGAACTTACAAATACACATGTAAAATCGAATAACAATAAACCTTTGGAATCCGGAAAGGGTTTCTTGCAGCATATTCACATAATTTGATTATCTTCCTGTCACTTGGAGGCTCATCCTGACAATAGTTAGTTAAAACATGAATACAGTGCCTGGATTTCTACCTCATGCACAGATGAATGTAAAGTCAAAAAACATTGCCACACTGGGTTTTTGATAATCATAAAAAATTCTTTGCATTGAGAACAGGGATAACTGAAAACATTACAGACGTAACTAATACAGTTCCTTACGCGCTTTTGGTCCTATTATCCACTCAGAATTGGAGTTTCAACTCAGCAATTCATATTGACCATAAATGCAATCCTTTATTAGGCAGATCACCTTGGGGAAATTGGTGAAACTACAATTCTAATTAGAATACAGCACTAATAGAACCTAAGGAACTGTACATAAGTTTTCTCCAAACAATAACCCGTAGCAATGCACAGAAGTAACAAGACGGTTCGCTTCAGAAAAGGGAAAAACTAATTTTCTCATTCCATCATGAAACTATAGTAACATTAGATTCTACACTAACTTTGATTCCTAAGTGGTACTACTGGAGAAAATAATGTGCCATTAGTTAAACCAGCTGCAATGGTGGTGAGCAAAGGAGTTCCGTGAGATTACTACTATTTTTATGGAGGAAATGAGTGTTAAAAGATAAGACACTGACAGGGGACTTAGGGAATATATCAGCCAGCAGTTTCCTGTATCTTTTGACCGGTTGGCGTGATCTTGACCTCAAAGCAGGACAGCAAACACACATGTTCCCACATGCTGGGAAGATCTTCCTAGAGATGACACCCATTGCCTGCAATTCCAAACACAAGAGCAAAATGTAGCCAAATTTAGAGCAAACCAAGCTAAAATTTCCAACAAAAAAACTAGAATCAACCCACCAAAAACCAAAAGCCCTAATTAGTCAAACAAAAACAAAGAAAAATGCAATAAAGCCAGGATCCACAGGACAAACTCAGTAACACTCGAAAGCCCAAATGGAAGGCCACCGTAGCCTAAACCATTTACACAATAAGCAGGAACAAAAATGGCCAGTTTTTCAAAAGCAAAAGCAAGAGAAAACCAAACCACCAAGAAAAGAATAAACATAGCAGAAACAAACAACCACACACAGTATGTAAAGAAAGAAACCAGTCACACCAAAATACTTCCCCAGTGATAACCATTACCAACCAGAACCAAAGTTGACAACCACCAAGTATCACATAACTTGAGAGAAGACCGAAAACAAAATGAGAAGTTAGAAGCAAGACAACAATAACTCACTCCACTCACTCCTTCGGAAGAAGATCTGGGAGCAGCAGAAGATAAACCCTGACTCTACAGGGAGGGTAACGGAGAGAGCAAGTGTGAGCAGTAACAATCAACGACAGCGAGAGGCAGTAAAAAAAAAAAAAAAAAAGGAACAGAAAAGAAAGATGGCGCGTGGGCGAATACAAAGTTAAGGTGAGACTACGTTGTGTGGTGGATTGGATGCGGAAGATCACGTGATTGTGTCAGGTGGAACACAAATTCATTTTCCTTTTTCTTTTTCTTTTGCTGTAAAAGCGTATGTACCTATGCCCCTGCGTTTTCAAACACTGTCAGAACTTGCAAGACACACAACAACAATCCAATTTTTTATCGTTGTTGGAAAAAACACTTGGAAAACTCCCACCGCACGCTTTTGGAAAATGAAGTTTTGTTTCAAAATATTTCCTATTGAAGTTGGGTTCTCCTTCCAACTTTATTTTGAAACTCTCCATCACACTAAGGTAGTGGTTAGGAATTTTAGCGGTGAGTGGATAACACGCGCATGTTATTTAAATTCAACATTTATACGCCAAATTCGTCAATGTGGTCTCATTATTTTATGTAATTTAACGTCAAGGCTCGTTAAAATATCTATAATCTATAATTAATACAAATCCTAGCATGCATTTTATTCATTACAAAACTTTAAAGTAGTTTTCATTATGAATATAAATAAATTATAATTATTTTCTTCTTTTTTTACAGTTTTAATTCATTTATTAACATAAATATTATTTTTTTTTCTCACTTTCATTCGCGATCTACTTAGTAATTCATTTTGATTTTTAATTCGACCATATGTGAAACTTAATCACAATTTTTAAAAACAATGGGTGCACATGTTGTTGGAGATTGAGAAATGTTGTGGCGCATGGCCTGAAATGTTGGGACATGGAGGGGCAAATTTTATTTGAATACGTCCAAGGAAAAAAATTATAAAGTAAAAGAAAAGAGACAACGAAGAGGATTAACTGGGTAGTGCATTTATTCCTCTGCGACTATAATAATTGTGCCTTGTGTTTTTTTTTTATTACAACAATCCAAGAGAAGCTCTTTGACTTACTTGGATATACAACTTTCATGCACATCACATAAACATGGAATATTCATTTGTCTAATTTAATGTTAAAAGGGGGAACATCCAAGATAATTTATATTTTTTTAAAAATAAAATCAGAATGGATAATTTTTTTTCAATGGGTCAGTTTGAATGGTTATTTTATTAAATCTGAATTGAATCAAACTTTAGTCTACTGGTTAGATTTATGCTATGAGGGATACAGGAAGAAGAAGAACAAAATAGTAAAAGAAAAGGAAGATTAAAAAAGAAATGTCTTTATTTTAAAAAAAGTAAGAAAACAGTTAAAATAAAAAAACTGTTTAAATGTAAACATATAGTTTAAAAACAACTTTTTTATTGAAGTTAAAAATAAAATATTTATTATTATTATTATTATTTATTAATGTTTTTAGTTTATTTATTGTTAATATTTATTATTAATCACATTTTTAGTAACATTATGTAAACCTGTAATCGAATCATTATGACTTGTACCGAACAGAAATCAATATGATTATCTTATAGTGTATTAATTATGAACACAACAAATTCTAACCGCGTCCATTTCATTTAATTCAAAACTAATCAACAATTAGGGTACGTAATTACCGTAGTCATGATTATCTTATAATTATAAAAAGCAAATAAGATGATTAAAGCTGAAGATAACATTATACTGTACTATAACAAGAAGCGACAATAATATTGCACATCGCATGCGTGGGTTGCTTAAGGTTAAAGAATGTTTTTAATCGTGCATATTTACTTTATGCTTTAAAAAGTCTTTTAATAAAAATAAGTTATTGAGTAATAGTTTAGTATAAATTAAATTAAGTGCCTTTTAAATTGTGGTAAAATTTTATTAATATATATATATATATATATATATAATAATTGAAAATTTAAACTTAAATATCAATCTGTCCAAAAGCAATTTAGTTAAATAGGAAATTTTAAATTGCATATTACCTCTAAATTTGATTAAATCTTTAATTATTTGGACATTCTTAGATAATAAAATATATTAATAATCTCTTCATAAATTTCGTTTCCTCACTATTTGGAAAAAACTCATTAAAATTAATAATTTTAAATTATTTCTTTTAGAGATATAGTTATTATTTTTTAAAGTGTTGATAAGATTATTTTCTTATAATTTATAGATTATAAATTATGTGTTTTGTGAGACGTACACGAATTGGGTTAAATTATAGTTGACAAAATTCATGATTTATTCTAATAAAATATTATTGAATTATATTGAATATTTGTATTTTTTTAAGCATATTCAATTCAACTCATCTTTTATTTGATTGAGATCATATATATTTAAAATTTATTTTTGTATTAAATTATTAAATTGTTAATTTGTACTTTGTTATAATTTTAAAATAATTAGTTTAAAAATAACTATCCTATTTAATACTTGAATAATTTAATGTTACAGTTATATTTAATTATTATAATAATTGAATAAATTAAAATTGTACTATTATTATTATTTATTTTTTATTACATTTTAAGTCTAATATACAAAACACACTACATTATCCATGGGAGATTGGGTTATATTGGAACAAGTAGGAATAAATAAAATTTAATCCAATTTATTAAATTTAATCAGATTAATCGTTGAGGTATTGACCTAATGAACACCATGTTAATCTAAATTCTAATTCCATTTTTTTTAGAGAATATCCAAGAACTTGATTTGTTAATTAAGTGATGAATAGTTTGTACCAACATCACGGTAATAGAAGTTTGTTGTGATGAAGTACTTACAGTAAAATAAGTTTTTTTTTGTTTTTTTTTTACATAATTGGTGTAATTTTATTTCAAATTTACTAAAATAGATAAATTTTGTAAAATTCACAAAATTGGAAAATCAGGTGTAAGTAAATTTTATAATGACAAAAAAAAATACTACTACGACTTTATTTTTTTATATATAAAAAAAAACTGTGTTATATGGTACTACTCTAAGGTTTTTCTCTTAATTTTCGTTAGGTGACATGTTTTTTAATTTTTTACATGGCACAACTTAAAAAAAAATCTCGCTTTGAGTTTTTTTTTTTATTAATATCAAATATTATTATACATAATCTTTTTTATTTACCATATTTTAAGTTTTTTAGTTTATAAATAAAAAATAATAAAATTATAACAAAAGTAAAAAATAAACCTTTTCTCCACATGGTTTTAAGTTGTTAAAAAAATTATTTCTGAGATAATTGTCTATAATTTTTGTTTGATACATAAAGTGGAATATCCATTATATTACATTAGTTTGGAGTGTTTTTTTTCATTGAAACTTGTATAGAAGGATTTGACGCGATATTTGTATCTAAAAAATATTATATTTGTTTTAATTTGGTTTTCCAATTATTAGATAACATGATACATCTTAAAAAAAAATATTATCAAGAGCAACAATAATATTAACTTTACTGAGACACAATTCAATCACTTTATTGCATTTAATATATAACTTTAAACTTAAATACAAAATTCAACAATATAAGTGTAAAATAATTTATATGGTTTTAATTTAATTTTTGGTTGTCATTCATTTTTCATATTATTAACTTTTTTTATTTTATTTTTTTTAGGATAGGAGATAAAGCAACCAAGCATTTTAACTAAATTATTTATTATGAGATTAAAGTGTTGACAAATTGGTTATTAATTTGATGAAATTTCATTAAAAAAAAAAAAAACAAACATAACCCAACGACTATCAATTTAGTAAAATGCATTAACTTTATTTGAAAATGAACATGTATGGACATAAACTAAGGGCACCATGACCCCTTTCCCCAAATCATTATATAAATAATATTTTTATAAAATAAAATAATTTTTTATAATATAATATAAATTAAATTAAATTAAAATTATTATTTTTATTCTTATAATAGTTCATTTATAATAAATATCATATTTAATTTTTTAGATAAAAATTTACTTTCACTTTTTTTTCTTTTTCTTCCTTTTATCTTCAAATTTTTTATTTTTTCTCTCTCAAAATTTTTTTCAGTTTAATTTTGTTCTGTTAGACACTCCTTTTATTTCTGTAAGTTTTTTTATTTATTATTTATTCACTTTCATATTCTTCTATTCAGTAAAAATTATAAATTTTTTTCTTTAATTTTATTTTATTTTTTCAATTTCATCTCTATAACATAAAATATGTAATTTTTCGTTCTTTAATTTTTTAGTTTTTTGTTATCTTCTTTTCAATAAGGCATTAGGTAAAATTTATAAAAGAAAAGAGATATTCACAATAATTTTTTTTACATGAAAAATAGTAAACAAATTTATTTTATTTATTATTTTTATTCATTATATAACAAAGTAACATATATAATGTAATATAAAAATATGAAATATTGATATAATTTTTTTAATTTGTTATAAATAGTTAGTTATTTTTATGTTTTATCATACTCTATTTTGATATTAAGATGTTATTTTTTTTACTAATTTTTAAGAGAAAAAATGATAAATTAAATAAATATTATTTTAAAAATTTTAAATTTAATTAATAATATTGAATATATAATATATTTATTTTCATATGATACTAAACTAAAATTTATGACTTTGTTCTTAAGAATAAGACTCTGTCAATATGAGTTTTAATCAAAATCACATTTAAAAAAAATATAATCTTAATTTGTGAAATGTGGAAGAAAAGCATATACATGAATATCATAAATAAATTGTTGCTTAAAAAACACCAATAACAAAGTGTCATCTGTCATTCCAAATATATAATAAAAAATTTATAAATTTGAAATTTAAGAATTATCAAACTGATAGACGAGTAAAAGATATACAATTAAATTTTTAATTGCATGATTAATTATATGATTGTGAAAGTTATAAGATTTTTAATTATTTTCCTCACTTGTTATTCCGATTTTTTTAAGTTTATGGGTATTAATTTCATTAAGTACCATTTTCATTTTGAATCTAATTATCCAATGTGAATAATTAGAAAAACTTACCAGGACACACATCTATAATAAAACAAATCTACCTAATCTAACTTAAAAAAATCATTTTATCCTATTAAGATCATAATTATAATAATTATCCCTATAAATAATAATATTGATATATTGTAATATTGCACTTTTAATATTAATGTATTTCATTTTTTTATCTATTATTACAAATTTAATTTTTTATTAAAATTTTACCATTTTAAAATATGATAAATATATCATATATATAATATTATTTTATAATTAAATTAAATGTAAAAATATTAAAAAATTAAAATTATGCACAAATTTTTTAATAATAAATCATAAAGTAAAAATTCAAAAAGAAAAATACAAAAAAATGTAATATATATATATATATATATATTTATTGTAAATTTTTCATAAATAACATGCAAAAGTCTTTAAATTTTTTAAATTTTAACGATTTTTATTAAATTTATGATAAAATTGCATCAATTACCTAAAAAAACGTGGCATGAGGTCGAGAAAAATCTACTTCCGATTAGTTAAATATTATAAGTTGTGTTGTGAGTCTCCCATATCACATTATCCTTTTGTTTCTGGTGGAATTTCGATCGATTTCGACTCTTAAGATATTTTGATCCTAATCAAAATTCTACCACGTAAGTTCTTTTTTTTACTTAGGCTAGCAAATTAATTTTCAATCGAGATGCGTATGAGGATCGAATTTTACCCGATTTCAAAGATGTTATTTTTGATATGTTATATTTAAAGTGCTCGAAGTAAAGAAAGCAAAAAATTAATGGAATCGAAAAGCAGTGCTGAACATTAAATTGCAAAGAAACGTAACATGCGGAGACCTTAAATTCGCTTTAAGTATAAAAGACAAGGAATCGAAACAGCAGAAATGTAAATAACAGGAAATCGAATTTGCAGGAAATGTAAATGACAAGGAAACTTAAACGCGGAAACTTAACTTTCATTGAATCGAAATAACTAAAAATCGAAAGTACAGAAACATAAAATTGCTGAAGATAAATTGCATCAAAGTAAATTACCAAGGAAAATACAGAAAACAGTAAAGGTACTCAATGAGCATGGAAATCCAGATTGCCAGAAGCTTCATGATGTTCGTCGTTTCTCCGGTAGACTTCTCACTAATGATTCTGTTCTCTGCCAATTTCTGCTCCCTTTTCCTTTCATCATTTGCTCTATTTATAGTGTCTTTTCAAGTAGTCTCTTAAGAGCAGTTAACGAAGACTACTACCACGTTCTCTGTGCACGTATTTTGCAGTTTTATTCCTAGCTCTGCGGTTTAGAAGCTGTATCCACGTTCCCATGAATGAGGTAACCGCTCCCTTGACCTTCGACTTTTGCTACTGCTTATTATGTTCGATGTATACGTCGACCATTCTTCTTAGCCAAAATTTCGATATTCACGTATATTAGCCTTTCCTTCGATTTAGATTTCGCGACTTCGAGAATTTTGGATTTGCTTTTGATTCTCGATATCCTTAACGTTACCAGATTTTGTTTTCTTGATTTTCTTCACCAACGGATGTTAAGCGTTGTTCCCTCGATTTTCGATTCCAATTCTCGATATGTTTTTGTTTCCCTTCACTTTCTCGATCCTTTTATAGATTTCTCACTAACAAAATGCCCCCTTAGAAGAATATGAATAGTTTCCGTTTATATTCTTTCAACACGATTCCCGCTTTCGCTCGTTGGAGGCCCACAACAATTTAGGGTTTAGGGTTTCTGGGGTTTTAGGGTTTATGGGGTTTTAGGGTTTCTTTTTGCTTTATGTCGCCGTCTCGTCAGTCTGCTGCCTTGCAGTACAAGCCACATTAATTGCCCTTGCTTCCGTCGTTTCCAGCACCCTAGGTAGCTTTCCCCTTAAACTCTATTAGTTTTTTACTCTGGTTTTTTACGCGAATCTTTTACCCCTTTGCAACTTCGTCTTCCTCCTTGAGTTCTTGCCTTCGTCCTTGCTACCCCACATTTTAACCTCTATTCTTCTGCTTTCCTTAGCTTGTTGAAATGGCAACCTCGTCCAAGTCTTCTGATTTTTCGGCTCCACCTCTTCCTTCGCTGACGGCTAACCTTTTGGAGATCAATAACCAGAAGTTTGCTCCAGTCCCTCTAATGGAGGAAGTTTCTCAGAAAGTCGCTGAGACGCAGGTACTCATTCCTTACACTACTGATGGTGTTAATTTTGGTTTTGGGGGTCCTATTCGTTCTAGTAGTGGGATTTTTTCTTCCTTCACCCTCTCGAATAGCCCAACACTCATTCACCACCCTGAAGTTCGGATTAATTTTTTGAATATGGTCTCGAGAGTATACCGAACGGGTCCTCCTTCCAAAAAACCTTCATTTATTAGGTGGTTTGATAGAGTAGAAGCCAAGTTTGGGAATCACTGGATAGATGTAGAGATTTTTGATTTTTTACACCTATCTCGATGCGATTTGTCATTTTTGGATATGACAATGTTTCTGTTTGCGGTGCATTTGTGGAATAAGGAATTACATGCTTTGGAGTTACCCTGTGGTCCCCTTTCACCTACTCTCTTTGAGGTTGCTGCTATAACCGGACTAAAACCCACCGGGGAAAAGTATTATAAGGGTGCTTACCCTTCGGATAATTCTTTGAGGGCTAAAATCGATTGGGAATCGAAGGCCTATGGACATTTCCTTGAAAAGCATTTCGTCGATGACGAATCGATAGCTGTGACCGACGAAGAACATATAGCCTTTTTGGTGTATTGGCTATGTACCCATGTTTTCTGCCCCCGATCCATCCAAATTTCCTCCCACCTCTACAACCTTGCCTACCTTCTCCATACTGGCCGGCCTAGGATATGTTTGGCTAAACTTTTGTTGGCCCACGTGTATACTGCTTTCGACGAAGCTGTCGAAATTTTGAGTACTCCTAAAGCATCGGTAAATTTCTCTGGCCCTATTTGGTTTGTACAGTTATGGCTGAACTTGATTTTTGAGAGCATCCTTCCCCCAACTTCCACTATCCTCCCAAGTGTAAATATCGAAGGTGCTCGATTATCTTCTCGCCACCCTCACCACAAGCCTGACGAAGCGACTTACTGTAGATATCTTAAGTTTTTGTTAACTAGATTTAATTTCTATTCAACTGTGGCTCCTTTTACCGTGCATCTTGGACGAATCAGCGACCAACTTCGAGGGCCAGTTTGGTTTAAGTCAAAATTCCCTTCCTTAACTCCTGGGTTGCAATCGGAGTTGGTTGATGTATGGAGTAATTATTTGACCCATGATGTATTAGTATCGGGTTTTCAGTCAAAAGATTTCAAGCTCATCACCTATTACCCCCAACTTTTCTCGAGACAACTTGGTCTGAGCCAATTCACACCTTTCTTCCCCCTCGATACCTCCCCAAGGTCCAAGTTAAGTGAGTTGACAATCGGACGGGAGCTGACCAAACTATTACCACAAACCCCATTACTTTTTTATCCCTATGTTTTCGAATCGAATTATTTATCCACTGTGGGTTTCTCTCAATGATGGGCCGATTGGTTCTCGAGTAATCATTCTGCTTTTGACGAAGTTCGACAAAAATTGACTGTTCATCCTTCTCTTGTGTTGCAGGACAAATCGAAAGCGAAGAAAGGTACACACTTCCACTGTCTTCAAATATCTCGATTCGAGAATTTTTATCAAATATGTTACAACCCATTGAAATTAGAATCGACCTTCTATGATGTTGTTATTTCCTTATCCCATAAAACAACCACCAATCGATCGAACCACAAAATAATCAATCCCTTAGGAAAAACACCTTTTGAAATATATTGCCTTAGTCACCTTCCCACTTTTCCTACAACACCCTTTGGGATCGCCAAACCTTTAACTCATCCCAAATGGGTTCGAGAATTGAGATCCCTGAGGGAAACACTTCGCCCGAAACCCAAAAACAAAGACATTTCTGTATCGAAATTGTCTTATTACCCTTACCTAAATCTTCCTCGAATTCTCCTTCCTCCCTGGCTTGTACCTATCGATCGAGTCACGATCTTGACTCCATCACCTTTTGGTGAGATTTTACTGCCTTTTCATGTTTTTTGATTTTGTATATTGTAAGCTAATCTGTCTTCTTTTATTGACAGTTTCGAAGTCCAACAAGGTCGTCGCTGTCGAAAAAGAGCAGGAGAAGAAACAAGAGGACTGGGAGTCCTCAGATGAGTCGGACCCATCGGCCTTCGTCAGAAAACGCAAACATTCGGCCACCATTTCCTCATCTTCGAAGAAATCGAAGGTTCTTTTCGATTTCTCATTGTTTTATTCATTTTTCTGTCTGATTGATCCACATTCTTATACTTATTTCTTGTCGATTTCTAATTTTTAGAAACAAAAATCGAAGAGTCCTCGATCTGTTCAACCAACTGCTGTTAATCCATTATCGACGGACTCTAATACAGTCACTAAACCGGGTCAAACGACACCCACCACGCATTCCAGTCACGTAAGTCCCTCTTCTACATCATTTTATATTCCTAGATTTCGATAAGATCTTGTTACATGATTTCAATTCTCGATATTTTTTTCAGGATCATCCATCGGCGACTATATCGACAAATGTCGATTCTTAAATTCAAACATCAACACCCCCTCCTGAGGTACTACTCTTATATAATTTTGTATGTGTTTGTTTGACTTTTTATATATTTCCTGTTCTGATATTTGTTTTCGATTTATAGCAACCTGAGGCTATACAGATTCTTCCTCCTGCCTCAGCACCCCTTGCTCTACCTCCTCCTGGTACTTAAAACTTTTCCCTTCACTGTTGATTTTTCATATCATTCTTCATTATGAATTCTCGATTCACCTCTTTGATTCCTTTTCTTTTCAGTAAATATCCCGGTAGTCCAAGTTCAGGACTCTCCTTCCCCTGCTTCCGCGGAGCAACATGATTCTCTTTCTTTTGCGATGCCTCCTTTCGAGTTGCTTTCAGCGACATTACCCGAGATAGGTGCGTCTGCCCGAAGCAATGTGCCAGAATATCGAGCTGCAATCGAAGAAGATCCTTTTTCAATACTCGATATTCTGTTATCAGAAGAAGCGACGCCGTCGGACTCTTCCAAGACGCCTATGACCTCAACTGAGGGACCATACCAGCTGAAGCAACGTTTTCGATCTTTCTTTTATTCCTCGCCTCTCGAAGTTCTGGTGGAGTCGCGCGACAAGAAGAAACAATTTCAAGATATCATTACTACCCTTGAGACGTGCCCTGATGATGATCTCCCGAGAGGTCTCGATGTGGAGGTCGCGGCGGCTGCCAATTTGTTCATCAAAGCATATGCGGCGAGGAAGAAGAAACAATCGATCTCGACCAAGTTATCCGACATTGCTTCCTTCCAGATTGAGAAATCGAACTTACTGAAGACTCAAAAGCTTAGTCTGGAGGAAGCATTATCTACGCAAGCTTCGATTGACAACGAGATCGAACAACTGGAGAAGAGACTCGCTCAACTTAAGTTGCAGAAGGATTTTGTTGCTTCAGAGATAAATTCGATCAAGTCCTCTGCGAAAGAAGTAGCATTGTCTCTGGGGCAGAGTATGGAGCGCAAACAAAATCTGGTCGCCGAAGAGCACTCGATTTCTTCCTCTTGGACTCAATTGTTAATAGATTTTGATCAACTTAAGACCCGATACTTATCTTTGTAGAATATTATTCAATTTAAATTTGAATGTTTATTTCTCTTATTCGAGGTTTATATTTCTTCAAATACTTGTCATTTATCGATAGCACTTTGTCTTTGTTATACCAATCGATGATCGAATAAGCGTTACTCGATAATACTTTGATAACTTCAAAAGGTTCTTCCCAATTGGGCGACCATTTACCATAACTTTTACATTTCTTGTCCATTGGTAAAATTGTTTTCCACACTAAGTCGCCTTCGTTAAACGTTTTCTTTCGAACTCTTTTATTATAAACTCGAGCAATTTGATTCTTTTGTAAAATTATACTATTCAACGCCTGCAATCTTATTTCATCGAGTTCATTTAATTCATCATGCATCAAATTCCAATAATCACAACTGGGTAAATCATTCTGCCTCTGTATTCGATTCGATTCAATATTTATTTCGATGGGTAAAACTGCATCATGTCCATAGACCAGCTTGTATGGGGTATTCTGTAAAGAATCTTTAGGCGAATTTCGATAAGCCCATAAAATTTGCAATAACGTTTCGTGCCATGTTTTAGGTCTATTACCAACATGTTTTTTAATTAACCCAATAATTACTTTATTAATCGCTTCAACTTGCCCATTAGCCTGAGCGTAATATGGGGTTGATGTTAATAACTGTATCTTTCTTGATTCAGCATATCTAATTATCTTTCTGCCAGTAAAAATTGTCCCTCTATCTGTAGTGATAGATTGTAGGATCCCAAATCGATACACAATGTACTCTTCAATAAAATCGATAACATCTTGTTGATCGACGTCTTTTAATGGTATTGCTTCTACCCATTTCGAGAAATAATCGACAGCGACTATTATATATCTATGTCCCTTCGATGATTGTGGGAAGACCTGTCCGATTAAATCTATAGCCCAACCTCTAAAAGGCCAGGGTTTGATTATCGAATGTAATTCGCTAGCAGGAACCTGTTGTATAGGACTAAATTTCTGACATTCTTCACAGGATCTAGCATACTCGATACAATCTTTCAGAATCGAAGGCCAGTAATAGCCTTGTCGGGCTAATGTCCATTTCATCTTCTGACCTACCATATGGGCACCACATATTTCATTATGTACTTCAGCCATTGCTAAGTAAGCATCATCGTTCCCTAAGCATCTAAGTAATACTCCATCGATTCCTCTTTTATATAACTCATCGTTTAACAAAATGTATTTTACTGCTCGATATTTAATTTTCTTATCAGTTTTCCCATTGGGGTTTTGCAAATAATCTGTAATCGATTTTCTCCAATCTTGGTCATCCAAGTCACTAATATGTAAAATCTCACTTTCTTGAGGTAATTTTTCTTTAATTTGAATCATTTCTTTTTAACTTTCCAAGGGTATCTTATACTTAGATGCAATCTGTGCCAAGTCATTGGCCTCTTGATTGAATTCTCGAGGAATGTATTCGAATGTTATATCATCGAACATTCTACTTAAAGTCATTACTCTTTCCAGATATCTGATAAAATTGGTGTTAATACATTTATATTCTTTTCGCACTTGATTGATTACTAATTGTGAATCACCTCTTATAATTACATGTCGAGCTTTCAACTTAATTAAAGTTTCGAGACCTGCTATCAAAGCTTCTTACTCGGCTTCATTATTCGAACAAATGGGTTGAACCTCAAATGACAACTTAGTCGGGATATTACTTGGAGAAATGATAAGGACTCCTACCCCATATTTCTCCGATGTACTCGAACCATCGAAATACATTATCCATTTACTTTTTTCAATAAACAAGTTCTCAGTATAATCAACTGTATGATCAGCCATGAAATCGGCAATTATTTGTCCTTTTATCGATTTTAAAGATTCAAAGGATAATGAAAATTCTGTCAAAGCCAACACCCATTTTCCTATTCGATTATGCATAATAGGTTTCGACAAAAGAAACTTCAAAATATTATTTCTGGAATAAACCATTACATCATGAGGCTTCATTACATATTTGAGTTTTGAACAAGAGAAATATAAGCATAATCCTAACTTTTCTATATCACTGTATCGAGTCTCAGCATCGTTCAAAATTCTACTTAGATAATAAACAGCACATTCCACACCATTCTCGTCTTCTTGTGCTAATAGACTGGCTATTGTATGCTCTGATGCTGATACATATAGCTGCAATGGCTTGTTTCTCATCACTGGTATCAAAATTGGAGGATTTGTCAGCATCATTTTAATTTGCTCGAAGGCCCCTTGATGTTCCTCCTTCCATTTAAACTCTGCTTCTTTCTTCAAGTGGCAGTTCTGATAAATTTTGCTTTCAGAAGTCTTTCAATCTCTTCCTTGATCTTACCCATCACCTCAGGTGCAAATCTTCTCGGTGCTTATTTTACTGGTTTTCTACCTTCTATGATAGGTAATCTATGTTCGACCAGACTTTGATCCAATCCAGGCATTTCTTCATATTCCCAAGCAAAGCAGTCCTTGTATTCTTTTAACAAGGAAATCATGTCTTCCTTCATTTCTTTTTCGAGATATTTGCTGATATACGTAGGCTTCTGGTCCTCGATACTCCCCAAGTTAATCTCTTCTAATGGGTCCTGAGCCTCGACTTTTTTGTGATTTGATGTAATGGATTTTTCAAAACCTAACGGAGAATTATCGTAAATACAATCAAGCATAACTTGATCGCTTTTATTTGCAACTAAAGTCGAATGAATCGATTTATTTAGTCCTACCTTACTACTACTACTTTCTTGGCTCTTCTTTTCATCTTCATATTTTCTCAATCGAGCCAAGAACCCTTCGTAATCTCTATTCATCTTCACCGGCCACTTCGAGGTTGACCCCCTCTTTGATCATAACAAACTCTTTCTTCTCATTCATATCTAAGAATTGCTCCTCATGTAACTTTGAATTAAAATCTTCGACAGTTTCGAAGGTGAATGGTTGAGCAAGTGCCAGATTCTGCAGTGCCCGACCAGCCTGAGATACGAATGTTACAAATTTGTGCTGATCCCCTGGGATTATTTGAGATGTCAATCTCGATTCCACATGAATAATTTCTGATGAGCCGTAGATGGTACGACCCCTACTCCATGAATCCACTCCCTGCCAAGTAGTGCATTGAAATTGGCATGTGACTGGACAACAACAAACATAGTAGGCCTCGAATAAGTGTCCACTTTCACGTCTAAAGCAATCATGCCTTCTGAGCTCGATGTTTTTCCACTAAAATCGGAAATCATGATATTGTGCTTGACTAAATCTTTCAGTTCAATACCGAACCTCTTCAACATGGTGATTGGCAATATGTTCACTGCTGCACCACCATCGACAAAGACTCTATTCACTATTTGTCCTTGAATCTCGATATTCAGTAATAGGGGGCTTCAGGTGGAACCTCATTTCCTCAGATGGAGGATCAATAAAAGCAGCATCTCTATGAGGCACTTCACATGACGTTTGTGCAACCCATGTTACTTTTGGCCTTATGTTTTCTGAATAGAAGTCATCTTCTCGATCAGCATCACTCTGTTCTTGGTATTCTTGATATTCATTAACATATTCCGCGGGTAGTATCGATATCAGTCCGATTTGATGTTCCTCCCAGCTGCCCTCATTCTTATCGTCGAAATAATCTCTTGCATATTGGCCCCCCATTGATACATTGTTCTTTTCAAAGTCTCTGTAATTATTCCAGTAAGGGATTCTTCCTCCTCTTCTCCAGGGCCTTCCACGGAATCGCCTTTGGAATGTTGGGAATCTAGTATTCGATCCTTCATCGTACGACAGTCTCTCGAAGACATCATTACTCTGGAGTTTGTCTCTTCCTCCTCGAGAAGAATACATCTCTCTTTTAACCCACTATCTTTGGTTTCCACTAACACCAGAACCAACGGATTTCTGTTGACTTTCCCCTATCATTGGTTGGGCTGTTTGATCCATTTTGTCATTACTTCTTTTATTTTGATTCTTGATTTTCTTTATCTGCTCCACTCTGAAAGCCTTAGCAGCTGACTTATCGAAGACTGCACTGCATTGCGGACATAACGACACATCTTCATATTTTCCTTTCTTTCTATTTAAAAACTCGATGAGAGAATCTCCTGATCGAGGATAAATCTCCCTCTCGAATTCTTTTTCGAATTCACTCAGATCGAATTTCATATCTTCTTCACATACATCCATTCTGACATGCTTGGGATCAATGTCTTCAGTAACATCGACCATGCCTATAAAAGCAGAATTCGTCACTCAGACATCTTCAGTCATGCCCGTTTTGGATTCAATATACCCCACTTGAACTTCGAATGGACTCGTATCCACTTTCATTGACATCTCTTCAAATTTCAGTCTTCCTTGGTCAATCGCATCTTGAATCATATTCCTGAAATGTATGCAATTGTTAGTCCAATGTCCATAAATATTATGAAATTTGCAATATTTTCGATCATTCCTTTGTTCTGCAGAAGGCAGTTTATGGTCATCACTCAACTTGATTTGTTTGTCTTTTAATAAAATATCAAAGATTTTATCTGCTTTTGTCACATCGAAAGTATACGTTCGATTTGCCATTTTATCTTTTTACTTCATTCTTTTGTAGCAATTTACAGATATATGGAGCCCCTACTTTGAGCTCTGCTATATTTACTTTCTCGTCGACAGTTTCTTCAATATCATTTTCTGTCATGGGATCTGTCTCATATACATCATTTATATATGCTACTCTTTCTTTTCTCATGGGTTTCTCATATTTCTTATACCTTTGTTTTTCATACTCAATTTGTTCCACTCTTCTCACTTTATCAGCTAATTGAGCCATGTCATTTAATGGTAAATTGACTAACTTTTTCCTAATCGAGAATTCTAAGCCTGTAGAGGCCATTCTAACTAATTCTTATTCAGGAATTTGAGTGAAACATCTCGACTTCATTAGTCTAAATCGATTCAAATAATCATCTATGCTTTCATGATTGTATCTTTTTATATTCATCAAATCGATGAGACTTACTTGAGTTTCTCCTCTAAAGAATTGTTCATGAAAATTTCTTTCCAGTTGCAGCCAATTATATATCGAATTGGGTGGCAACGAAGTAAACCAAGTAAAAGCATTCTTAGTCAAAGAACTAGGGAAATATTTCATCTTCAATTCTTCGCTCATCGCTAGGTCCCCACATTTGATCTGATATCGAGCTACATGCTCGATAGTTGATTCACCAACTTCTCCGGCAAATTTGGTGAATTTAGGTACTTTGTATCCTCGAGGTAATTTCGTCTCAAGAATCGCATTTGGAAAGGGAGACACAAAGTATGTTTGGTTGGGTGGTCTGAACTCCATTCCTTGGGAATTCATCCTTTGTCCTAACATGTGATTATACTGCATGTTATTTTGATTGTACATATTTTGAAATCCCTCATTCAAATTCCCACAAATATCATTTCTCATCTGTTGGTATTCATTCCCTGTATGCTGATGTTGATCATTGTTTCGATTTCTCCTTAATAGATACGGAGGATTAATATTAGCATTCTGGTTAGCATGATTTTCCACCCTTGTTCGTCGAGGTACAGCCAATGCATCCCCAATTCGTGACATTTGGTCTGCTAATATCTCAAAACTAGCAGTAGTGTTTTGAACTAATGGATTTAGGACTGTAGTCAATTGTTGTGATAACATATTCACCATCTCAAAATTGCTCTCATCCATTTGTTGTCTAAGTATCCCTAATGAGTTACTGGATATCCCAGTACCAGTGTTTTCGATAGTCTCAAAATTGGATCGATGATAATATCTATCGAATGTATATCTTCCATGTTCCAAATTTCCTCTATGATCTAGATTTCCTCTATGATCTAGATTTGGAAGCGTTTGTTGTGTACCTAAATTCTGTCCACTTCCTGAATTCTGGGGGATTGCTAAGTTTTGAGATGTCCCTAAATTCGGAGGGACTCCAAAATTTTGGGGCATGCCTAGTGTTTGAGGCATTCCTAAATTATATCTCGAATTCCGTTGTGTTGAAGAAGTTCCAGCCCCACTCATATTATTAAGCGAAAATCCAGGCGGTCTTACAATCATATATGGCCCTACATATGTGGTTGTTGGGTTTCCTATAGTTTGCATATTATTTGATACCACCGCATTAGATCCTACTTGGGTGTTTGTTAAGGTACCTGAATTTTGTTCGTTACCCACAGGTGTCGACATACTCGCAGTTGTCGATGTTACAGGTATATTCCCATTATGACTTTGCCTCCCAGTATTTGGTGGATGCACACCATTTAGACCCTCACTGTTACTCTGGTTATTTGATGAATTTTGACTCATTCTTATAACTCTCCCACTCCTTAATCTCATACACTCTCGAACTAACCAGTTTTGTGTTTTTAACACAAGGCCTCCCCTACCTGACGCGCCAATTTGTTTCTGGTGGAATTTCGATCGATTTTGACTCTTAAGATATTTTGATCCTAATCAAAATTCTACCACGTAAGTTCTTTTTTTTTACTTAGGCTAGCAAATTAATTTTCAATCGAGATGCGTATGAGGATCGAATTTTACCTGATTTCAAAGATGCTATTTTTGATATGTTATATTTAAAGTGCTCGAAGTAAAGAAAGCAGAAAATTAATGGAATCGAAAAGCAGTGCTGAACATTAAATTGCAAAGAAACGTAACATGCGGAGACCTTAAATTCGCTTTAAGTATAAAAGACAAGGAATCGAAACAGCAGAAATGTAAATAATAGGAAATCGAATTTGCAGGAAATGTAAATGACAAGGAAACTTAAACGCGGAAACTTAACTTTCATTGAATCGAAATAACTAAAAATCGAAAGTACAGAAACATAAAATTGCTGAAGATAAATTGCATCAAAGTAAATTACCAAGGAAAATACAGAAAACGGTAAAGGTACTCAATGAGCATGGAAATCCAGATTGCCAGAAGCTTCATGATGTTCGTCGTTTCTCCGGTAGACTTCTCACTAATGATTCTGTTCTCTGCCAATTTCTGCTCCCTTTTCCTTTCATCATTTGCTCTATTTATAGTGTCTTTTCAAGTAGTCTCTTAAGAGCAGTTAACGAAGACTACTACCACGTTCTCTGTGCACGTCTTTTGCAGTTTTATTCCTAGCTCTGCGGTTTAGAAGCTGTATCCACGTTCCCATGAATGAGGTAACCGCTCCCTTGACCTTCGACTTTTGCTACTGCTTATTATGTTCGATGTATACGTCGACCATTCTTCTTAGCCAAAATTTCGATATTCACGTATATTAGCCTTTCCTTCGATTTAGATTTCGCGACTTCAAGAATTTTGGATTTGCTTTTGATTCTCGATATCCTTAACGTTACCGGATTTTGTTTTCTTGATTTTCTTCACCAACTGATGTTAAGCGTTGTTCCCTCGATTTTCGATTCCAATTCTCGATATGTTTTTGTTTCCCTTCACTTTCTCGATCCTTTTATAGATTTCTCACTAACACCTTTCTTTCGTGTTTGTTTGATTTAAGAGAAAAGATTATGGAATTTAATTATTTTATCTCTCTAATATTTATTATTTTATTTCATAATTTTTTACCCACAATTTATAATATTTCACTTTTTTTTCTATTTAGTAATGTATATCTATTTTATTATATATATTTATTAATGCATAAATTTTAATTTTTTTATTTTATATATTATTTTTAATTATTTATATTCATTTTGACTTATATTAATTTTTTTATTTTTAATATAAACGTATGTTAATTATATATATATATATATATATATATATATATATATATATATATCATCAATGAGTCAATTATATTTTTATTATGATTAAATTACATTATAAATAAAATATTTGGATCATAAAATTTTGAAAAACGCTAATAAATAAATTTGTATAAATATTAAAAATATTATTATATTTATTATATATGAATTAATATTGATAATACATGTAGTTATAATTATACATGATTTTATAATTTTTATTATAATAACAAAAAATTATTTTAAATATAAATTAAATTTTTTAATAACGTTATTGATTTTATTTTTTATTATGAATTCTTTTATTATATTTAAATTTTTATAATTAGTACTTAAAATAAAATTGTATACATAATTTTTAATTAATAATTTCAATTTAATTTTTAATTTTTTTAAAATTAATTACTTTAAAATTAATTATTTGTATCTTTAATTTATATTTATTTTTATTAAATTTTAAGTAAGGATATTTTAGTAATTTAATAAATTATTTTATTATTTTGGTTTTGTTTTATTTATTTCAAAACAAACAAATAAATTATAAACATTTCCATCATTTTTTTTCCACTCTCTATTTTTTTTATCTCTCAGTCCAAAACTTACTTTTTTTTTTTTCCTTTTTCATTCTTTCAAATTCATTCGTTCATCCAAACAAAAACTTATACATTTACAAAAGTTATCCTTTTATCCTTTGATAGAGTAGAGATAACGTTGCTCCTCTCTATTTTTCACGTGAACTAAGCATCTTATTATAGTGGATGACACAACAAAAACCTTTTCCTACAGAGAAAATCATTGCAAAGATTCCAAATTGTTATAATAAATTCCTATGAATCCTCACCTGCATGTGCCTTTAGCTCTACTCGCTTCTTATCCAATTATTTAACATACGTACCTAAATTATTATTTTATTTTAAATTTACGAGATTTTTTATACAAATTTCACTTCTATTTTATATGAGGAAAAAATAGAGTAAAATAAAGATTTATTGACAGGAAAAAAAGATTTTGATTATTTATTAATTATTATATATTTTTTATTAAAATTAATGTTTGAATATAATGACAGTATTTTTCATCGTTATAAAGGTAATGGAATATAATAACAACCTTTTGTTAATTTAAATACATTAAAAAATTAATGTGGAAGGATATATTTAAAATATATATTCTGTAAAAATAATATTTTAACATTTTATAATAGATTATAAATTACGTCTAATATATAATATGAATCATATCACTTATCTAGTTAGCTTTTCAGTGAATTTTAATTAAACAAGAAATCTACATGTCTGAAAAATGAAAAGAAAAATTAGAACCTAACACTATGTCCGTATCTAAAAATATCAAAATTCATATATAAAAAGCAAGAACAATAATTAATTATAACCCCACAATAATTATATTTAAAAAAATATATGTATTATTATTATTTTAAAAAATAGTTAATCATATAATATTATATATATATATATATATTATTCAGAAGTAAAAATTATTTTAATAATAATAATAACAATTAAAATAATTATATATTTTAAATAATAATAATAATAATAACTTTTATAAAAAAATAATAAGATAATCTTCACATTTCTTTTATTAATTTTTTTATCATTTATATTAATCAAATTACTCACCAATCTTTATAATTTTTTCCTGGCATTTCGTAACACTTCTTTCCTTTAATCCAAATAAAAAGCTAATTTGTTTCCTTCAAAAATATCCTTTTCCTCTGCCTAAAATGCTTGTCTAATCTAAACAAAGGGTTAAAATAGTAGCATAACACATGTAAAAGCAACATAGGTGATTCCATCGCCAACTTCAACTCAGTATTATTTCCTCTTCTTTTGTATTCAGTTTTGTTTGAAAATTTTGACATGTGGAGTCCACTTCATTTCACATATATTTGCCAAGCTACTTCCAGTACGCCAAATTTTAACATAACAAACAACAATGCCAGAAATTTTAGACTAGAGCCAGATTATATATATATAATGGATATTCATCGTTAATAAATGATAAATATAAAAAATGAAAGGATATACAACGTAAAAAGATAAAATTATAAATATTTTTTTTAATATCAAAATTAAGCATCATCAAATATTAAAACAATTAATTAATAGCAATTAATATACATGTTATATGTTATAATAGTGAAAAACATAATAACAAATGTTACTTAAGAATGTAAAAAATAAAAAGAAAATCTTATAATTTTTATGCTATAATGTGATAAATTTTGAAAGTGGAAAAGTAATAAATAAAAAATATAAATATAAAAAAACAAAATGAATATTTGAAGTTGAAAGAAGTAAAGAAGTGGAGGAAAAAAATTATGAAAATAAAGACAGAGAGAAAAAAAAACATAAGTAAAAATGTTGTAAAAAATAAAATTTATTATAGTTAATATTTTTTTAAAAGAAAAATATAATAATTATTTTTTGATATGTATAGAATTATTTTATTTAATTTTTAAAATTATATATATCAGAATTTTGGACCGACGCCACGCCATCCGACGTTCTGTCCCGCCCAACAAACACAACGTACATTCTTGTATAGACCCAACATAAAATTAAGAACATGTTTAGAAAAGTTATTTTATTTTCTTTTATTTTTTTAGGTTAAAAATATTTATAACAAGTTTTTTTAAGTCTTTTTTACTTTTAACGCAGATATTTTTTTCTTACAGAATAACTGATTTTGATGTATCAAAGTGAAATTTATTATCTCATCATATAATCACTCTTTAACAAACTCAACCAAGCAAAAATATATTCTAATTATAATAAAATCTAATCAAATAAATGATTAAAATAATTTAATTTTCACGTTTATCTCGAACACGTTAAATAGTTTGGTTTCACACCAAGTAAACGTAGGCTATTCTAAAGCAACTCACCTTTAAGAATAAAATAAGCAATTGTAACTGATAAAAATAAGCAACACATTCAAAATTATAATGTAAAATGTGAACCGGTTGCTTTGTTATAGACTATAATTACATCCTTTGCGTTTTCTCATTTTAGAAGACTTCAATTCTAAAGGGAAAAAAATAGTTATACGTAGACCTTCAGCCTCGAGCACTACACATTCTCTTTTTTGTTTTTTTTTCCTCCCACTTTTTAAAGATGGATCAAGCCGAAGCGTCAATAATGCTCACACATTTCAATAGCATAATAATTTACAAGTGAAAATGGTTGTGGAAGGGACAGGATCCACCGAGGAAAACAACATTACAACATAAAAGTGAAGATGTCATTGTCCAAGGCAGAACTGTGATCTGAGGTTGTCCAGAATCTCTGCATACTCAATTGGTGTTGCCTCACTTCTGAAGACATCATCCCAGATCTTGCGTATGTCTGCACAAAATGTATCCAACTTAATCATATTGACAAACTTGGCAACAATAACCATTAGTTTAAAATAGCAAGTATAAGCAACTCAACAACCAACAAGATATATTATGTTCAATCCTCGTCATCAAATTCTCAAATCAAACGAAGACTTGTTGGTCATCTTCCCAAGCAATAAGAAGCTTTTAGAAACTTCATCTATGTCTTCTTGACACTAACAAAAGAAAAGTAGTAGCATATTTGCAGTTCACATAACAAAATTCACCATTCACCAAAAGGTAAATGATTTGCCCCACATTGAAGAAATAAGGAAGTTTAAAGTGGTAAATGAAACTCTGATTCATAACAATAAGCACAATCATTTTTAAATAGCATAACGCAGAAACTGTACGAAAAAAAATGTCAAATGATGCACTCGGTATTATACAAGGGTGATGGGGTTTGAATGAGATAATTTAGTTAGCACTTCTCTACTACTATGAAAAAGGACATTTTTAATTTAAAAAACTTCCATGATATATTAGGGTTAGTTACAGCCGGAAACCTTAATTACTTTCTTCCGTTTATTTTATCTTCATTTTCTTGGTGTAGGGGGGAAACCAGAGGTTAAAAGGATCGACTATAGTACAAGAATATATATAGCTGCTTTTACATTAAAACTTTGATATCAAGCTAAGAATAGTCATCCACAACTACATATGGCTTATTTTATCCTTACAAACCATCATAAGTTGTCTGATTAAAGTTACCGGATTTTAGAAGATGAAAACAATAGAGTGGCTATATACAATCCACATGCAGAGGTAGTAACCAAAATGCTGGGTAAACCTTTACTTTTTCCTGCTGAAAAGGCATTACATATTTTGTAGCAAGACACTCCGCCTACCTACTTAGTTTTCCACTTGCTTCTACCTTTACTTGTTAAGCTTAAAACTTTCAATAGATTTCAGATGGTGTGACAACAGAAACACTTATAATTTTACTATTACGAAGAACACGTACCATCCTTATTTTTTGATGAAAGGCACAAAACAATCATGTCAAATCTTGGTACTTTGATCAAATGCTCCATATAACTGATAACTAGATCCATGTCCTCACTGCCAAAACAGCAAATTCACTATCATAATCAAAGCTCAAACAGAAGTTAAACCAATAAAATAATACTTTTTGTAGATAAAACTACTTACGTGAAAAAAGATGAAAGACACTTGATGATGTCAACCAGTAGGGTAGAAGATAAGGCATTTTTGAATATTTTTGGTAATTCATGGGGAGATATTGCCTAACATACAAAAAGAGAAGAAAAGTTTATTACAACATGAAATAGAGCACTGACCAAAATAAATTTAAGTATAAAATGGCCCCTCTGGCCATCATTCAAAGCCAAATATGCTAGAAATTGACAATATTAATCAAATTAAAAATGAACCATAAAAAGTTGTAAACCTTTAATAGACGAGCCTGCAGAGCAAGATCACCTGAAAATGCTCTCCAGGAGACCTCAAACTGATATGCAGTGGTTGGTGGTGTTATGTTTTTGGCAGCTTCAGCCATGGCTCTAGAAGCAGCTCGAGAAGCAAGCTGTTGAACAGATGCTTTCATTTCCTGCTTATTAATTCTGTGATTTCTCTGTTCAGAAAAAAACAAGGCAACAAAATCATAAAAAATGGGAATACAAATAGGAATATGCAGTTATGCACAATTACTAACATCAAAATTGAAGTACAATAAAAAAATGTGAATATACTGGCAAAAAAATCGTAGAGGTAAGACCAAAATAGCAATTGAAAGTATCCAATGCTTGGATACATCATTAAAAATCCTAAAATCCCCAAACGTTATTTTATTTATATTACTTACTGAGGATAAAAATAAAGTAGCCAAAATACAAACTGGTGTTTTTAACAAAGCTCCAACATAATAGAATGTGGATAACTCATATTTATATAAGAACTCATGAAGAACATTAAACAATTTCTTAGTTTTTAAGGATAAGAAAAATAATTATTGCTTCTAACAGTACTGGAATATGCACTGGAAATAGATTACTAGACAAGAAGAAGGGAGGATTTGAGTATATTTAACCTGCTCCAAACTGTTGCTTGCACTCAAACCTTTCTTAGAACCATCACCTTCTTGTGCTTGAGGCCTGCTTCTGGTTATTGTATCTCTGCTATCAACCTCCTCTGTTACAAGTGATTCTTTGACAGGTATTTGCTGCTCAGCAACCTGTCAAAAACATAGCCAAACGTTAGGGGGGACTACACTTACATGAAAAGCGCAAACAAAGTACTATTCAACACTATCATCCTTAATGCGATATTGAAAGCTCTACTTCTTTGTACCTTTCTATGATTAACTTCAGATGGCATGGACTTTTGAGTACCATGTGAAATGGGGTAGATGCCTCCGTTTACTTTTTCCTCTGACTTTCCCACTTTTTGAGTTCCATGTACAGTGCTTCTCAGAGCTCCTGATGCTTTCTGAAAAATGTCCATCACAAAAGAGACTTAAGAAAAGAAAGAAAAACATTAATCTATGCAGCAGAGAACCCATGGGGAAAAGTAGACACAACTAAAATAGTAAATAAATGGAAGTGTTGCAAGTCCTAGCCTCTGATCTATACTCTCTTTCTATAAATAACTTTCCCTCTCTACCATCATGTGTTTGAATATGCAAGTCTATCATTATTAACCAAATGTCCGGTACTGAACACATGAACTGGCCATAATATACGCACACAAACAGCAGAATTCGAACCTTACCATTTTCCATCAATGATTACTGTTAGTAATGACAGTTATATTATAACTACTCTTAGATTTTCAAACAGCAATATTTTCTCTTCAAGAACACTTGTCCTCTACATTCTTAACGATTTCAAACTTTGAATCTACATTCACAAATCACTACTGTGAAGTACAGTATCCCCTCAAACCCATCTCTAAAGTCTTGCTAACATCATAACTCCTTTTACTGTCTTGATTTTTCAATAAATCAAAGGCCCTACCGTTTTAAAACCTTACTTCAAGGCATTAATTAATTTGATCTTGTGCTAGGTGAACTCCTATTAAATATACTTTCTTGTTTGCTGTAAGTGCAAGTATGAAAACTGGTTATTATTGGTTATGTACCTAAGTTCAAAATTGATATTTCCATTCCATTCCATTCAAACCTATATAGGCACTCCTTCACATATGTTCATGAAAAATAGTAAGTCATATAACAATAATGGAAATGTCGATGTGCTTACTTTCTCATACAAAGATTTAGCATCAGCATACTGTTTTTTTATTTCTTGATTGTTTGGTTCCAACCTCAAGGCAAATTCAGCATCTGCAGTTTAAGCAAAGAGAGTCAACAAATTTAAAATAAGAATGTTTACACATGTGGTTAATGGACAAGTATATTGATCATGTATTAACACACCCTCCATTGATTCTTTAATTTTTCCAAGTTCTTTTCTAGCTGTTGCTCTTCGTGAGTATGCTTTTATGTAACGATCATCAAGATTTAAGGCCTCTGTGCAGTCATCCTCAGCTTCTTGGAATCTACTGACACAAAAATAGGTGAGGAAAAAAACATATCTTCAGAAAATGAAGTTACTTTAAGAGAATCAGTCAGTTGATAGACTCTATAACAATTCAGAATAAATGGAAATTAATTTTCTTTTACTGAAAAGCCCCCTACTGATAAAATCCTACACTTTGTGATATTTTGATGAGTAAGTCAGAATTTTTTTAAATACAAGACGTAAGCTTGCCTTCTGAGCTTGATATTGGCCATTGCTCTATTTGCATATGCTACAGCTGTTGGTGATAAGGCAATGCTCCTTGAATAGCAGTCTGTAGCTTCCTTAAATTTCTTCTGCTTGAAAAACTCATTCCCCTGTAGGATATAGAGAGAATCAATAATCAGCATCATGCAGGACAGAAACACTAAACTCAATATATAATATCTTAACAGATAAATCCCTACCCTGTCATCCCGAGACCAAATCAGAGGGAAGCAAAAAAACCTACCAGGTCTTTCTCGGAAGCAGCATCAGGAACGTCTTCAGGAACAAAACTATTTTGTAAACGATTGAAAGGATCATTAAATTTTGATAAATCATACAATCCTGGAGAATTTCTCGCACGATCAAAAGAATTAGTATCTGCTTTTGATGCCTTCTCCATACCCATGGATCCAGTAAGTCGAGAAGACGAAGCTTTTGCAAATTGCTGTCAGAATATCACGCATCACAAATGCATTAATTCATCCATACATAAACAAGAACAAACATATGTAGGATATGCAACATATGCAAAATCAAGGGGTCCTTTCCTCGCCGTAACGCGTACAAGGAAGCATGGAAAATTAAGAGAAGAACCTAGGGTAGAACTTACGCTTCCAACATTCCACAAATTGATAATACACCATAAAATTCTAGATTCATTTGAATAAACATTGCAAATTTCCGGCTAGTTAAATGAACCCAATGTTCTAGCTCTATAAAATTAATTATTTTCGTTTATAAATGTCTATTGCTTTCAGACAGCATATTCAGAGTTCACATTCCTTTTGTACAATATATGTAAAAAAATATATAAACCCGTTAACTAACCTCCTTATACAAAGAAGAAAGTCCCACACATCACAAAAACAGTGTCACTAAATTCGACCATTCGAAAAGTGAACAAAGTAGTCAAACAAGGTAAAAGAGTCTTGGTTCTTCACGCTACATATACATTCACATCCATCCACAGCAACAAAAACAACAATAAAGGAGAAATAAACTTCGAATTATATAGAGCCCGAATTGAACAATCATAATGCCTGTAGAAGTATACTCAAACGTTCGCAGTTGGACGATGAAAGAAAACTTTGAAGATTAGGATAAAATTACCAACATTTTCCTTTTGTGACTTCATTGTTTGTGATTTATCCTTTCTAGAAAGTTCCCAATCCTGCAAATCGTTAAGGAATCCCTGGAAATCCTGTTAAAATTTGACAAAGAAAACATACTGTGAAAAAAGAAAATAAATAAATAAATACGAAGTTAGAAGAATATAAAAAACGGTAAAACGACGCCGTGAGAAAGACTATACCATCCTGTGGTGATGAAGAACCCTTTACGCGACCCACCAGAGGAAGCAGCAAGAACACTGTATTGTACTTATTACACAGCAACACAGACGAAGTGGGAAGTGACGATTATTGAGTATGGGCCTGCGCATGGGCCTGCGCATGAACTATTTATTGGCTAACGATAGTGGGCTAACTGTTTCTGAAACCCAAATCTTTATCTTTTACAATCGAAGATTTAGAAAATTAGATAATATATTTTTTTTTTATCTTTATCTTAGAAACAAAAGCTTTATATAATTAAAATTATTTTTCTACATTAATTTTATTCTTCTATTTTTCACTTAATATGAAAATAAAATGATAATTAAATTATTTAAGCAATTAAAAAAAAATTCCCACGGTAATAGTACTTGCTTGAATTTCATTGAATAATTATTATATGTGTCATTATAAAACTCATAAAACCTAAACAATTCATTAAACGATACATTCCCAATGAACTAATTCTAGCAATTTAATTAAAACATAGCGCAAGTTGCACAATAATCAAATCTGAATGCCATTTTGAATTTGAGATTATTCAGTTTTTATTACATATTAAATTTTGAAGATCATTTAAACTTTATCATATATATATATATATATATATATATATATATATATATATATATATATATATATATATATGTACATATATACATATTTTAGTCTTTATTCATAAATAATGAGTAGGGTTAAGTTTGTGAAAATGATAAAAAACGAACAAGTAGCGTAAATAAAATTCAATAAATAATATTTTTGTACATTAGAGGTTTATTGTAATTATCATCTATTAATATTTATTGTTTTATTTATTTGCAATAACATATTCAGTTAAGATAAATAATATTTTTAAGAAATATGTAAGTAAATTATAATGATATAATATATTTAAAAATATAAAATTATTTAGTGATCTAGTATATTAATAGCTTAGGTAAAAAAATGTATTGTTTTAATACTGTCACTAGAACTTATGTTACACATAATTGATAAATTAAGGCTAGTAAAAAATTGTGACAAACGAGGACTGATACCAATAAAAAATGCTGAGAGACATTAAAAAATATTATTTCCGAAATATGAGATAAAAATATAATTGACTAAAAAAATTAAATATACTTAGGAATCAAACCAATTTAAAATAAATATAAAATTGATAAAAACACACAAAATTGATTAAAATGGACAACTTTTTTGGATTTTTTAATCTATTTAATTTTGATTCCAATTTTAAATTATAAATTAAGAATTAAACAAACCAAATTAAATAGCTTATTATATTTAAATGTAATATTAAATATTTATAATTAATTATCAAATAATAATTATATTCATAGTAGTTATAGATTATAATTTTTAATTATAAGATTGTCTAATTTATTTTTAAATATTAAAAAGTTAAAATTATGAAGTTAATAATAATAAAATAACATAATTTCTTTAATATATATATATATATATATATATATATATATATATATATATATTAAGAATTTTGTATGATAACATTTAAAAATTTAGAAAAACAAAAAATGCCCATCCAAACTAATTACAAATATTAGTTTGATCTAATTTGAGTTTTATATTAAATTTAAATTGAACCATTTATGTTTGATTGAATGATTATTTAATAAAAAATACTGATAAACTAATAATTAATATTATATTTTAAACTTATTTTAATTATGATAATATTGTTAAAATTCATTTTCATATTTTAAATTAAATTTTTGTTTATTACGAATTTATTTTTAAAAAATATTTCAGAGAAAAATATTTATATAATTTTTTTATCTTTAATTTTTAAATGACGTAAAATTTACAACATAAAAATTAATTTATTTTTGAAGACACTGTTCCCAAAAATATATATAAATAATAATAATAATAATAATAATAATAATAATTAGTTTATTTTTAAAGACTAAAAATTTATTTTTAAGATAAATTACTATAATATAAAATAATATTTGACAATACATGTAGATAAATAAAACTCAAATTTTAATCACAATACAAATAAAATAGTTGAAAATATGTTTTTAATGCAAACATGAATTATATAGAAGGGAAAAAAAATTAGAGGTGGAAATATTATATAAAAAATGGTGGTGGTGGTAGAGTTGGGCTTGAGAGGACATGAGTGTTTGGGTTTAGGTCCTAAAGTGACACAAGTCACAGGTCCTGAAGGGAAGAGTGTGTAGAATATGTTGTGTGCCTCTCTATGAACAAAGGACCTACACAAGTCACACTAGTCACGGGTCATTGGTCTTTTCAACATCATTGCTTCCCACTGTGTTTTCCTTTCCTTTCAACTCTACACTTTATTCAATAATATGAATATGAATCAACTCACTCCCATCTCCTTTTTTCATTTTCACACCTCACCTTTTCTTTTCTTTCACCTTTTCTATTATGCTGCTCCTCATTCACCCACTCAATCTTAAAATCAATCAAACTCTCACACATTCAATCAATCAATCACCACCATCTCTTTTTCACTTTCCTTCCCTCAAACAAACAAACAAACAAACCCCTCGATCTTTTTATTTCTAACCATTTTTTTTAAATCTTATAAGAACATTATTCCATCTTACATCAACATCATTATACCCACCTTTTAAAACGAGATAGAAATTATTTAAATAACTAAAATTATGAAAAGGTTAAAAAATTGAATCTTTTTTTTTTTATATTAGTTTGGATTAAGAGGGACGTTAGATTAGAGGACGGAAAGGAGCAGCATCTCGCGGAATGCACGGGGGAGATTTGTGTTGTGTGAAACTGTAACTGTGAGGCCCACACGACCAGACACCCATCTAAAATCCTTCGTACTACGACCCTGTCTCTGCAGTGCTCTGCCTCAATACAACCCAGAATCAATGCTACTACTATACCATCATTACCACTAATATCATCACACTCTCTCTATCATTTCCTAACTACTGTTTTTCTGTCCTCTGCAATTATGTCTCACTATTATTATTACCATCTTCACTCACAAACACAACTTTTAACACAACAGAATCAATCAACCGCAGAGAAAATATGTAATGGGAAGGAGGTTTCATGGATTACTGCAACTCATTTATCTTATCACTTCAGATTCTAGTTTTCGTTACCAGGGCTTAGAATATTTCTTATGTTAAAAAAAATATTAGTTATTCGTTAAATTCACCAATTCTACATTTTATAATTATATATATATATATATATATATATATATATATATATATATATATATCTTTTTTTCTTAATCTATTAAAATGTCCTTTAAAAATAAAATTATTGATAAAAAATTTAAAATAAATAATATCTCTACATAAAAATTTGATCTTTAACACAAATCACTAGTGGAAAAATAGCATTCTATGACGAGTTTTTATCATGGTCTTAGTCCACCAGTCATAGTATGTAGCGCAGCGGCAATTTTGTAATAAAATCATAAACTTTTTATGTTGGGTAATAGGTAACCGACATGGTAAGTGGAAAGTTCACTTTCTATGTCGGGTAAAATTTAACCGACATCTATGTCAGTTAAAATTTACCCGACATGTCGGTTAAAATTTACCCGACATAGAAAGTGTATTTGATGACGAGTGTTAGGGCAACCGACATAGTATCTTCTGTTTTACGCCTGTCGCGACGCTCCATTTCATCACTTCACCCATAGCAGAACTCCCCGTTCTCTCTGTCTCTTCTACGAACGTCATCACCTGTGTACGTTTCTCCCCACCCAGCTCTGCACGTCACGCCACCTGCCACTTCTGTAGGTCTTCAAGAGGTAAGTTTTCGTGCTTGCTTTAGCCATTGTAGGTTTATAGTTTTGAATCTAGTATGTAATAATGCTGTCAAGAGATGGAAAGATCACGGGTGCCTTTAGCTAATTTAGAGACATATTGTAAGTAGTTTAGTCATTTGAATGTGTTTCTGTAGGCATTCTTTCGTGATTTTGATTTTGAAAATTAGATTTGTATTATAATGTAGTTTTTCATTTTAAGTGAAAACTATCATCGCTTATGCTCACCCTAATGTGAGACAATATGGTTAGCCTTGATTGGAGTCAGTCATGAAATGATCCATTGTAGGACATAACTTCCTATTGAAAGATTAAAATATCCAATCACGTGACATCGCAATTTCAGCAAAACATGTTGGATGTTATCATCCTCAAACTATACTTATATGTTGTGTTATGTGACAGAAGGTAACAATGGATCGGAGTTGGATCAATTATAGACGAACAACAAATGAATATGAGAGTGGAGTAGAACAATTCCTTGAATTTGCTAAGATGAATGTTCCGGATAATGATGGAAGATTCTATTGCCCGTGTGTTAACTGCTTGAATGAGCGAAGATTACCGACTGAAGTTATTCAGGAACATGTTCTTTGTGATGGTTTCCTAAAGAGTTACATAAAGTGGACATGACATGGTGAATTATTAAACATGACAAGTGTAGAAGACAAAGAAGAAGTTGATCTAGAGATGGATGATCAGCTGGAGGAAATGATTCGTGAGCTTGGACAAGATGCCTTCCAACATACACATGTGTACGAGAAGTTGTCCAATGATGCAAAAAAGCCTTTGTATACAAATTGTACTAAGTTCACACGATTGTCGGCGGTACTAAAATTGTTCAATGTGAAGACAAAGAATGGGTGGACTGATAAAAGTTTCACATAATTGCTTGAGTTGTTGAGTGACATGCTCCCTGAAGGTAACACATTGTCAACCCGCAATTATGATGCTAAGAAGATATTGTGTCCAATGGGTATGGAGTACCAAAAAATTCATGCATGTCCGAATGATTGTGTGTTGTACAGGAAAGAATTTGAGAACTTTCACGAATGTCCACAATGCGGGGAATCACGATACAAGAAGAAGGATGATGATTCTGATAATGATGTAATGAAGGGTACCCCGACAAAAATGTTATGGTATCTTCCCATTGTTCCAAGGTTGAAACGATTATTCACTAATGGAAATGATGCAAAACTCACTAGATGACATGCAGATAGTCGTATTAAAGATGGTCAGTTGAGGTATCTGGCAGATGGATTGCAATGGAAAAAAATTGATTCCATCTTCCGGAATTTCGGTAATGATCCAAGAAACATTAGGTTTGGACTTGCTACGAGATGGAATGAATCCATATGGAAATTTAAGCGATAAACATAGTTCATGGCCTGTGGTGTTAGTTATTTACAACTTACCTCCAGTGGTTGTGTATGAAACGTAAGTACTTGATGCTATATTTGATGATCTCGGGTCCCAGACAACCTGGAAATGACATTGATGTTTTTTTAAGCCCATTGGTTGAAGAGTTGAAGATGTTGTGGGAGGAAGGTGTTGATGTGTTTGATGGGTACACAGGTGACTTATTCAAGTTGCGTGCAATGTTATTTTGTACAATTAATGACTTTCAAGCATATGGTAATTTGAGTGGCTACAGTACAAATGGACATAAAGCTTGCCCGATATGTGAAGAAGACACATGTCACTATCAACTACAACATGGAAGGAAAACAGTGTACCTTGGACACCGAAGATTTCTTCCTTCAAACCATTCGTATCATAAATTAAAAAAATCATTTAACGGGTGTCAAAAAAATGATGCAGCCCCAACACCTTTAAATGGGGAAGAAGTATATCAACGAGCAAGTGCGATTTCGTTTGAGTTTGGAAAGACGCAAAAGAAAGCCACAGGTATATGGAAGAAAATGTCAATCCTTTTTGTTCTTCCATATTGGAGGGTTCTTGATGTGAGACATTGTATAGATGTCATGCACGTAGAGAAAAATGTGTGTGACAGTATCATCGGAACGCTCCTTAACATTCAAGGAAAAACAAAAGATGGTGTCAATGCTCGTTTGGACATGGTTGAAATGGGTATAAGAGAACAATTAGCTCCTCAACCTCATGGTAACCGAACATACTTGCCTCCAACATGTCACACACTGTCTAAAAAAGAGAAAAGAAGTTTTTGTGAGTTTTTACGAGGTGTGAAGGTTCCATTTGGTTACTCTTCCAATGTGAAGAGACTTGTATCTATGAAAGATCTAAAATTGCTTGGGTTAAAATCTCATGATTGTCATGTATTGATGCAACAACTTTTACCTGTGGCTATTCGAGGTATCTTACCAGAGAATGTTAGATATTCCTTAACTCGATTATGTTTTTTTTTAATGCCATATGTAGTAAAGTTATGGACCCGGATGTTTTGGATCAGTTAGAGAATGAGGCTGCAGTCATATTGTGTCAATTTGAGATGTACTTTCCTCCATCATATTTTGATATTATGGTTCACTTGATTGTTCATCTAGCCAGGGAAGTTAGAATATGTGGTCCAGTTTTCTTACGATGGATGTACCCTATTGAGCGATACATGAAGATATTAAAAGGGTATGTGAAGAACCAATATCGTCCTGAAGCATCAATTGTTCAAAGATATATTGCAGATGAAACTATTGAGTTTTGCACAAAATACTTATCAGAAGTTGAAGCTATAGGGTTACCTAAGACTCGTTACCATGGAATAGGTCTTGGTAGAGGAACTCGAGGTGCAAAAGTTGTGACAATGTGTCGAGATGAAGTACTTCAAGTGCATTTGTACATATTGAATAACAATGAAGAAGTCATCCCCTACTTAAGTGCTCATAAAGACATTGTGAAGCGAAATAATCCACGTATTGCCTAAAAAGTGGGTGATCACTGAACACAACAAGAGCTTTTTGAAGTGGTTTAAACAACAAGTTGAAGGTGACAATACAGCTTTTGATACACTAAAGTGGCTAGCATGTGAGCCAAACTTTGATGTGATATGTTGGGGTGAGTATGATATAAATAACTATTCATTTTATACAAAGGGGGAAGATGAAATAAGCACAATGCAAAATAGTGGAGTCATGGTGGTGGCTGAATCAATGCATTTCTCGAGTTCAAAGGATAAATATTCGATAAGGGCGTCAATGGGCTACTTTGGTGTAATTGAAGAGATTTGGGTAATAGATTACACGATATTCAGAGTACCTATTTTTAAATGTAAGTGGGTTGATTTTAATATTGACATCTTCACCGACGATCTTGGATTTACATTGGTTAACCTTGAAAATACTCGTTATACCGAAGAACCATTTATCATGACATCTCAGGCAAAACAAGTGTTTTATGTCACTGATCCCGCTAACAAAGGATGGTCAGTGGTTCTACAAGGAAAACCCATGTATACTTCTCATGAGAATGATGAATTAGTACTTGATATACCGGAGACACCATGTTTCTCTTCAAATATGCCAAACTTGAGTGTTAATGTAGAAATAGATGATGTGCATGCCACACGTTATGACCATAAGGAAGGATTTTGGGAGAATGTTCCAACTTGATAATGTATGCACTTTTTTTAATGTATTATTTTTTAATGTATGCACTTTTTTGTTTATCTTCGAGTCATATTGTCTAAACTAATAACTATTATTTTTTTCTTTGAACACGGATATGACAGATTCATCCGGTACCCCTCCTCCTACACGAGTCCCCCCTCCTACACCAGGTGGTGATCGAGTCGATCGTCTACCGGGAAAAATGGTAGGCGTGCTACACTGGTTGAGGGATTTGAATATCAGTCGTAGCTCCGATCAGAAATTGCCTATCCGAGTTTGACATGCAAACGGGTAGAGCCACGGGAGAGCACAATGCTAGATTCACTAGCTATGTGGCCTTGCTTGGGAGAAACAAGGTTAGTATTCTTATTGAGGATTGGGACCATGTTCCGGAGACACTTGAAGAAGCAAATTTGGCGAGTATCCTGGTACCTACTCTTATTGAGCATTTAACATGTATATATATTTAACTTTTTGGGAACTTCATGTTATTTTTATTGTGTAGGTCACATATGATGTCCCAACACCACTTTGTTGAGGACAAAGTGGATCTCATATCTTGGGAGCAGCTGGAGAGGTTTTAAGAGTGATCGACTAGTCGATACATATATGGGGCATAGAGCAACAAGAACCCATGTGACCAGTATCGGTTTTTGGATGAGGAGACATGGCAGGCATTTCGGACTCGGCGTTTAGACCCTAAGTTTCGGGTTAACACATTTGTCATTTGTTTGCGAGTCATTTTTTTAAATAGAGGTTTTAAATGCGGTATTTAACATGGAATGCAACGAGGCCAAGCGACAGAAGGCACGGGATATTCGGAGAAAGAATATCCACCCCCACGAGTTGTCTCGTGGGGGTTATGACAAATTGGAGGAAAAGATGATGAAGGAGACATCTTCAAGTCAACCTTCGAGATGACTCGGTTGTGAGTTACTGTCACTCGCCCTTCACGCCATGATAAATGGAAGAGAGCTCGCCGGAACTCATCGGGGAATTACTTATACGAGCAAACTAATGTTGTAGCTCAACGTATTGTAAGTAGCATATCCTAAACTAATTATATATGTTATACTACAATAAGCATATGTATTTGCTAAAAAATCCTTCCTTTGTGTTGTAGGATGAGTTGATTGAGCGAGCACTCGGGGATCATTCCACCCACATGGCCAGTCGGGATATATTGGCAATGGCCATTGGTACCCCAGAGCATCCTGGACGTGTTCGTGCTTGCTTGGACAAGGGGTGGGCATTGGACGAGTACTTTGGTGCCCCATCCGTGGCAACTCATACTTTGAGGCATCCGAATGAGTTGGAGTTTGAGTCCCTCAAACAACAAATTAGGAAGGAGATTCGAGATGAGGTGTACTCGACTTGAAGGCGAGTTATTGAGCTCAATGCGAGCGAGTTGGCATCTTTGTCCTCTCAACCTTACGTCCCCGCACGAGAGGCATCCCAGATTCATGTCGGCACAAAGGAGAGTTGTGATGCTCCCGATAGAGGGCGAGAGGTTGCTCCTATTGACACTGCTGACTGTGAGTTGTATGTTGCGGGTCCTCCCGAGCATTTGGTGGCATACGGTACGTATTATATCTTTGACATGTATTTGGTACACTGTTAAGCATTATATAGTCTAAAATATTTTTTCATTTGTTTACCTTAGGGAAAATGTATGCATTGGGGTCAACCATCCACCAACAGAGTATTGGACATGATATGATAAGAGTGGTGGTTGTAGATGTTTGGGATGCTGCTGCCCCAATCCCTATTCTCACTGAAGAGGTTCAAACAGTGGGACAGACACCTGGAAATTTTATCTTATGGCCAGTTTCATTAACAAGACCCATCCCAACACATGCACATGTTGTGTCATGCATTTATCCCTTTTACTTATTATTTTTTGATATGTTGATGTATATTAATGTTATTTATTTTTGGTACTTGTATAGAAAGAGGCTGAAAAAGCAAAGGAAGTTGTGCATGAATCACCACCACCACTGAGTGCTTTACAGCGACTCGGTGCACTAGCAGCGACTATTGGGACCACTCCCATACAGTTAGATATGCCACCCGAAGTCGTATGCAGGACCAAGACGATCCCTTTTTTCTTACTCCAAAGGGATATTTTTGATATTCTCGCTGGTACTGATATGCTATGTGTATCAGTGTTGTAACTTTGGGAATTATAAGTAAATTTACATATTTTTGATATTCTCACTGGTACATTAATTTATAACTTTATTTATTTTCAATGTTGAAGGTATTTACATCGTTTGTGTGTTGAGAGGAAGATTGTCTTTATCTATGGATTTGTTGACCCTGTTGCCATTCAGTCCGTTGGGAATAAAGCTGAAGAGGTGCAAACGTACTTAATAAAGACATTTCAAAATGGGGGCAAAGAAGTCTACTTAGCACCTTACTTGCATCAGTAAGTATACATCTTATAAATTAATGCACGTTTATGTAAAACTGAAATTTTACTAATATTATTTCAACGTGCAAGGGTCATTGGCAGCTCATAATCATTGTTTCTCGGCAATTTGTTGTGATTCTCTTGTGTTCATTACACAAGAAACCAAATGATTTGGATATTAGAAAGCACATAGACGCGTAAGTTTGATTTTTTTAATTGTTGTATCATATGTGCACTTACACCAAAATTATTTGTCCTTTTTGTAGAGCTTTGGAAGCTCACCTAAGGTTGCAAGGTCTTCCATCTCATGCTAGAAAGAAGTTGACGTATATTGCACCAAAGGTGACCAAACATTCCTCTTACTGTTGTTTAATTTGTTATTTAAAGTTAATCTGACATGTATTTAACTTGTAGTGTCCACGCCAACCGGGAAGCCATGAGTGCGGGTATTATGTGATGAAGCACATGCACACCATCGTAGCCAAAAATATTATTGACTCATGGAGGGAGGTAAATATACTATAATTAAGTTAAATATGCCAATTATGTAAATGATTTCTAAATCTGAAATGTTTCAATATGTAGGAATTTACAGACTCATCTCCATTGAAGATTGAAGTGTTAGACGATATTAGAGAGCAGTGGGCTTCTTTCCTTTTAAGTATTTAATCTTAATAGCAAATTTGACTTGTAACAATTTTGATTGAATTGATTTAAGTTAGCAAATTTACATTCGTTTAAGTAAATGAAGCTGTGCAGGACTGAGGTACATATATTGATTTCAATATGTTTCATATGTACATATCTGTCTGGAACTATATATGAACTGTGCATATCTGTCTGTACAAGTGTTTGGAACTGTGATGAATAGGCAAGTCTACTCGAAGAAAGGTAGGATCTGTGAAGAAAATGCAGATTCTGTAAAAAAAAATAACATTTTCTACGTCGGTTATGTCATTAATCGACGTAGAAAGTACTTTCTACATCGGTTAATGACATAACCGACACATAAAGTTTAATATTTTATGTCGGTTATAGGCATAACCGACATTGATATCACATACAATCACGGTTACTATTAACCGATATAAATACTGAGGTTATAGAAAGTTAGAAAGTAAGACTTTCTACGTCGATTCCCTAACTAACCAACATAAAAAGTCTTACTTTCTATGACCCCTGTATCTATGTCGCCGCTTTAACCGACGTAGAAAACTAGGGAATCGATGAATAATTGACACCGAACCTCGAATTTTCAATTACACCAAAAATGTTATTCATCTCAAAGATTTGTTTTTCCGTGCTAATTCTTCACTCACTACATTTGAAGGCTTTTTTCTTTTATTTTTCCTCTGGTTGGACCACTACCTGATGCTATATTACTGTTTGTTTATTTCTTTGTTTATTTTTACATCTTTATTGGTCCTTCCTCATTCATCTCTTGGAGATAAAAATAATAATTTTACATTTTTCTTAGAGATTGAATATTGTGCTTTAGTATTTATAACATATTAGTTAGTTACAATGGTACATATATTTTATGAAGTCTTTTATTTTTTATTATATCTTGATAGTCTTCTGTTATATTATTTCTAAATCTTAACTTTCGTGAATATATTAAACACGATAAGATCGATTACTATATTTATTTATTTGAAAAAAAAACTTCAATCTCAAATTTTCCACCTACTTTATTGGAAACAAAGATATGGACACTAAATATCTAATTATTATATAGATAATTTTTAGTTTTATAATAAAATATTTATTTTATTATATTTATATTTTTTAATATAATAATTATTTTTGATAAGTTTTCATTATTATTTAAAATTTATAAAAATTATAATAATCATAAATAAATATGTTATACTTACGATCTAAATAGTTATTCATGATTGAATTATTATAAATAACATACTATTAATATATATATATATATATATATATATATATATATATATATATAATAGATATTTGAATATAATCATTCACCATATTTAAATGAAAATTTTAATTTTTTAATGATTATTGTAGTGTTAATTCTAAAATATTGTAGTGTTAATTTTAATAAATATTGAATATAATTAAATATTTATAAGATTAAAAATTATTCAATAAAGGATAATATTAACTATGATAAATTACATGAAGAAATAAATATGATTTTCTTAAGTTATTCATAATAAATTAATTTATTAGAGTTTAACAATTATACCAGCTCTAAACTTAATTTAAAGTTTAGATGATGGAAGAAAAGAATATATATTTTTTTATAATTGGTTTTTAAAGGTAAAATATTGTTTACTTTACTCTATCTTAATGTTAAGAGTATTTATAGATGTTGAGGAATATTTTTAGATTAATATATTATCAGTTTAGTATTGAACCTAAGAAAAAATATTTTATTTGTTATTTAATAAATTAGTTTTAATATTTATTTATTAAATGAAAGTATTAATATATTTAAAATATTGTTATATATTTGTTAACATTAAAAATAAAATAATATATTTGAAATATTTAGAGATTTTAAATGAAAGAAAATATTCATCAAGATTTTATTAAATATATTTGATTGATAGAATAATAACAACAACTATTATTGTCAAAAATAATTAAAAAAGTATATACTAATAATTTCTATTTTATTATCGTGTAGTCTAAAATTAGTCTCAAGTTGTATATTTAATATAAATATTTTATGAATTATATATCTTCTTTCTCTTGGTTTGTAAGTAAGAAATATTATAAAAAAAATAAAAATTCAAGAACTAATAACAAGATACTTTATATGTTATCTATTATATTATATATAATTTAGATATAAAATAGATACTCATTTAGTGAGCTATGTGTTATGAACATGTCTATATTTTCATTTACTTTTCATATCTAATGCTGATCTTTTTACATCTATTCCTTCACAAGGTGAAAGAGAAAGAGGAATGTTAAGATACAAAATAACTATTCATAGTTATTGGTGATTATTTTATAGATGTGAAGTTTATATTATTTCGCATGATATGAAAATGTATTTTTTTTCACTCAGTTTTGAATGATAAATGCTATTGAAACTGTACTTGTCTGTCTCCATGTTTTATGGTAATAATATTTAATATTTTAATGTGAAGTCTTTAGAGAAGTATATACACAAAGTTGAATTTGTGCATAAGAAAAGTGTATGCGTTATTCACACTCCAAACTAGCCTTTACATGAAGAAAGAGTGATCCTATAGATATGATGTAACAATCATTCATATATCTTTATCTTATCTTATCATTTATTAAGCTTTTCTAGAATTGTCAATTCATGACGGATAGTAGGACCATGATTGAACAATGCTTCCTGCATATCACTTCCATTTCTTTTTAATAAGATTCCAATAAGACCATCTTCAATCAAATAATTGTAATTTATTGTTAAAATTATTAAATTATTTAAGTACATTCGTTGATAATTTATATATATATATATATATATATATATATATATATCATCGAGATATTAAAAAAAAATCAAACATTTTTAAAATCGAATTAATTACTAAACGAATTAATATGGAATTTAAATATTTAATTCACCTAATCAAATTTAATAGAATAATATTTTTATAATATAATAAATTTATTAGTAATAATATTTTTTTATATAAAAAACAATAATAAAAATTATTATCATTTTACCATAAATTATAATAAAAATTATAAATATAAATATATAAAAAAATAAAAGATATATAATTATTAAAATAAAAAACATAATTAATATATGATAAAAAAATTAAAATATATTATATTTTTTTTTAAATTACATTAAAAAATTTTAATCCTAAATATATATATATATATATATATATATATATATTTGTTTTTTTTTACCAAAATCGATTAAAAAATTTAGATAATTTTTTTATGGATTTTATCACAATTTAATTAAAATTTATTATTTAAAAATATTTTTCTAAATAACGTACCAATTTTTAGTACAATTTCTGATTCAGAACAGCGTGATTTAGTCTACTTTTCAAAATAGTAAAAATAATTATAATAACTAAAATTTCAAGATACATGTTAGTCTAACCGTTAATTTGAAATATTTTTAATTCTATATCGATAAAAACAATTAATATGATTATATTAACTTACTGAAAAAAATATAATATTTTATAAATGTAAATGGTGTTTTTTAAATAAATAATAATGTCTTAAGTTTTTTAAGCCAAGATATTGACCATGTACTTGTACTTGTACAAGCAAGTGGGAGTTACTGTAGTGTCCTTACTCCTTGTAAACATAAATTTTATGTTGCGGCAAAATAAAGGCGAGTGCTTGTACCTTATATAAGGCTAATTAAGGAATGCTCTCAGATTCAATCATGGGTCATATCAAATTTAGCGTATTTGATTTGTTAGGATGTGAGACCATGCAATCTAACCTAATTTACTCACAACACGCTAGAAAGTTGGGTTAAATTTTATTTATTTATCATTAGTAAATTAATAAGTTAAGTTGTATTGATCGTCAACTCACATAAAAAAAAAAAAAACTATGATAGGTTTAATTATATGGATTGGTAGGTTAAAGTGTAAAATTCAATCCAATTCGATTAGACAATTTATTTAGGTTTAACCTACTTTGATTCATGTCTCTATCTTATTTTATATTTCACTATTTTATTATTCACTGTAATTTTTTTTCAGCAATTATAATTATATTTTACTATTTGTTATTTATAGTATTTTTAAAAAATTATAAAATAATATATGTTCTTATAAAAAACTATAATGACAACTAAATTTAATAAGGTTTATCAATTAATTCAGAGAGGTTAATTTGAATGACGGTCACTTTAACATTTATACTACTCTTAATTATGCAAGAATATTATAAGAGTGATCACTATTTCTGTGTAAGCTAAATTTAGAGAAGGCACTGTTTGTCTTGGTGATAGTCTCCCTCACAGTTTGTCCGAATTCTGATTCTCAGTGATTTTTTCATTCATGTCGGCCATATCTCAGGGCCATTTTGAATTCAAACAAGAATAATTCTAAATTTTTTCTATGAAAACTAATCAATCCTCATGCTTACTTTCAGATTAAGAGAATAGTAATTTCTGTTTATTTTTTTAAAACATTAAATATATTAAAAAAATTACAGAAAAATATAAAATTACTCTTCCCGTTAATAACAATGGATAATTAAATAGTTAGCAAATAGTATTACACAACACAAGGTTGATCCAACAAATGCATAACCATTGAAGTAGAAAGGATTATTTCCTAAATTTACATGAACCTTATTAGCCTCTTCAACAATTCATCCAAGGATCAAGCATGGTTACCACTTGCAGGCCCTCCAAGTGTCAAAACCAAGCCTTGAAGGTCACTCCTCATTTGATGATCTTTGGCTAGAGATGTAGAAGTAGTGCCTCTCATGATTGGTGATGGCTGTGCTAGCCCAGGTTGCCTGAAGCCATGGCAGGGCTCTGCACGCGAACAACTAGTTACTTGCTGGGAATTCCTCACATGATTTGAGTTCGTAAATGGTTGAGTGGAGGGAAATGAACATGATAAAGAACAGTTTGGCTCCACACATGAGGAGAATACTGCTGCTCCCTGTTCATACAAAGTACTATAATTTCACAAGACTTAGTAATGTGTCATGTGCAAATTGATTAGGTTCAAAACCTTACCGGTGCAAATAAGACTCCTCGGAAAACTCTTCCATTAACTGCTGCAGTCATGAGTAAACCTGAATCAAAGGCTCCATCAACTTTCCCCCGAACTTCAGCACCAATCTAGGACGCAAAAGCCAAAGTGAAAGAACGATTATATATAAGAATAATAAGGGATAAATATTTCAGCAAAGTGGAATTCCAAACTTTTGAAAGAAAAAGACCCACCAGGTGTTGAGTGTGTCGGGGTCCTTTTCTATCATCATCAACGTGAACATACTGCTCTTGTTTAGGTTGTTGATGTTCCATGAGATGAACACTTCTTTCTGTGGTATTCTTTAAAACTGTGGTATTACTTGAGCCATTGTCATGCTGGCAATAGCTTGGACTTTTATTGATCTGTTTGAACCAATGGTACCTCCGAGAATCCATCATAGAAACATTTCCTCTTTGAGCTGGGGTCTGTTCTTGATCAGATTGAGAAGGAGATGAATGCTGGGACAGTGAAAGAGAATGTTCTTCCTGTTCTGATTCAACATCCCACACCTTTGCAACGGCAATTCTCCTCCTCTTCTGTTGTGAAGTGCCTGCATAGAATCACAACTCTCTCTCAATAAATCCTTCACTTTCTACTTTTGCACGTAAAAGTGCAGAAATTGTTACATCATCCAGCATCTTATAGTTCTAACCAATCTATATGTATCATGTCACAAGAATTTGTGGGTTAAAAATGTCTCAACCTACCCGAATCAATGTTACAAGGTTGCACTTTATCAGATACAACTTCATTAGTCCATTTTCCTATGGCTTCCATATTATTCTCCGGGCATGGAGTTGTCTGCTTTAAAACACATGGTAAGTAAATAAACCATCATATGAACAAGAACTTAAAACAACATTTCAACGCGGGCATCTGTACCAAGTTGGTATCGGCTCCTCGAGGTATGGCCCTCTTTTCTTGATTCCAATAAGTTCCAAAAACTTTGCACATGGATATGTTGTAACGTCCATTTGGATGCTCTGCTCCAAGTTGCAACACTAGCAATTCGTTCAAAGGACGTTCATCTTCCCCACACCTGCAAGATATCAGAAAGAAAATCTTATGCACAGAAGGAAATAGAAAAGAAAATAGGAATTGTCACTTCACATTTATTAATTAATAAATTGTAGTAAATGGGAACCAACCAACCCGCCATATATGGCAATATCCATGTCTGCAACAACAGCTGTGTGAGAAAATCGTCCCTGTGGCGGTTGACCACGAATATCAAGCTGAGCCCACGAACAGGTGCAGATATCAAAGACCCATATGTCATTGTAATAACGTTTATCTCCCACCCCTCCAATGATGTAGACCTGTAAATCATAAAAATTTCATCTTGTTGATTGTATGGTGCCGGTTCTTATTACCTATCACATCAAATTTAAGAATTTTCACAATTTTTACTCTAATGCAGCAATCTCTTATAAGTTGTAGTTTGAACTAACATAATCAATCTAGGCTTTGGTTTCTCTCTCACTTGTATACTTTATTACACTACTTTTTTTACGTGAAACTTGAATGTTTTTTTTCAGTACGACATCATCTACAAACTTACTGTACTATCTCACAATTATTTTTTATCATAAAAATCAGTTGCTTATATGAAATGAATGGCGTGTAAACATCATCGTAACAGATAAAAAGAAATGAATGTCATAGCTGAAAGCTAATGCAATGTAAAAGAACTTGCCTTGGTGCCAATGTTCACAGCCGCATGACCAGCCCTGACACCTGGGGAAGAGCCTTGAATTTTCAACTGTCATCAAAATGCAAGAAAAGCAATTGTTTAAGTCCCATGAAACATGATCTTTGGTCATTAGGTTGCATTGCAAACCAACAAAAACTATGAGAAACAAGGAGAAAATACCATACCCTTGACCAATTCATTGTGTCCATGTCCAGCACATTAACATCGCCCTGATACTGATCACCACAGTCTCCACCATACACAAAAAGCTTGTTCCCGATTGCAAGAGTGCTGTGACTGTCCCTGGGGACAGGCAAATCACCTTTGACCACAGGAGAAGTCCACCTCATGGTTCGAAGGTCTAGAACATGCAAATCATTTAAATAGTTTGCGTCACCTTCACCACTGCCACCAAAAATAACAAGTCTTTCATCACCAACTAGAGTAGCAGTGTGACTTTCCCTTGGAGATGGAGGAGTCCCTTCACATTTAGGACGAATCCACTCTTTGGTAACAAGGTCCAATATATGAATGCCATTCACCTTCTTTAACCCATTTGTGCCACCGAAAACTATCATTCTATGCCCCACAAGAACAGCACTATGGCTATCTCTAGGGCCTGGCTTTTCACCCGTGGTGACAAGCTTGCTCCAGTCCATTCTGTCAAGGTCCAAACACAGAACATCTCCGAAATGTAGCCCTCCACAACAACCCTGAAATGCGTTTGCACGGAACATTTTGTTATTTGGAAACAAATTTAAAGCTAACATTTGAACACACAAATGTTAGTCAGCTCAAGATCTCTTAGAGAATACGTGGTGTGTGATCTATACAGAAAAGGCTAACTAGGTTGATGATAGGAGGTTAATTATGCTACACAAGTTAAATTGAGAGTTTTGCAATGATTAAATTATCCATCTGAAGACAAGAGAATGAAGAGGATAGAGGTTCTCATAATACCAAGACATGTAAGCACTTTTTTTGGTGCATGTTCTATAAACTGATAAACAGAACGCTAGGAGGAGAAAATCGAAATGTGTATATAGCCATATTAAGAAAGCAGAAAGTTTTTAGCCTCCCAAACGCTTATTGTCTCACTAATTAGAGAAAGAAAAACGAATTCAGTCAATTGTCACCAAGAAATATAAGCAGCAAGAGATATTAGGAAAAAACTAAAATTCAGAGAAGAAAGTGTTTTGGTTATTAACTAAAGATAGGTGTAAAGCAGGGAAGGTGAGAAATAAGTACTAGGAACTTCTGAAATTAATGAGCACATCACAAAAATGTAAATTCCCAGTAATGAAGAAGACATTATAACACACCCCATACATGCCAGAGCTCCAAAAAGGTAAGACTAATGAGAAATTCAGACACCATAAATGAGGCCAACCCAGTAACAAGCACTGTAAACAACTCACAAGTTATTACAAGGAACTATGTAAAAAAGGAAAAAAAAATCATATTAATTTTGAATAAATAAAAGAGATTTTGTTATTCCTACCCCAAAGACATACATAAGCCCCCCAGAGAAGCAAGCAGAGTGCCCCCATCTTTCAGAAGGATTATAACCCAAAACCTTTGGATACAACCACATTGCTTTCTTCTTGACTGTTTCAGCAACCAGAGACCCCATCTTTCTAACAATGAATGTATGTGTGCCTGGTGTGGTGACCGAGTAAGTTTAAACTTTTAAGTAAGACTTAAACACAGTGCTTGACAACGATGAAGAAAGAGGAAGAGGAGGAGCAGGGAAAGAGAGAGTCAAAAGAAGACATGAACAAGCCAAGTGATGTATCAACTATCAATGTCAATGGACATGAAAAGATGGGCGCTTTCAAGTCCAAATCACTGGCAACCAACAGCAACAGATGGTTGTTGTGAAAGGAACATTATTTTTCTCTCACCCTTCACATTAAACATTATAAATTTTCTAGTAAAGGTTACATCACTCACATACAAATGTAGTCTGGTAACCTGTAACAGTGAAATAAATAAATGAAGAAAGCTGATTCTTAACATTGACGTAATGGAACCAGCATGCATGATATAAACATATTCAGACACTAGTGTCATTATACTACCAACATACATGCCCCTCCTAAATTGGTTGGATAAGCTTCATCAACATTAATTAGTGGTGTAATATCATGGAATGGAATGTCACTGTTGAAGGGGAAAAAGATACTATTTCAAATAAAAAATAAATATTCTCTAAATGAGCTTAATAGTTGTACATGTCAACTAGTTTTTTTTACTTATCTATTTGAGTTAATTTTTAGTTTATATAATTTTTACTGATAGGCCAACAGCAGTGTAAAACATAGAATATTTTCTGTTTTTAAATATAAAGTAATTTCATTTATTTTGTTTTGAATGAAGGTTTCTTGCCATACTTTATGAAGATGAAAGTGATGGAGTGTGGGGCATTGGGTTGTTGGGAATGATGAAGAAGGTGTTTTGGCAAGGTTTGACGGACAGAGAATTGGGAAAGCAATCTTCACTCGATTTTCTAAACAAACATGACCTTCTTTCTCATAAATAATGTGATATATAGGGATTGATGGAGGGTTTAGGCTTTAATTTAATTGTTTTTCTGTGTTTCATGATCTCTCTCTCGTTCATCCAAGTCCCATGTGGGTGTAGATCTAGAAATGTCCATTTTCAATGTTCTTTGGAAAGTGAGGTGCTTTGTTTTGTGCAAATTCTTCATTTGGGAAAATGGAATGGTGTTGTAAGTTGTTTACCCCTAAAAGGTGTAGTTTTTTAACTTTTTAATCTCGTTTATAAGACAACAAATTCTTACTCATCAAAACTATGCACAATTTTATTATACTGGAACCCTAGCTTGTGTACAGCTATATTTTAATATACATTTTGTGAAAAAAAAATATAATATCGAGATTAATAAGAATATAAGATAGTAAAATATGAAAAAGATAGTTAATGTAAAGAAAGGTATAAAAGAGATTATAGGGTTTTTATTTGTTCTACTTTTAAGTTTTTTAGATATTGATCATGTTTTTCTAATAAAAGTCATTGAAAAAAGAAAGATAAAAATGCTGTTATATTTTGTAAAGTTACCGATTTTTTATTTTGTTTGAAGTGGATCTTAATATATTATATTATTTTAAAAATCTCAACAAGTTTTATTCTAAAAATATTTTATAAAATTTACATTTTTTATGATTTTTTAATATTAAAAATTTAATTTAATTATTATAAATAAATATTAATTCAATATAATTATACCTATATACAAAAATTAAAACTATAATTAAATGAAGTATAATATTTACACTTCACTCATAATTGTTTGTACTGAATAATTGATTTTCTCTAAAATTAATAAAATTTTAAAATTTTAAAATTAATTGTTACTTTTAAAAGTATCTTAATATACATTAATATATAAAAAATAATAAATTGTTACTTTAAAAAAATATAAAACACTAATTACATACATCACTGTATATATTAATAATAATTTTGATAAAATCTAAATATAAAAAATTACTCTCTTGATTAGACACATTATAATAACAATGAGAAAATAGAAAACTGCAGAAAATAGAAAATGAAATTCAGAGTGTTTGCTTGTTACACCACAATCGCTGGTCAAAGTCGTATTCATAGTAACTTGAGCTAAGTCAAGGCTCACACTTCCTTTCTTTTATTTGTTTGTTTATTGCAGACGCTTTCAGATGTGTGAAAAAGGGTTAAGATATTAAAACCAAATTTTCAATAAAATATGTAAAAATGTTTTTTTATAATTTTTTTACAGCACTATCATATATCTTTTAATTAATATATTTAGGATAATTAGCATCATCCTTTATTTATTCAAATTGAATCGAATGCTCAATAGATTAATATTTGAATTGAATATTTATCACTAATTATATTTATATGTGAAAATTTTGTCAAACCAACAAAATCTGTCTTTGTCTATCTACCCCTCAAGTTAAGTCTTTTAATTCCTTTAAAAAAGAGTATAGATTAATTTTAATATATTTTTTATCTAATTTAAAAAAAAATCATGAATACATAATATCATATAAAATATTATATAATAATCTTCACAACTATAAATTTTCCAAAATTCATGTAATTATATTAAAAATGTTAAGAAAGATATATTTATATATAAATGAAATGTATTTTGATTAAATCATAGAATTAATTAATTAATAATGATAAATTTTGGCACGAATTGAGTGTATGATTCCATTCTTGGAAGAAGGAGGGACCCACATGACGAACATGTGGCGTTAACTGAAGATATATTCTTCCTTCTGACGCCAACTCACCAATAATAATCGATCAACAATTGTACACATAGGAATGACGTAAACGGGTCAACATGATAGATAAAAAACTGAAAACCTAAACAACTTTGGGCCCAAGCCCATTTAATTTTACCTTCACATAAGTCTTGAGTCTTTCTCTACCCTAGAATAAATAGTTCATAGAAAAGTGTACGTGAATCATCTCCATTTTTCAGGGAAAGAGTTGAAACATTGCATTGCAGATGTTTGATAGAAGGGAACAGTGAACACTGCAATGCACCTTTTTCATTCTCAATAATGGACTATCAACTTTCCAAGAATGGGAAAAGAGAGACTCAGAAAAATGTAGGAAAGGAAATGTGTGATTGGGACAAGTATTACTAAAAATGACGTAAACATATATATATATATATATATATATATATATATATATATATATATATATATATATATATATATATGTTTTCAGTGGAATTTCGATCGATTTCGACTCCCGAGATACTTTGATACTAACCAAAATTCTACCACGTAAGTTCTTTTTACTTAGGCTAGCAAATTAATCTTCAATCGAAATGCATACGAGGATCGAATCTTACCAAGTATCGAAAATGCTACTTTTTGGTGTTTTATATTTAAGATGCAGAAAGCAATGAAATGTCGAATCGAAAAACAATACGGAATATTAAATTGCTGAAACCCGTAAAATGCAGAAACCTTAACAGTACGTTGAATGTAAATGACAAGAAATCGAAAGAACAGAAATGTAAATAGCAAGGAATCAAGATAACAGGAAATATACTGGAAATCGAAATTGCATTAATGTTAAAGGACAAGGAAACTTAAACGCGGAAATTTAACTTTGTTTGAATTGAAATGACAGAGAATCGAAAGTACAAAACATAAAATTGCCGAATATAAGGTGCATCAAAACAAATTACCAAGGAAAGTAAAGAAAGCGGTAAAGGTACTCGATGAGCATGGAAATCCAGATTGCCAGAAGCTTCATGGTGTTCGTCATTTTCCGGTAGACTTCTCACTACTGATTCTGTTCTCTGCCAATTTTCTGCTCCCCTATTCCTTCCTCCTCTGCTCTATTTATAGGGCATCATTCAAGCCTTCTAGGAGCAGTTAACAAAACTGCTACCACGTTCTTCGTGTGCGTTGCAGTTTCTTCTTCTATGGTGTTAAAACTGCACCCACGTTCCCATGATCTTCATCCTCTGCCACAATTTAGAAATTGTTTCTTATGTGCATGTTTAACTCCTTCTCTTTAAGATTTGACCACGATTTTGATATTTATGCGGGTTAACCTTTCTTTCGATTTAGACTTCGATTTTATCGAGAACTTTGGATTACTTTTGATTCCTTTTAACCTTAGCATCATATATTTCTAATTTCTTGGTTTGTTCCACAATAAACTTTTGACTATTATTTCTCCGATTCCGACTGTAACTTTCGATTTTATGTGCCATGCCCTTCTAATTGGACATCGAATGGTTTCTCATCCACCTTTTCGCTTTACCGATCAGTCACATGTTTCTCGATTTTTCTTCCTTTCATTTTTTCGATCGCTTTTCTCGATTTCCTACTAACAAAATGCCCCCTTGGAAGAATATAAATAGTTTCTGTTTATATTCTTTCAACGTGATTCCCGCCTTTGCTTGTTAGAGGCCCACAAAACTTAGGGTTTAGGGTTTTTGGGGTTCTAGGGTTTACAGGGTTTTCAATTTTCCTTTTGCTTTATGTCGCCATCGCGTCAGTCTGCTGTCTTACTGTACACGCTACATTAATTACCTTTCACCTCCGTCGTTTCCAGCCCCTAGGCTATTTTTCCTTTAAACTCTCTATTGGTTTTTTACTCTGGTTTTTTACGCGAACTTTTACCTCTTTGCAACTTCGTCTTCCTCCTTGAGCTCTTATCTTCGTCCTTGCTACCTCACCTTTTAACCTCTATCCTTCTGATTTCTTCAGCTTACTATAATGGCAACCTCATCTAAATCTTCTGATTTTTCGGCTCCACCTCTTCCTTCGTTGACGACTCCCTTTCTGGAGATAAATAACCAGAAGTTTGCTCCAGTCCCTCTGATGGAGGAGGCTTCTCAGAAAATCGCTGAGACGCAGGTACTCATCCCTTACACTGCTGATGGTGTTAATTTTGCTTTTGGGGGTCCTATCCATTCTCATGGCGGATCTTCCCTTAACCTTACCCCAAACAGCCCAGCTCTTGTCCACCAATCTCAAGTTAGGGTTGATTTTTTGAATCTTACTTCTAGAGTATATCGAACTGGCCCTCCTTCCAAAAAACCTTTATACATTAGATGATTCGATAGAGTTAAGACTAAATTCGGGAATCATTGGAGAGCCGTGGGGATTTACGACTTCTTGCACTTGTCTCGATGTGACCTATCTCATTTGGATATGACCATGTTTTTATCTGCTGTTCATTTATGGAATAAGGAAATACATGCTTTGGAATTACCTTGCGGTCCTCTTTCACCCACTCTGTTCGAGGTTGCTGCTATCACTGGTTTAAAACCTTCGGGGGAAAGATATTTTAAGGGTGCATGTCCCTCGGATAGTTCTTTAAGGTCTAAAATCGATTGGGAATCGAAAGCCTACGGATATTTCCTCGAGAAGCATTTTATCGATGACGAATCGGTCGTTACTGATGAAGAACACATAGCTTTTTTGGTGTACTGGTTATGTACCCATGTTTTCTGCCCTCGATCTATCCAAATTTCCTCCCACTTCTATGATCTTGCCTATCTTCTTCATATAGGTCAACCTAGAATAAGTTTAGCCAAATTTTTGTTAGCCCATGTATATACTACCTTTGATGAAGCCGTCGAGATTTTGAGTGCCTCCAAAGCTTCGGGAAATTTTTCTGGCCCTATCTGGTTTATACAACTGTGGCTTAACTCGATTTTTGAGAGCATCCTTCCCCCGACTTCTACCATCCCCCCGAGTGTAAATATAGAAGGTGTTCGATTATCTTTTCGCCATCCTCACCACAAACCCGACGAAGCGACTTACTGTAGATATCTAAAATTTTTGTTAACTAGGCTTCGTTTTGATTCGACTTTGACTCCTTTTGCTGCGCATCTTGGACAAATCAGTGATCAACTTCGAGGGCCAACCTGGTTTACATCAAAATTTCCTACCTTAACACCTGGGTTAATATCAGAGTTGGTAGATGTATGGAGTAATTATTTGACTCAGGATGTGTTAGTATCGGGTTTCCAGTCGAAGGCTTTTAGGTTCATCCCTTACTACCCACAACTTTTTTCGAGACAATTTGGTTTGAGCCAATCTTTACCTTTCTTCCCCCTCGATCCCTTCCCAAAGTTCAAGTTAACTGAGTCGACAATCGGACGGGAATTGGCCAAATTACTACCACAATCCCCACTACATTTTTATCCCTATGCTTTTGAGTCAAATTATTTGTCAACTGTGGGTTTCTCTCAATGGTGGTCCGATTGGTTCTTGAGTAACCATTCTGCTTTTGACGAGGTCCGACAAAAATTGACTGCTCATCCTTCTCTTGTATTGCAGGACAAATCGAAAGCGAAGAAAGGTATACACTTCCACTGTCTTCAAATATCTCGATTCGAGAATTTTTATCAAATATGTTACAACCCATTGAGACTAGAATCGACTTTCTACGATGCTGTTATTTCCTTATCTTATAAAACAGACACTAATCGATCGAACCACAAAATAGTCAATCCCTTAGGAAAAACTCCTTTTGAAATGTATTGTCTCAATCGCCTTCCTACTTTCCCTACAACACCTTTTGGGCTTGCCAAACTTTTAACTCATCCCAAATGAGTTCGAGAATTAAGAACCTCGAAAGAAACACTCCGTCCCAAACCAAAAAACAAAGATATTTCTGTATCGAAATTATCTTATTTCCCTTACTTATACCTCCCTCAAATTCTTCTTCCTCCCTGACTTGTACATATCGATCGAGTCACAATTTTGACTCCATCACCTTTTGGTGAGATTTTGCTGCCTTTTTTGGATATTTTTTAATTTTTGATTATTATGAGCTAACTGTCTTCTTTCTCGACAGTTTCGGAGTCCTCCAAGGTCACCATTGTCGAGAAAGAGAAACAAAAGGACTGGGAGTCTTCCAACGAGTCCAATCCATCGGCCCTAGTCCGAAAGCGAAAACAAACGGCCACTGTCTCTACGTCTTTGAAAAAACCGAAGGTTCGTTTCGATCTCATTGTTTCGTTCATTTTTCTGTTTACTACTGCTTCGTTCTGTATTCTTATACCTATTTCTTTTCGATGTTTTAATCTACAGAAACAAAAATCGAAGAGTCCTCGATCTGTCCAACCATCTGCAATAGATCCATTGTCGATGGACTCTAACACAGTCCCTACCATGGGCCAAACTACCCCCACCACTCACTCGAGTCACGTGAGTTTCCTCTTTGCACAAACTTTGTATTTTTAGATTTCAATGGGACCTGTTACCTGATTTCGATTTTTGATATTTTTTAGGACCATCCGTCAGCGACTATATCGACTACTGTCGATTCCCAACTCCAATCATCAGTCCCTATTCCTGAGGTACAACTCTCGACTTTTTCTATGTATGTTTATTTGACTTATGCACTTCCTTTTTCTGACATTTATTTTCGATTTTCAGCAACCTGAGGCTATACAGGCTCTTCCTCCTTCCTCAGCACTCATCGCTCTACCTCCCCCTGGTATTTATACTTTTCGATCATTGTCACTTTTTTCATTTCCCTCTATTATGGACCTTTCGATTTACATTTTTGATTTCTTTCTTTTCGGTAAATATCCCAATAGTTCATGTCCAGGATTCTCCTTCCCCGATTTCCGCAGAGCCAGTGGACTCCCCTCCTTTCGCTTTGCCCGAATTTGAGTTACTCTCGGCTACGTTGCCTGTGCTGACCGAGCCTATTTCAAGCAACGTGCCCGAGTATCGAGCTGCCATCGAGGAAGATCCTTTCTCGATCCTCGATATTTTGGTATCGAGCGGCGCCACCCCTTCAAGCCATTCCTCTCAACCGCCTTCTTCATCGACTGAAGGAGTATACCAACTGAAGCATCGTTTCCGGACCTTCTTTTATTCCTCGCCTCTGGAGGTTTTGGTAGAGTCTTTTGAAAAGAAACGACTTTTCAAAGAGATTTTGGCTTCTATCGAGACTTTCCCCGAAGAAGCTCTTCCAGAAGGCTTCGACGTAGAGGTCGCGGCAGCCACTGATCTATTCAACCAGGCCTACGCTGCGAGGAAGAAGAAGCAGTCGGTAACGACTAAGTTGTCTGACGTCTCTTCTTTCCAGATCGAGAAGTCGAATTTACTGAAGACCCAGAAGCTCGATCGAGAGGAGACGCTGAAAGAGATGGCTTCAGTCGATAGAGAAATCGGAGAGTTGGAGAAGAGGCTACTACAGCTGAAGTCGCAGAAGGGGTTCCTGACGTCAAAACTGGACAAGATCAACTCTTCTGCGAAGGAAGTTGCGTTGTCTCTCGGACAAAGTATGGAGCATAAACATAAGCTGACCATTGAAGAGGCTTCGCTTTCATCGTCCTGGACACAACTATTGATAGATTTTGAGGAGTTAAAAACTCGATATATTTCTTTGTAAATATTACCGTATTTCTCTTAATGTTGAATGTTTACTTCTTTTATTCGAGACTCATATTTTTTCAAGTACTTACCATTTATTGATAACATTTTATCTTTGTTATACCAATCGATGATCGAATAAGCATTACTCGATAATACTTTAATAACTTCGAAAGGTCCTTCCCAATTTGGCGACCATTTCCCATAACTTTTACATTTCTTATCCATGGGTAAAATTGTTTTCCATACTAAGTCACCTTCGTTAAACGTTTTCTTTCAAAATCTTTTATTGTAAACTCGAGCAATTTGATTCTTTTGTAAAATCATACTATTTAACGCTTGTAACCTTGTTTCATCGAGTTCGTTTAATTCATCATACATCATGTTCCAATAATCACAACTGGGTAAATCATTCTGCCTCTGTATTCGATTCGACTCAATATTTATCTCGATGGGCAAGACTGCATCGTGTCCATACACCAGCTTGTATGGAGTATTTTGTAAAGAGTCTTTTGGTGAATTCCGATAAGCCCATAAAATTTGCAACAACGTTTCGTGCCATGTTTTGGGTTTATTACCAACATGTTTTTTAATTAACCCAATAATTACCTTATTAATTGCTTCGACCTGCCCATTAGCCTGAGCATAATATGGGGTTGATGTTAATAATTGAATGTTTCTCGATTCGGCATATCTAATTATCTTTCTACCAGTAAACACTGTCCCTCTATCTGTAGTGATAGACTGTGGGATCCCAAATCGAAAAACGATGTATTCTTCAATGAAATCAATTACATCCTGCTGCTCAACATCCTTTAATGGTATTGCTTCTACCCACTTTGAAAAATAATCGACAGCAACAATTATATACCTATGCCCTTTCGATGATTGTGGGAAGATCTGTCCGATTAAATCTATAGCCCATCCTCTGAAAGGCCAAGGTTTGATAATCGAGTGTAATTCGCTAGCAGGAACCTGTTGTATAGGACTGAATTTCTGACATTTTTCACAGGATTTAGCATACTCGATACAATATTTTAGAATCGAAGGCCAATAATAACCTTGTCGAATTAATGTCCATTTCATTTTCTGACCTATCATGTGGGCGCCACATATTCCATTATGTACTTCAACCATTGCTAAGTAAGCATCATCATTCCCTAAGCATCTAAGTAATACTCCGTCAATTCCTCTCTTATATAACTCATCATTTAACAACACATATTTTACCGCTCGATACTTGATTTTCTTGTCAGTTTTCCCATTGGGGTTTTGCAAGTATTCTATGATCGATTTTCTCCAATCTTGGTCATCTAAGTCACTAATTTGTAAAATCTCATTTTCCTGAGGTAATTTCTCTTTAATTTGAATCATTTCCTGTAAATTTTCCGGAGATATTTTATATTTAGATGCTATTTGCGCTAAGTCATTGGCTTCTTTGTTGAATTCTCGAGGAATATACTCGAATGTTATATCATCGAACATTCTACTTAAGGTCATCACTCTTTCTAGATATTTGATCAAATTGGTATTGATACATTTATACTCTTTTCGCACTTGTTTGATCACTAACTGTGAATCACCTCTTATAATCGCATGTCGAGCTTTTAACTTAATTAAAGTTTCGAGACCCGCTATCAAAGCTTCATACTCGGTTTCATTATTCGAACAAATGGGTTGAACTTCAAATGATAACTTAGTCGGAATATTATTTGGAGAAATAATAAGAACTCCTACTCCAGATTTATTCGATGTACTTGAACCATCGAAATACATTATCCATTTACTTATTTCAATAAACAAGTTCTCAGTAGAACTAACTGTATGCTCAGCCATGAAATCGGCGATTACTTGACCTTTTATCGATTTTAAAGATTCGAAGAATAATGAGAATTCTGTCAAAGCTAACACCCATTTTCCTATTCTATTGTGCATAATCGGTTTCGACAAAAGAAACTTCAAAATATTATTTCTGGAATAAACCATTACATCATGAGGCTTCATTACATACTTGAGTTTTGTGCAAGAGAAATATAAGCATAATCCTAATTTTTCGATATCACTGTATCGAGTCTCAGTATCGTTCAAGATTCTACTTAGATAATACACAGCACATTCCACACCATTCTCATCTTCCTGTGCTAATAGGCTCGCTATTGTTCGATCTGATGCTGATACATATAGCTTCAATAACTTGTTTCTTTTTACCGGAATCATAATCGGAGGATTTGTCAGCATCATTTTAATTTGCTCGAAGGCTTCTTGATGTTCCTCCTTCCACTTAAACTCTGCTTCTTTTTTCAACTTTAACAAAGACGAAAAAACATAAGTCTTACCAGCCAAGTTCGAAATAAATCGTCTCAAATAATTTATTTTTCCCAAAAAAGACTGTAACTGTTTCTTAGTTTTTGGAGCAGAAGTATCTATTATAGTTTTTGCTTTATTTTTATCAATCTCAATACCTTTTCCATATACTATAAAGCCTAAAAATTCACCAGCAGATACCCCAAAGGCACATTTCAAAGGATTCATTTTTAATCCATATTTTCTCATTCTCTCTAAAGATTTCCTCAAATTGCTTAAGTGTTGGTGTTTTTCTTTCGATACAACCACAATATCATCTATGTAAATTTGCATAAAATCATTGATCAAATCATGAAAAATTAGGTTCATTGCTCTCTGATATATTGCACCAGCATTTTTTAATCCAAATAGCATTACTATCCATTCATACGTACCTAATGCCCCCGGGCATCGAAAAGCTGTTTTGGCTATATCATTCTCAGACACAAATATTTGATTATATCCTGAATAACCATCTAAAAGACTTAACATTTCATTACCAGCTACTGCATCTATTAACATATTAGCTATCGGCATCGGATATTCATCTTTAGGAGTAGCTAAGTTCAAATCTTGATAATCGATACACACTCTCATTTTACCATTCTTTTTAATAACAGGTACAATATTAGAAATCCAATCGACATACCTGGCAGTCCTGATGAATTTTGCTTTTAGAAGTCTTTCGATCTCTTCCTTGATCTTACCCATCACCTCAGGTGCAAATCTTCTCGGTGCTTGTTTTACTGGTTTTCTACCTTCTATGATAGGTAGTCTATGCTCGACCAGACTTCGATCCAATCCAGGCATTTCTTCATATTCCCAAGCAAAGCAGTCCTTATATTCTTTTAACAGAGAAGTCATGTCTTCCTTTATTTCTTTCTTGAGATATTTACTGATATACGTAGGCTTCTGGTCCTCGATACTCCCCAAGTTGATTTCTTCTAATGGGTCCTGTGCCTCGACTTTTTTATGATTTAATGTAACGGATTTTTCAAAACCTAACGGAGAATTATCGTAAATACAATCAAGCATAACTTGATCGCTTTTATTTGCAACTAAAGTCGAATGAATCGATTTATTTAGTTCGACCTTACTACTACTACTTTCTTGACTATTCTTTTCATCTTCGTATTGTCACAATCGAGCCAAGAATCCTTCGTAATCTCTATTCATCTTCCTCGGCCACTTTGAGGTTGGCCCCCTCTTTGATCATAACAAATCCTTTCTTCTCATTCATCTCTAAGAATCGCTCCTCATGTAATTTTGAATTGAAATCTTCGACAGTTTCGAAGGTGAATGGTTGAGCAAGCGCCAGGTTCTGCAGCGCCCGACCAGCCTGAGATACGAATGTTACAAATTCATGCTGGTCTCCTGGGATTACTTCGAGATGTCCGTCTCGATTCCACATAAATAATTTATGATGAGCCGTCGAAGGCACGACTCCTACCCCATGAATCCATTCTCTGCCAAGTAATGCATTAAAGTTGGCATGTGATTGGACCACCACGAACACAGTAGGCCTCGAGTAAGTGCCTACTTTCACATCTAAGGCAATCATGCCTTCTGAACTTGATGTTTTTCCGCTGAAATCGGAAATCATAATATTATGCTTGACTAAGTCTTTCAGTTCAATGCCAAATTTCTTTAGCATATTAATTGGCAGTATGTTTACTGCTGCTCCACCATCGACAAGGACCCTATTCACCATCTGCCCTTGAATCTCGATATTCAGTAATAAGGGCTTCAGGTGGAACCTCATTTCCTCGGATGGAGGATCGATAAAAGCAGCATCTCTATGAGGTACTTCACATGATGTTTGTGTAACCCATGTTACCTTTGGCTTTATGTTTTCTGAGTAGAAGTCATCTTCTCGATCGGCATTACTCTGTTCTTGGTACTCTTGATATTCACTAACATATTCCGCGGGTAGAATTGATATTACCCCGATTTGATGTTCATCCCAAGTACCCTCGTTCTTATCATCGAAAAATTCTCTTGTATATTGCTTCTCCATCGGCACAATATTCTCTTCAAAGTTTCTATAATTATTCCAATAAGGGATCCTTCCTCCTCTTCTCCAGGGTCTTCCTCGGAATCTTCTTTGGAATGTTGGAAATTCAATGTTCGATCCTTCGTCGTATGACAATCTCTCGAAGACATCATTGCTCTGAAGTCTGCCTCTTCCTCCTCGAGAAGGATACATCTCTCTTCTGACCCATTGCCTTTGATTTCCGCTAACACCAGAACCAACGGATTTCTGTTGACTTTCTTCGATCGTTGGTCGGGCCGTTTGATCCACTTTATCATTTTTCCTTTTATTCTGACTCTCGATCTTCTTTATCTGTTCTAATCTGAAAACTTTGACAGCCGATTTATCGAATACCGCACTGCATCGTGGGCATAACGACACATCTTCGTCTTTTTCTTTCTTTCTGTTCAAAAACTCAATGAGGGAATCTCCTGACCGAGGGTAGATCTCCTTTTCGAACTCTTTCTCGAATTCACTCAGATCGAATTCCATAACTTCTTCAGATACGTCCATTCTAACATGTTTAGGATCAATGTCTTCAGTAACATCGACCATGTCTACAAAGGTAGAATTCGTCATTCGGACATCCTCAGTCATGCCCGTGTGGGATTCAATGTATCCCACTTGCACTTCGAATGGACTCGTGTCCACTTTCATCGACATTTCTTCAAATTTCAGTCTTCCTTGGTCAATCGCATCTTGAATCGTATTCCTGAAATGTATACAATTGTTAGTCCAATGTCCAAAAATATTATGAAATTTACAATATTTTCGACCATTCCTTTGTTCTGCCGTAGGCAGTTTATGATCTTCACTCAATTTAATTTGTTTGTCTTTTAATAAAATATCGAAGATTTTATCAGCCTTTGTCACATCGAAAGTATATGTTCGATTTGTCATCTTATCTTTTACTTCATTCTTTTGTAGCAATTTACAGATATATGGAGCTTCTACTTTGAGCTCTGCTATATTTACTTTCTCATCGACAGTCTTTTCCACATCATTCTCTGTCGTGGGATCTGTTTCATACACATCATTTATATATGATATTCTTTCTTTCTTCATTGGTTTCTCAAATTTCTTATATCTTTGTTTTTCATATTCAATTTGTTCTACTCTTCTCACTTTATCAGCTAACTGAGCCATATCATTCAATGGTAAATTGACTAACTTTTTCCTAATCGAGAATTCTAAGCCTGCAGAGGCCATTCTGACTAATTCATATTCAGGAATTTGAGTAAAGCATCTCGATTTCATTTGTCTAAATCGATTCAAATAATCATCTATGCTTTCATGATTGTATCTCTTTATATTCATCAAGTCGATGAGACTTACTTGAGTTTCTCCTCTAAAGAATTGCTCATGAAAATTTCTTTCCAGTTGCAGCCAATTATATATCGAATTGGGTGGCAACGAAGTAAACCAAGTAAAAGCATTTTTAGTCAAAGAACTAGGGAAATATTTCATTTTTAATTCTTCACTCATCGCGAGATCTCCACATTCGATCTGATATCGAGCTACATGCTCGATAGTTGATTCACCAACTTCTCCAGCAAATTTGGTGAATTTAGGTACTTTGTATCCTCGAGGTAATTCCGTCTCGAGAATCGTGTTTGGAAAAGGAGACACAAAGTATGTTTGGTTGGGTGGTCTAAATTCTATCCCTTGGAAATTCATCCTTTGTCCTAATATGTGATTATTTTGCATGTTATTTTGATTATACATATTTTGAAATCCCTCATTCATATTTCCATAAATATCATTTCTTCCATGTTGGTATTCATTCCCTATTTGTTGATCATTGTTTCGATTTCTCCTTAAAAGATATGGGGGATTGATATTGACATTCTGGTTAGCATGATTTTCTACCCTTGTTCGTCGAGGTACAACCAATGCATCCCCGATTCGTGACATTTGATCTGCTAATATCTCAAAACTAGCTGTAGTGTTTTGAACTAATGGATTTAGAACTGTAGTCAACTGTTGGGATAACATATTCACCATCTCAAAATTGCTCTCATCCATTTGTTGTCTAAGTATCCCTAATGAGTTACTGGATATCCCCGTACCAGTGTTCTCGATAGTCTCACAATTGGATCGATGATAATCTCTATCGAATGTATATCTTCCATGTTCCAAATTTCCTCTATGGTCTAGATTTCCTCTATGATCTAGGTTTGGAAGCGTCTGTTGTGTGCCTAAATTTTGTCCGCTTCTTGAATTCTTAGGGATTACTAAGTTTTGAGATGTTCCTAAATTCGGAGGGACTCCAAAGTTCTGGGGCATGCCCAGCGTTTGAGGCATTCCTAAGTTATATCTCGAATTCCGTTGTGTTGAAGAAGTTCCAGCCCCGCTCGTATTACTAAGGGAAAACCCAGGCGGTCTTACACTCATATATGGCCCTACATATGTTGTTGTGGGGTTTCCTATAATTTGCATATTATTTGGTACCACCGTATTATATCCTACTTGGGTGTTTGTTAAGGTACCTGAATTTAGCTCGTTACCCACAGGTATCGACATACTTGTAGTCGTCGATGTTACAGGCATATTCCCATTATGACTTTGCCCCCCAGTATTTGGTGAATGTACACCATTTAGACCCTCACTATTACTCTGGTTATTTGAAGAATTTTGACTCATTCTTATAACTCCCCCACTCCTTAATCTCATACACTTTCGGACTAACAAATTTTGTGTTTTTCAACACAAGTAACCCCTACCTGGCGCGCCAATTTGTTTCTGGTGGAATTTCGATCGATTTCGACTCCCGAGATACTTTGATACTAACCAAAATTCTACCACGTAAGTTCTTTTTACTTAGGCTAGCAAATTAATCTTCAATCGAAATGCATACGAGGATCGAATCTTACCAAGTATCGAAAATGCTACTTTTTGGTGTTTTATATTTAAGATGTAGAAAGCAATGAAATGTTGAATCTAAAAACAATACAGAATATTAAATTGCTGAAACCCGTAAAATGCAGAAACCTTAACAGTACGTTGAATGTAAATGACAAGAAATCGAAAGAACAGAAATGTAAATAACAAGGAATCAAGATAACAGGAAATATACTGGAAATCGAAATTGCATTAATGTTAAAGGACAAGGAAACTTAAACGCGGAAATTTAACTTTGTTTGAATTGAAATGACAGAGAATCGAAAGTACAAAACATAAAATTGCCGAATATAAGGTGCATCAAAACAAATTACCAAGGAAAGTAAAGAAAGCGGTAAAGGTACTCGATGAGCATGGAAATCCAGATTGCCAGAAGCTTCATGGTGTTCGTCATTTTCCGGTAGACTTCTCACTACTGATTCTGTTCTCTGCCAATTTTCTGCTCCCCTATTCCTTCCTCCTCTGCTCTATTTATAGGGCATCATTCAAGCCTTCTAGGAGCAGTTAACAAAACTGCTACCACGTTCTTCATGCGCGTTGCAATTTCTTCTTCTATGGTGTTAAAACTGCACCCACGTTCCCATGATCTTCATCCTCTGCCACGATTTAGAAACTGTTTCTTATGTGCATGTTTAACTCCTTCTCTTTAAGATCTGGCCACGATTTTGATATTTATGCGGGTTAACCTTTCTTTCGATTTAGACTTCGATTTTATCGAGAACTTTGGATTACTTTTGATTCCTTTTAACCTTAGCATCATATATTTCTAATTTCTTGGTTTGTTCCACAATAAACTTTTGACTATTATTTCTCCGATTCCGACTGTAACTTTCGATTTTATGTGCCATGCCCTTCTAATTGGACATCGAATGGTTTCTCATCCACCTTTTCGCTTTACCGATCAGTCACATGTTTCTCGATTTTTCTTCCCTTCATTTTTTCGATCGCTTTTCTCGATTTCCTACTAACATATATATATATATATATATATATATATATATATATATTTATATTTATATTGTTATCTGATAACAAATTATCATTGTAAATATATTACTTTCTAAAATAATTATTCAGAAGTGATGTTAAATATGTTTAAATTATGATCAATGGAGAGTGTGAAAACCTGTCAGTGACTACATATGTATTTTAATCTCAAAATATAATAAAAAATTATTATTAAAAAAAACTGCATAAAGGTCATTGTATTTTAATTAAAATATTTATTAAATGCCTATTTCAGGCTTTCCTTTACATCCAAACGTAACAATAGTTAGAATGCAAATGCTGATTATTGTGTCTAAAATAAATGCATATTAATCCTTTAATTTTTAATTAACTAATATTATTATATATGCAAACACATAAATTGTCCAAATCAATATGTATTTAAGAACAAGTTAAGGAAAATATTTCAAACAAAAATAAAAATAAAAAATATTTTAAAATTTAAAGGGCAGCTCATCCTTTTCCCAAAGTGAAGTAAACTATATAAATTATACATCACAATATTTTATTGTCAATTAACTATAGAAAAACCATTTTGACAAATTTAGTAATAATCTATGTTTCAGTCCATCTAACAATAACCTCACAATACAATTTTATTTTAAAATATAATTAAAATATAGATTTAATTAGATTTTTAATCGTTAAAACTAGAGATAAATAACTTTTTAGTCTCTTGAATTTAAAAAAAGTAACAAAAAGTTAGTAAAATATAATTTTAATCTTTAAATGCTAAATTTAAAGGACTAAAAATAATTTTAAAAAACTTATTTTAATTTTTTAAATTCAATGTTTAAAGACTAAAATAAACTTTTTATTTATTTAAGATACTAACATAAAATCACTTTTAAATTTTAATAACTAAAAACATAATTAAGTCCAAAATATATTTCAAGAAAAGTTAACAATAAAAATGTTAATTTAAAGTGATCAAAACATGAAAACCTTTTAAACAAAAATAAGTAAATTTAATGTTTAAAATTGGACAAAGGAATTGTATTTAGTGAAATTTCACCACGAATCACTGAACCATATCACAATCACCAAACAAGTGTGGTCAGGTTTTAAATCCATGGAAAGAATTTAACAATGAATAAATGCTTTATAAAACATTTTTTGGTGTTGAACCTAAGGAGGCACCTAGCTACTTGAATTTCTCATGTACACTAATGTAATGCAAAGACATGTTTACACATTTACACAACTACAGGCAAAGCCATTTATTTGTCCATACATTGAATATCACTGGCTAGTAAGAAGAAAACAGCAGAAGCTCCCATGTATAAAGTGGATAATCACCCACTATGCTATATTTTAGTCCTTGTTTACATCAAACAGCCTTAGCCTTTGCAAACTAAGGCATTTAATGGAACAGCTGCATTGAAAGAAGAAAAATGGTTAGATACAGTATTTTTAGACCAATGTCTTATAGAATCCATAAAATGTATCCCTAGCTGTCTAAATCAATCAATTTAGTCATACGAATGAGGAACAGTAACAAAATCTCAAATTTAGTCATAATGCATACGAGACCAAATAAGTTATATCCTGGTTTACATGAGTAAATGTCGGACTAAGAAAGGGAGCAATATGACAAACACCCCCACATGGTCCCCATCCAACGTTTGTGTCATCACATAAGAAAACATTAGACAAGTACCAGCACTTCATGAACAATTAATTCTATATAATAAGACAGAAAAATAATACTAGCAAATGTTTACATGCACATAAAAGTTGAGGATTATAGGAAAACCGATATATTTGTTGCATTTTATATGGTAGGGAGACAGATCGGATAGAAAAAAATATGCTCTTAAACAACAAACAATAAATACAAGGCATACTTACATATTTATCAAAACTGGGGATCATAAGAAAAAAGGATTTTTTGTTCATTTGTTGGATTCAAAAGCCATCTACAGAACATCCATGCTGCACTAAGTACTGATAGAAGAGACAACAGTGCCAAACATCCAAAATGAGAAGGATCATTTGCAATTATTGCAACACCCAGCATTATGGACTCGGCCAAACTAGCAACAGCAACCTCTGTCGTCCCAATAAGATTTGCTTTGGATGATGGGATTCCTGTCTGGATAATCTGTGCCCCTACAACATCATATGACATGTGTCCTAACCGTGATAAAATCTGCACAAGCACAACAGCATAAGTGCGAAAATTCAGTATGAACAAATTTAACAAAATTTAATTTCACATAAAAAATCCAAAGTCTGAAATTTTCTAAAAATGAATAAACATTGCAATTTGGGACATCTTATGAGTCTTTCCTCTTCTGTAGACTCACACCAACTTCTGCCTTTTTAACAGATATTCAATGACCTGTAGCAAATTTTTACATAACTGATATCCTATCCCATCCCCTTTCTATAAAGTAATAAAGGTTCAGAACACTTCCGCTGCACACAAGCCAAGTCTTGTTTGATAACAAAATACAAGTTGTATTGACACTAAGAATTTAAAAGATATAATTGGTATTTAAAAAGCATCCTTAGAACCAACCACCTCGAACATTCCATGTCACAATTTAGTTCATTAATACAGCATAACCTGAACTTGAATCCCTATCAGATCAGATCAGATCTACCCCACTTCAATGATTCAGGTCACCCTAATTTATTAACTTCAACATTAATGTGATTAGTGACAATACTTTAGTGACTTACAATCAGAAATAAGAATGTCAGAAGTGGGCTCCGATGAGAAATTGATCCACTCCAGTATACGGCGACAGCCATGCTGAGAAGTAAAGCTTGAAATACCAGCCCAACTGCTCCAGCCTTGTAAAGAGATAAAAATTCTTAATTTGAATAAAAATTAAGCACTAAAACTTTCCTGTGTGCAAAAGTATAAAAATAATCAGCATTAAAAGATGGGGAAGAAACCTTTAAAATGCCAAATTGCTCAACCAGAGTTGAAGACACAAATGTTGCAGCAACACCCATAAAAGCACACATTCCACTGAAACCTCCTATGATAGATGGATGTAAGCCTGCAGAAATATTGAAAAAAAACCATGATCGAGCAATAACACCAAAAATCAATCCCCCAACCCCTAAAAATTGAGGAAAAGTAAAGAAAATTAAATAAAAGAATGTCAATGATTTTTGGTCTAATTATGAAATAGAATGATTAATGGGCAAATCAATTGTGGAGACTACAACACTGAACCTTACATCAAAACCTGCTACCTTTTCCCTTCTGCATGTCTGACCATTTGTTATACAGAACTCACTTTAACATTAAAAGTATTAGAAGACATCGATTAAAAAAAAACTCCATTTACGGAAGATGACGAATGTATCATTGAAAAGTGTAACCTAAGAGAAAACAAGACATAGATTATGTTAGCCAAACAAATAAAGTATAAAATGTTTGTCATATTAAACAAATAGCTAACCCCTGCCAATTATGAGTTCATGATAGATGGAAGATTTTGAAAAACTTGAAATCAGGTGCTTCACTATATTGTTAATGCAACAAAATTACGTGAAAGATACTATATTAAAAAAGATACTATTGAGGAAATTGTCACATACCACGCTGTGTTAAAAATGCTGTCAACAAACTGCCTGGCGAGAGAACAATATTAAAGTAGAGGAGCACCCATGCAAGACTAGCAGGAAGAACAGGTTGACCCAGATACTCCTTCCAGCCAAGCTTGATGGCTTCCAGACCTTTAAAAACTGGTTATCCAGCAGATGGGAGTAATTATATTTAAGATACTCAGACAAAGATAATTCTCAAAAGCAAGTATAATATACCTATACTGTTAGCATCTGTTGCAGAATCTTCATTAAATGTTCTGCAACAGGTTTGTGAAGGTTTGGGTCTATCAAGAACACCGGTAGAAAGCTTGTTGGTTAAATAAGTGAAAATAATCTGCAAATTAAGAATGGATAGTGAAAATGAATTCAGTTTCCAAATTATGGAAGTAATAGATCAAGAAGAAAGATAAAGAAATTACTGTAACAGGCAGAAGCCCCATCATTAAGCCAGAAGCAGCTTTTAAGCAGATTACAGGATGAAATTTAGAAAGAAGGCATCCGAACAGCAATGCCCCAGCTATCTGTAGACAAACATTTCATAAGTTTCCATGATAAAATAATAGAATTTGATATTTCATAAGAAAAATTCTGAATATTTCACTCATATGGAATGGTAGCAAGCGCTGTTGACACATGGAAATGTATCAGCTAGCTAATCAACTAAAGGAGAATATAAAAAAATAAATAATACAAATAATTACCTCACACAGGAGATCAATCCGATTAAGAACAGCATTTGCCTGTGCAAGTGCAATCGGCCGATTCACTCCTGCCAGCTGTGGAAAGAAGCCAATGAGTATCAGAACAAGATTTAATTCTAACACAATTTTTCAAGGACAAATCATATGTCGAGGGAACAGAGGAAAATCCGAATGACAATACCAACACAACCCAGTCACGCTCATTTGCAACTCCCAAGGCTACACCACATAGCCTCTCAATAGCCCCAGCTGAAACCAATATGACAAACCATGGACGCAGAAGCAGACTAGACAATGAAGTATGTCGCACAGAATGGGCGTGAATAATCATTGTTGCTGATAGTAACTGAGCTGCTGCCTGAAAAATTGATCCCTTTTAGCAAAAGAGCTATATCTTGCTTTATTTTGTGTAGATCATCAAACAACTTGCCTGAACGACTGTTAAGCAATTATATGCATGCATTCTTGGAAAATGGTCCATAACTTTGCCAACCAAGGGACCACCAACAATTATAGTCACTTTAGTGAAGAAACCCATCACAGCAACTGGCAAAAGGCTTGGATGAATCAAGGCAATGGCAGAAGGCCAAGCAAAATTCCAAAGTTGCTCCACTACATTTGCAGCTATGCAACTAGCATAGAAAGCTGAAAATATATAATCTTTAAGTTGAGAGCAACTTAGATGATTCAACATCACAGCATCAATAAGTGTAGATGGAAAAAGACACGGAATAAGATCATTGGACAAGATAGACATCAAACAAATTTTGAGACAAGCTTGATTCATCTCAACTAAGATAATAACTGTAATAAACTGTATTCACGTGATTGCGATGTCAGGCTTATGGGAGTGTATTTTTAAGGTTAAAGGAACCGATCCATGAAGCCATATGAAATCAAAGAATAGCCATGTCAATATCAAGAAATTGAAATCAACCCACGCAAAAACAGTTTTCTAATGCTTTCCATTCCAAGAGTAAATTAGGAAATTTTGGCTCAAGAAAGAAAGCTATAGTTAGTTGGTTTAAAATCGCCTTAATTACAGCCATTGTAGACCGCTTTAATTGGGGTCTACCAATGTTGGGTGCAAGTGTCAGATGTGAGAAAACAACCCACCGTGTAACCCAGCCGGGTGGGCTGGAGTAGCCGAAAGGGCATGTTGCTCCTCCTCGGACAAAACCTGCAGAACACACGATGGGAAGATGAGAAACAGTGAGTAATGCTTAACAAAACCCTAAAACTTTGTAAAAAAAAACCTACAGGCAATGTTGTCAAGAGAGTATCTACAAATGTGGCTTCAGCGAGCAAGTTCAAAGACTCAGTCTCAAGAATATCAGTTTTGAGTTTAACAAATGGCGGCTCAACCACCCCTCTTCCCTGACCCTCATCCTCACCGGTGGTCACATGACCCAAACGCACATCAGTGTCTGTCAGTGAACACTTGGAACCAAAATACGAAAATCTGAAACCAATAAAACAGAAAGAGATAACAAACACCCATTAACATTTAACTAGGAATCCAAATTTGAAATTTCAATTTCATTTAACGAGGGATGACTATTGACCTGTGAGAGGAACGAGGGTAATAGAGATTCAACCCTCGGCCAGAAGGGATAAGATGGCGTATTGAAGATGAATGAGTGTGATGAACGGGGAATTTGCTAAAATGGAAAGAGAGGGAGGCCGTAGTAATAGCCATAGCTGCCGCAGCTTGTAGAACTTCAAGCTACCAATCTTCCTCGGATTTATCCGACTCATGCAGTTGCAGTCCCAAAATCACTACGCTGAAGAAACCCCTTTTGCCTCAATGTTCATCCCCAAACAAAACTCTTTTCTTTAATGAAATCGTGAATGAGATTAATTTCAGGATGTTTCACAAACACCTTATCTGTAAGAGGTGTTTGGGAACGTAGGTGGGTGCGTGCAGCCTTAGCCTGAATTTTCGTAGCGTGCCACGAGCAGAGTGCAACTGGTGTTGTTTGTGTGGACATTTTTTCTCTCCATTTGTTTTGTGAGACCATTACGTAAGAGAATTTCTTAGCAGCCACGTGGCAGCGTCGTTTCATCGTTGCACGCCCTTTTTAGTTTTTCCGTGTTTGGTTCGGACTTCTATTTGGTTCATGATTTGACTTGTTGTTAATAAGCCGTGATTAGAAGTGCCATGTAGCGTCGTAGGTTTCCACACGATAACACGGGTTCTTGGAAAAGGCCCAGTCACTTTCTAATGAGCCCAGACAAAAGATTGAAAAATCAGTGGAATGTGGACCTTGAAGCCCACTTGGACAAATGGCTTATTGGACCTTCCTTAATGACACCTCGTTGATATTTATTGGATTGAAGCGTTATATTTGAATTTAGATTTAAATTGAGCAAAAAGAAAAATAAAGATTAGGTTTGTTTAAATATGAGTGGGAGCAGAAAAATGATTCCTTGATATGTTTATTAAAATATAAGGAGAAAAACACTTTAACAAAATGTGTTTCCTCTTGAAGACACCAATTACAATTCTGCCTCGTAACTTTTCTGTCACTTATTTTTGCATAAAAGAAGGAGGTAAATGAGATTCTATTTTTGTGGTATTTGTGAGAGCCAACCATCTTGGTTGACGAAAGCTGAGAGGGAAAAGTTTTGAGCAAAAGCTGTAGGTGTCAATTTCTTCGCCCAAGTAACACGTTCCGAAGTGTTCGCACCTGGTCCTGTACACTCAACCTCAGAGAAGAAAATGCACTCTCTGCATAAATTTGTTTACAATCTTCAGAAATCTTATAAACCAACGTGCATAGTTACATCACATATAATATTGAAAAAAAAAACAAAACAAAATTGGTATTTTTTTTTAATTTATCAATTTAGATAAATTCTTAAAAAATTACATAACACGCCTTAATAATGAAAAAGAGTCATTTCAAGAACTTTTTTAATATTTTTTATAATTTTTTTATTATTAAATTTATTATAAATAAATAAAATAATTAATAATACTAGTTAACATTAATAGTTAAATATTAATAATAATACTAATACATATAAGAATAACAAGTATTAATTATTTTATTTATTAGTATTATTATTAATTATTTTATTAATTTTAATATATTTAATAATAATAATAATTATATATATATATAAACTATTAAAATACATAAAAAGTAAAATTCTAATTATCATGACTTTACTGTAAAATAAAAGATATAAAACGTTAAAACAAATCGTATTTCTTAATATGATTTCAGTATTACAATTAAAAAAAAATGAAAGTCGTTCTTGAAAAAGTATATATTTTTTTTAATTAAAAGTTAAAACAAAAACCTGTAATTGGTATAATACTAAAGGAATAGATGGATCTTACACTTTGTTTGTATAATTCCAAGCATCCCATCCTACAGGTTCAACCACAGGAGCCAAGGCTGTTTTATGAAATATGACTCTCGAACACGATCGATAGGCTCTACCCAATAAGGAGTTCCCAACACCACTGCCAACCACAGAACCTCCTTCAAACACAAAACCACTTTGGTCACTCGTTGAAGCGCGTCCTTGTGCTGTTATGGAACCCAAGGCAGTGGCATTTAACACACAATCCTACGGTACTTGAGCGCTTAGTCAATGTATATGATGCAAAAATTTAAATCTCCTGATAATTGAAGAGTTTAGAAGTACCTGGTAAAAGGATTGCCCAGCGCCAAATATAAAGTCTACTGCACCTTCAAAGAGACAGTTTTGAAAGTAGTGACGACCTCTTTCATCCCAAACAGTATCTTGAAACCCAATGAAATTACAATTGTAAAAGGCACATTTATCTCCAGATATTCTTGCGGCCAATGATGGGTCCCTTATCCCAAAATGTCTCTCATTCCTATGCATGTTCAAGCGTTGTATGATACCGTATGAGTTCTGCAGAAGTTGTTTTTGTGCATGTTATGTTTTGAGAATAGAGTTAAAATACACTATTTCTCTTATTCTTTACGAAAAGCAATGACACACCAAAATCAATGGATAACATTTTTTGATTGAAGACGAGAGTGTACTCGAAAACATGGATACCTTAAAAGTGATTTCTGATGCAGCTAAGTTGTTTGCAAAAGCAGTGAATGTGGAACTGGTATTTGGTGCATTGTGGTCATTGTTTGTAATGGTGGTGACTTGTTTTCCTTGGCCTTGCAAAAAGATGCATGGCTTTTCAGTTGGAATTTGAACCTTCTCTCTACACACAACACAGTTAGATTCAATCAACTTATTTCAGAAAATGTAACCATGAAAAACAAAACAAACACAGTGAAAGTAATTGAAGTTGGTAAAATCCAATATCAAGAACTAACGTACTTGTATACGCCAGCATTTATCTGAATTTTCACCCACTGAGCATTGTTTGGTTTTATTGAATCAATGGCAGCTTGGATTGTTCTGAAATTTGCTTTGTTTGATTGATCAACAACAATGGTGCTTGAAATTTTGGAGCCACCACAATCCACTGCTCTACAAACCTCCAAGGAAGAAATGAAAAGCAGAGTAAAAGAAAGAATGATTTCTAGAGAAAGTAGTTCCATGATCAAAGATGATCAACTTGCACAATAAGAGAAGTCATAAATTAACATCAGTGTTCATTTTAAACATCCAAGAAATATCTCCTTTTTGATAATAACATAATAATAAATATAAAAATATAAATTTTTATTGTTATAAAACTAATAAAAAGACTTGTTGACAAGTTATTTGAATGATATATTTGAATTTTCAATGTAGGATTTCTCTCTATATAAATAAGATATAACAATTGGAATGGTTTCTATTTTTACAGTTTAATCATTTAATATATGATGAATTACATGTCTTTGTCATAACTTCAAAATAAATCCTTCCATTTTCGTTAAAAAAAAAGGAAAGAACCTCTCCCTTGCATTTATTTCGCGTTAGTTGACCATGATTTAAATAATTAATTTTATATTTATAAATAAAAAATTATGAAATGTTATGTGTAATTACTATAAGGTGTGTTAAGAAATTGTTATTTTTTTTAAAATGTAAAGTTTGACTAGTGTTCATTACGTGCAATTTTTTATTTTCTTTAATAGTACTACTAATCGAATTAATAAAATATTAATTATTTAAGATGACAAAAGAAGAAATAAATTTCTCATTTTATTTATTATATCAATTATTTATTTATTATATCAATTATTTGACTTATATTGTACAAATTTTATATTAAAATATTTCAAATTGTATGTGTTGCTTCAAATAAATAAATATTTAATATATATTAAACTAGTTTAATTAGTTTATTAGAAAAAATTTAATTTTATATTTTTTTCACAAAGATTAATAATTTATTTGGAATATTTATGTTTAATTTTTAAATAAATATTAATAGAGGATGTATTGAATATAATATTATAAAAGTTGTGTAATTATTTATCCAATCTATATTAAAAATAAAAATTGATATTTTATACATGATATAATTTTTGATAAATTCAATTCCAATTTAAAATTTCTCTGAGTGAAGTACTGATATATAAAATAAATAGAAAATCAACAAAATATAACAATATACACATAATATTTCACATTTTTTATTTATAAATGTAAATTAATTATTTAAATCATAGTCAATTAACTCTAAATAAATGCAAGGGAGAGTTTTTTTTCTTTCATAACTAAAATTGAAGGATTTAATTTGAAGTTATGACAAACACATCTAATTCATAATATATTAAATGATTAAACTGTTAAAATACAACAATTCCAATTGCTATAACATATTTAGATATATATATATATATATATATATATATATATATATATATTATATATATTATATAATTTTATAAGATCTTAAAGAATTTTACAAAATTTCAAAGAACATTCAATATTACAAAGATAATAGAACAATAATAAGATGGTTTTGTTATCTTCCGACACCCTCCATTGTCTGTTTGTCATAGAGTCAAAATAAACCTTTAAAAATTCATGTTTTAAAACATGAGTTACTCATATTTTATTTTATTTTTCTCTATTTTTTTATTTTTTAAATTAATCTTGACAGGTAAAAAGGCCAGTTATACATTAATTAACAAAAAAATATAATAAGAGTTAGTAAATTATATTAAATTAAATACAAAATAGGAAAAAATTGTCTGTATTAAAATAATATTTTTCAATAAATACTTGACATTTCGAAAATATACAAACAAAATAATAAAAATGTGTATTTGATTCTTTCTTATTTGAAATTTCCACTACCAAATGACAACACTTTAAACCAACTAGAAAATATAAAACTTTGAAAAAAAAAAAAGAAATCGAGAGAAAAAAAAATATGAACAAACTTATGAATGGAGATATACTAATATTTAAGCTTTTATTTTATATTAATATATTCGGTTTAATTATAAAATATATGCTTTTAAAAGGTTTTTATATCAGTTCATTTATAAAGGATTGATAAAATAAGCTTTTCAGTGTACAAACCCAATTAATTATCTACATACAGGATATGCATTATACTTATGATATGATTTGAATTATAGAATTGGTAGAATCACGAATGTATTATTTTAAGAGTACATAATTTTTAATATATAGAATTTAAAGTGTATAAATTTTTTAAATAAAATTTAAAAATAAATAAATCAAAATAAAATTCTTAAAAATATATTTAATATCTTATCATTTTTTATTTTAAGTCTTTTTATTATTAAAATATAATTAATCATTTTATATATTATGATAAAATAAAAATATAAAAATGTATACTTATTAATGATATATATATATATATATATATATATATATATATAATGATATGTTTAAAATAAAAATATATAAAATATAAATAATATATATATTTATTAATTTATTTTTTTAATATTAAAAACTAATTAAATATACACTTCCAAATACTAATAAACCCATTGAATAACAAACTTCCACTAAAAGAAATTATAAACATAAGAGTTAATTTGATCTTTAAGAAATGTATACAAATTTTAATTTAGTCTTAAAATTTAAATAAAATATTTCAAAATAAAATATATCTGTCAAAAAGTTATTTTTATTTTAAATAAGTCTCTTATATTATTATTAAAATATAATTTAAAGCACGTGTTTGAATAAAAAAATGAATGTAAGTTATTTTTAAAGATTATTATTTAATTATTAATATTTGAAAATAAAATAAAATAAGTATACATTTTAAAGGTAAAAAATATAAAAAACACATTCAACCATATCTTTAAAACAGGATGACCGAAAGACCAAATTTTTAATTTGAGTAATGAAAACAAAAATGAAAAAAGTTAATTATATGTATCATCGTTATAAGAGTTGATGGAGCAAAAACTAAGAACGCCACGTACTGCGTGCATAGTGCAGCTGTCAAAGGCCTAAGGTCACCATGTCAATTAGTTGGGCTTCATGTTTCACTTCTAGCTTTGTTGCTTTGCCTCTTCAAACATGGAGAGAATGCTTCCATCGCCACCCCACTCCAAACTCAAGGGTCTTCTTAATGTTTCCTCCAATGCAAGGGCTGGTGGGTCATACAAAGAACACTGTTCTCCGGGTGATGACTCCCACAGCTTCTATGATAAACTCGTTGAGTTGTTGGAATCTTCTGGACTCACTCTCATGTGAGTAACTTGCTGGTTATATAAAACCAAAACCATCACCTCACTCACTAACAACATTCTAACTAGTTCTTGTTTTTATTTATATCCTTAATGTGCTTCACATTTTCAGTTTATTTCTCTGCTGGGGTTGTGAAATTCTCAAATCATATTTCTTTTTAGCTGTTCTGTTTGGCTTCTCATAAGTTGAATTGCATGCAAAGAAAGTCCACTCTTTTTTTGTGTTGGTGCTTCCTGTTCGACCAGTTTGAACTCTGGACTTTTCATGATTATTCACATGAACGAAAATCACCACCTTATTAGTTTCAAAATATTATCTCCTTAGTCTCAATCAAGTTCTGAAGTTGTTAATTGTTTTCTGTCCTAATAGAGTAGTCGTTTCTCCTTTTTTTTTTTTTTTTCGTCTTGTTAGTTCAACATGAAATTGTTATGTTATTTAGGGGATGTGAAATATGAAAGGTAGGAATAATGCTCTAACCCAGTTCCACTTGGCAGTTTCAATGTCCGAGAATCATTGTTGGACTTGTACCTGTTTTACTTGGAGGTGACAAGAAGAGGAGGATATCACCAGGTATATAATGCATGCCCTGTGGGAGTGTGGTCCAAATTGACCTCAGAATAGTTTATGATGTCTCTAATTTAATATCATGGATTTTGTTTTAAATGTTTTCAGGTTGGTCGAGAAAGGAAATGGAGTGAAGTTGTCACGGCCCTGAAATTGGAAGGGAACAATGTGAAATTATGTGCTCAAGTTGAAAGGCTTTACTCACTTCTTATCTACCAGTTTGAGCAATTGTACTTCTACAGGCGTCCTACAAAGCAAGCTGGATCTGGCAGCAACACAAGTTAGCCCAAAATTATTATTTGTGTTCATTTAATAGATATAAATTCAGTCTAGCACTTCACACATAAGTTTGATTTATGGGGATGTTCTTGGCAGTTTTTACATACATTTACTTCTTGGACATTTACAACACAAGACATTTCAGCAACTTCTTTATTTGATGTTTTTGCTACACTTTGGTTTTTGGCTGAAAAGAGTTTAACTTAAGGTCCCTTTTTTCTCCCTTCCCACATCATCCTCTTTATAAAAAGGTCCACTTAGGAAGAAGCGGATTTCAACTGCTAGTTTACCTCATCAGCAGACCACAGAAATGTCCAAGAACTACTCCTGCCAAATGACAGGTTTGTTGCTTGGCTAAAAGCTTTTCAAGTCCCGAGACAAAATAAATCAGTTTTCTTCAGTAACGTCGCGGTCTATTGTGACTCTAGAGATTCTTATGCAATGCTTTGTGTCCCAACTTAGCAGGGGCTGGGTATGTACAACAGCCTGTGCTTTTACCAACACCTTCGAAAGAGAAAAAGACACCTTCGAAAGAAAAGAAGAAACGCCGAGGTGCCCCAGTGGGACAAAAGACTGCATATCAGATATTCCTCAAGCATGAATGTACTCGGTTGAAAACTTGTAATCAGGCCGTAGATGGCAAAATACTAAGCATGGCTATTAATTCATGGAGGACTATGTCTGAAATTGAGAAACAGGTATATAGAAGTTGGCATATAATATCTATTTTTGAAAAATACATCATTACTTTTTTTCTTATGCCCATATGCGGTTGCATGGAATTTGCCATCTCTGATAACTTTTCATGCAGCCATTTGTGGAGGAAAGCAAGAAGAAGAAAGAAGAAATTAAGGAAGCTATGGTTAGACGCAGTAAACAGCAGAGAACCCATGATACCAGGGAAGAGAAGTCGTCTAGTATGTGTGGTGATTACCCTGTAACTTCGCAACCTGAGGCAGATGACTCCCTTGTCAGCAAAGGAACTGTTGGGTTAGCTCTTAAAATGACTGAAAAAGTACCGAAGGATCCTTCATTTCTAATAGACTGGGATGGTTATTGTCCACTAGATTTCGCAACTAGGGAATCCGAGTAACTCCACTAGTCTAGTTGTAGGTGGGTTATTTTTGCTCTGAGGCCATGTCTATGCATTCAGCAGTTTTCTCTTTATAATGACCCGGTCCAAGCTACTATGTATTTATGTATGGTTTTGAAACAACTTGAACGGACCTGGAGTAGTTGAATCATAGCATCTTCTCTTGACACTAGAAAGTATGTAGATATATGTAGCAAAGGCTTGTATGGTAATGCAAACTTATGTTGGTGTAATTCCTGTTGCAGACTACCTTTTTGTTGACACATAGACAACTAATGGAACTCGTTTCAGGCCACTTCGGATTACATCTGGGGATATATCATTGTTCCATAATTAATGTTAAGGGCAGAAATTAGAGCAATGAAACTTGCAGAAAAATCTACACTTTAGGCATCTCCTTAAAAAGCAGATAATGCTAGGCAATGCAAACAGAACAAAAACTATTCTTCATGATTAAACTGAAGTTACCACAATTTATATAATCTCAATACCAGAACTGGTAATTTACCAAGCCAAATAAGATATATCTTGTTCAAAAATTTCGAAAACTGAGAACAATTGGTTTCAGAGTGAACTTTGTTTTCGTCTTCTATGCTGTTTGAGGGATAGTTTTCATTGATCTCATATGGAAGAGATTGTAGAAAAGATATCCCTACACCTGAATCAACTATCTCGGTATGTTTGAAGGTAATGTTGAGAAACTAGTGGAAGTGTAGAAATATTCACCCAAGAGAATTGTGCAGTAGAGTAATAAAAAAAAGTTTGTCATTTTCAGGAGTGTTTTTCCACGTAATTGTAAGTGTCCAACAAAAATTCTGATATAAGAATAAGAAAAATGATATTGATCCATCAAAGATATACAATTGTGATGAGAAGAAAAATGGTACTTTTTTTTTTTATATATTCTAATAGCAAGTCTGGTGTATGTACTATGTAGCATATACTTTCTTCGTATCTGTTTAAGTTATGAAATTGTCCTACAAAAATGTACTATTTATAGATGCCAAATTTATTTTAACAAAAAGATTCCACCCATATAATTGAATGTTTATTAATATTTACTATAACAATAATGCATATTATAATTAAATTCATTAATAAATATTATTTATTATTCAAAATAATGTTGATAGGAGGTTTATACTTTTTTTTTTTAAAATATATCATATATAGACTTAAGTATCAAAACGTCTTTGCAAGTGAATCTTCTCATTTTCTCTAATCACCAGAGTTCATATCACTAATTAGTTTATAATATTTGTACTATTTTTGTCATATTTTCTTTTGGTAATAACCATTGGAGTCCCACGACCATGAGCTCAGCGAAAAATAAATCAATCCACATATATTAATCATCTTAATTTGTTAAGATGAATACAGATGATATTCTCAATTCTTTGAAAGTCTACAGGGAGGAAGTACAGGAAAATGACAAAAAAAAATAATCTAATGGAATAGAGATATACTGAAGAAACGAAAGCTTTTAAAAAGCATAATGCTGAAGTGGAAAAGTAATTACGAGTTTTAGTCTGATCCCCTTCAAAGTATCCTCATTCATCGTACTATCAACTTCAATCATGGTACTAATTGCCTTCTTGTGAGGATGATGTTCAGACAGAGAAAAAATCTAATAGACATGAAGTGAGAAATAAAGCTAAACCAAAGTCAAGTACAAAGAAGCCAAAGACTCATTATGTTTCACGAGAATCTCAAATGAAAATAGGAAGTCCATTCATTCCAATAATTTTAGCAGAAGCCTTGTCCATTGTTTTGAAGGCACCCACAATGAAAAGGTTTGGTGATGGGTCAGATTTGGGCGAGCATATTTGGTCCTACTTGACTAAAATCATGGTATTTGAGGAGAACGATGTCCTTTATGCAGAACTTTTCCCATGACGCTTAGAGGTGTCACTCACAAATGGTTCTATGATAACTTGCTCACATTGCAAAGGGTAAGATTGGAAATTAAGAAAATTCGTGGAGAGGTTTAATGAAGTTAGCCTTAATTAGGGTAACCTTTCTTATGATCTAATTATTCATATCTGGCTTAGAACATGATCTACTCGGTTCATGCAATTAGGAAAAGGTATTGACATTAGAAAAAAGAAGAAGGGAGTTGCTAGAGAAGAAGGTCCATCTAATAGGTATGGCTTAGAAAAGAGATATAGGAGAGAAAACAAAAAAGAAGAAAGGAAATTCACTTCTCTTAATGCCAAAAATAGTTCTCCAAGAAGCCTATAATTTGAAGCTTATCAAGTTACTAGAACCCTTTATAACCCCTTTAGATGCGGATAGATCAAAACAATGTGCATGACATCAAAACTATGGACATACTATAGTAAATTGCAAGAGAGTAAAGGATGTTTTAGAAGATCTTATTCGAAAAGGGTGCTTTAGATCGATTCATTCAACATTACAAGCATGACCGAAGTTATAATTCAAGTCATTACAGAGGTTATCATGGTCGAGGACATAGAAGAGGACGTGATCAACTAAGAATGGAAAGACAATCAGCAAGTGATCGCCCCCAAAACATTACAAATGATTTTGTGCTACTTGTCATGAGGTTTCTTGTGATGAGGCTCCATCATCACTCTTTGTCATCAAGCAAATATTTGTTTCTTCTTCTTCATCACTGCTTTCGGAAGAACTCTCTTATGTTGTGGAAGAATCATTATAAACTTTGCATTTTTTCTTATAGATATTGTTCTTCTCTTTCACATATTTCTTCTCTTTCTTAAGTTCCGGACAATCTGGTTTGATATGACCAAGCTTTCCACATCCATAACACTCGTACCTATTGGTTTTCTCCTTTCTTTGTTGCCTCTTTTTCCTGTTCTTCATAAAACGAGAAAAATGTTTAGCTAAAAGAGATATATCAGAATCTAAAAACTTACCTTCATTTTCACTTTCATCCTGTAAAGTTTTTACTGCATTTAGAACTATCATCTTGGCTTGGTTATGTTCACCGTTCTTTAACCTTTGCAATTTCATCTCATGCTCTCGCAACTTTCCAAATAGAGTAGCAATATTCATTTTTGTGAGATCCTTTGATTCTGTAATAGTAGTAACCTTTGATTACCAATTCCTGTCTAAGGATTTCAAGATCTTTGTGTTCAACTCCTCATTGTCAAAATTCTTTTTTAATGCTTTCAAATGATTTATTAAATGTGTAAAGCGTGTTTGGAAATCCGTGGTACTTTCATTCTACTGCATTTGAAACAATTTATACTCCTGGATGAGTGTGTTTTTACGTACTCACTTTTCATTTGTTCTTTCATGTGTCACTTCAAGAGTGTCTCATATTTCTTTTGTCATCTTGCATTGTGAGACCCTGAAAAATTCATTACGAGTTAAGGCAGAAACAATAGCGTTTCGGGTTCTTACATCATATTAGGCACGCTTGTTTTCATCCGGCGTTCATTGGTCAAAAGTCTTTGGAACAGATGTGAACTTCGTTGTTCTCATTAGAATGTAGGGACCGTTTAGTACAACATCCCAAACACCGTAATCTAGTATTTGTAAAAATATTTTCATTATCGCCTTCCAAAATTGATAGTTTTCACCTTTAAACAGTGGTGATCTGTTTATTGAGGCTCCTTCCCTGTAAACCCGATTCTGTATAGACATCTTGATAGATCGTTTAGAAATAATTTATCTAACCAAGTTCTGATACCACTTGTTAGACAAATGACATCTAGAAGGGGGGGGTGAATATATGCACAAATTAAAATAGATGCCAAATTAAAATTTATTTTAAATGTCAAATAATTTGTTAATTCAATTTTAAAGTGGAAACGATAATATAATCAGGAAGATATAAGAGAAGTGATTAAGAAAAGAAAAGTGATAAAGAGAAGATAAGAACACACAATAATTTATATTGGTTCGGGTATAGTCAACCTTATATCCAGTTCTCAAACACCTCTAACACAAGAGTGACCCCAATTCACTATCTTTCAAATTCAGTTTACAAATTACAATCAACTCAGCAGAGGAACTAATAAAAAGTAAATTAATTAAAAAGACAATCACTTCCTTAGAAACTCACTAAGGATGAACATCTCCTCTGAACAAATCAAAGGATGAAAACACCTCCTTAGAATTCCACTAAGGATGAACACCTCCTTAGAATCCCATTAGGAATGAACACCTCCTCTAAATAAATCAAAGGATGAAAACACCTCATTAGAATCCCACTAAGGATGAACACCTCCCTGAACAAATCAAAGGGTTGAACAATTTCCACACAGGAAACCCAAAAAATTTAACAAAGGATGAAGGTAATAAAATAAGAATAGTCATATCTGGGTAAAGGAGACAACAAATTGTAAAAGCTTGTAGAATGATAACTCCAAGATCACAGTGTGATTGACAGTGAAAGCGTAGGTGACATTATGAAAAAGTTTTTTTAGAAAACCTAAAAGTGTTTTGTTGTCTTGCTCAAAATTCTTTTCTCAAAATTAGTTGAATGTAAATTGAATTTTCGAATTCTATAATTGTGTCTTTTGATCTTTCATCAAAACTCATTTAAATAGGAAAATAACATCAGAAAATAGTCGGTTGTCATTAATAATTTCATAGAGAAAAATCAAGATATATCCAAAAACATTTATTCTTCAAAAACGGATATATTTTTCAAATTTAAACTGCCATAATCGATTATGTTACCAGTATAATCGATTATGACAAAGAGAAAATCATTTTTCCATTTCTGATGCATCATAATTGATTATGACAGTGAAAAATGTCATCTTACAAAATTTTATCACACTTGTACTTTGTAAGTTTATGCATAATAGTACTTCATCAACTTGTACCTTCACATCTAGAATTCTAATACTCTATCTAATCTTCAAGAATCATCTTGGCTTGCTTGAATCTTAAATAGAATCTTTATCAAATCATATCTTGAGTCTGCTTGAGTCTTAAATGTTGTTGACTTGAATCATCATCAAAATCATCTCTTGAAAATGTATGGACATGTTTCACATTGCCATCAATCTCCCCCTCATTGTTTTTATCGAGTTTCTATTAGAACTTAAATATCTTTTAGGATTTTGGGAAGACTTTTTAGAATCACCAGAAAAGCTAGTAGAAGATATGATAAAGGAAACGTACCTAAGAGAAGATTTGAAAGAAACAAATTCGCGGAACACTAGAGAAGAAGGCTTGAGTAGGAAGGAAGACGAAGAGTCGAGGATGAAGAATGAAAAAAGTTGAAGATGTGTAGTTGAAGATGAAGATGTGTAGTTGAAATCGAGAACCAACTATTGGACATAATAATCAAGAAAAGAAAACCCTTAAATGGTGCAATATAATGGTTAAAATCTCTCATTAATGCATGTCAAGATGGTGAAAAGACAAAACTTGGAAACCAATTAGCTTATCCAATTTATACGTAAAAACTTGATTTTTCATAATTTTTTATAGTTCTGAGTAAACATACATGAATTTGACTTAAAGATTAAACTCTTTAATTTTAGATATTGAGTTTTTGAAGCTTGTGTTCCTACCCAAATCATTTTAATAGAAGTTTTTTTCCTAAATAATTATATTAAATGCTTATTAATATTTATTATGACAATAATAATGCATAAAATATCTTCTCATCTAAATTAAAATTAAGTGCATTTATGAATATTATTTATTAATCAATGATAAAAAATTTATAAATTGTGTTATTTCATAGAGACATCTTTTCTAAAAAATATTATGAAATGATTTAAGCATTGAAGTGCTTTTTAATATAAATCTTCTCATTTTTCTTAATCACCAAAATTCGGATTTAATCTATACAACTTAGATCACACTATTCATGATCGAGATTAATTAGTTCATAATATTTATATTATTTTTGTTATATTTTATTTTGATAATACATTATTTAATTCTAGTTACTTGGGTATAATCACTACTACAGAAAACACTTACTACGACACAATTCAACGTCGGTTTTTATGAAGATCGACGTTGTACAAGATGCGGTGGCAAACTTGTAATTAAGAAACAATATTTAACGTCGGTTATAACAAAACCGACGTAGGAATGGATAAATAACGTCGATTAGATAACAGACGACGTTAAATGTTTAAATTTAACGTCGGTTATGTATAATCGACGTTGAAATCCCAAAATCAACGTCGGTTCCATGATTTACCCGACGTCGAAAGCATTATCCACGTCGGGTTTTTTAATAACCGACGTCGAATATCCTAACATACCTAATCGAAAGCGCGCAGTTGTTCTTCTGCTTCTTCTTCGTGCTCTGCTACCTCAGTCCTCATCGCCGTGCTCTGCTACCTTAGTTTTGTGCTTCTTCTTCGTTCCTTGTTTGACGTGGTAACGCCGCCCCCTCGCCGCGCTCTTACACGTCGTTGCACTGCCGTTGTTGTCGTGTGCGTGGTACCCCTCGTTTCCCTAAGGAAACCCCTTCTCATCAGGTTAGATTAAGTGGTATGGATGATTTACAGCATGCATTTAACATAAATATGGATTATTTAGAGTATTTTCTGCATATGAACAGTGGAAAGATGATGGATGATTTTGTATGGTTTTATTTGATCTAGGTTCCTTTAGGCTTTGGTGGTTTGTTTTCAGTTTCGAAGTGGTATATACTCTTTCATGTAGATGTACACGTTTGACTGTGACTGTTTTTGGGGTTATTTTCCCATTCTTTATGTGGGAAATCAGATTATCATTATGAGCAACTAGTTTGCTATCTTTTTTTTTGTATTGTTTTGCTAAACCTTTTCTAATAAACCTTCAATATCTAGGCAAGCCCTTTTGTGTAGTTAGATGGATCGAACTTGGGTCAATGCAAGTCGCATGTCAGAAGAGTATGAGAATGGAGTTGACTCCTTTTTTAAATTTGCCGAAAAAAATGCTCCCAAAATGAATGGAAAAATCTATTGTCCATGCGTTAATTGTGTAAATGGCAGAGTACAAGAGATGGACACAACGCTGGAACATCTTATTTGCGATGAGATGATGAAGAATTACACCATATGGACATGGCATGGTGAAGTGGTTGATATTCCAACAGTATCACAAACTATTGAGGATGATGTAACCTGCGAAGATTGAATAGAGGACATGCTTTGTGATGTGGGTCAAGAGAGCTTTCTTGAAGCACATGCATCTATATATGATACATTGAGGACCGATTCAGAGACACCTTTGTATCCCGGATGTACAACTTTCACACGATTGTTATCTGTGTTAAGATTGGTCAATCTAAAAGCAAAATTTGGTTGGAGTGATACAAGTTCTAATGAATTACTCCAACTTTTGAAGGAGATGCTCCCAGACAATAACACCTTGCCGGACCGTATGTATGAAGCGAAGAAAATACTTTGTCCGATGGGTTTAGAAAATAGGAAGATACATGCTTGCCCTAATGATTGTGTGTTATACAGGAAAGAATTCTCATCTTTAGACCAATGTCCAACATGTGGTGTATCACGTTACAAAGCGAAGGATGGTGATGATTGTAGTCAGGAGAGTGATAAAAAACGTCCTCCTGCAAAAGTTTTATGGTATCTTCCAATAATTCCAAGATTTAGGCGGTTGTACGCTCACGAAGATGCTGAAAATTTAATTTGGCATTCAAAGAGAAAAACATGTGATGGGCAAATGCGACATCCATCTGACTCTCCCCAATGGAAGAATTTTGACCATCTATTTCCAAGTTTTGGTAGTGATGCAAGAAACCTTAGACTTGGATTAGCAACAGATGGGATGAATCCTTTTGGAAATTTAAGTAGTAACCATAGTTCATGACCCATTTTATTGATGATTTACAATCTTCCACCATGGTTATACATGAAGCGCAAATATGTCATGTTGTGTATGATGATTGCAGGTCCAAGATAGCCAGGAAATGACATAGATGTGTATTTGAGTCCTTTGATAGAAGACTTAACACTATTATGGGAGGAAGGAGTAGATGCATTTGATGGGTATCAGCAGCAGAAGTTCAAGTTGCATGCAATGTTATTTTGTACCATTAATGACTTCCCTGCCTATGGAAACTTGAGTGGGTATAGTGTGAAGGGGCATTATGAAAGTGATCCTAGCAAAGATCTCATTGATTTGATGAAGTCAAAGATAAAGTCAAAAGTCAACTCTGCAGCAGTCAACAAGTCACTCAGAAGAATGGAGCTGAAGACTTAGTGTGTCTTAACAGAAAGCTTAGGTAAAACCACTTTACCTTTTCCACTGCACAAAGCTTCTTCACTCAATTTGCAAAATGCCTCAAAAATAGTTTTAAACAAATAAAAAACAAAAGCATTTTGGCAAAGAATTTTCTTAAACAAGTTATTAACTGATAAAGGTTTGAAAGAATCAATTTAAAACACTTAGAATGTTTTAAAAAGTGTTTTTACAATATTTTAATCGATACAAACTTCTTTTAATCGATTAAAACTCTTTATGACCGATTAGAATTCGAATGTAATAGGTCAGAATGCAATATAATCGATCAGATCTTAAATATGAGCGATTAGAATTATTTTAATCGATTAAAACACGTTTCAATCGATTAAAATCACTTTGGATGTCAGTATGATCGATCAGAATGAGATTATGACCGATCAGAGTTGGTTATGATCGATCAGAATTGAATTATGACCGATCAGACTTATTTCAATCGATTAAAACGCATTTCAATCGATTAGAATAACTTAGAAAATCTTTTCAATCGATTAAAACGAACTTTCAATCGATTAAAATGACTTGAAAATATATGTGCAGATTTTCAATCGATTGAAACGACTTTATATCAGCTAAAATAACTTGGAAAGTTTTATAAGAAGGTTTTTAAACAAATCAATCGATTAATACGCGATTCAATCGATTGTTTTATACTTAGAAAATGTTTGTAAAACGTTTTAACTGATAAAAACGTGGTCGTATCAACTAAAACATTTTCTGTTAAAGATCAAGAATGCATTAATGGGTTGAAAGGACTTTTAACAGATTATAACGGCTATTTCAACAGATTAAAACAAACTTTCAACAGATTAATTAATGCAGCAGATTTGAAAATTCTCTTTAAAAACAGTTTTGCTTGAAACTTTGAAACAAGAGATTAAACATATCAGTTTTTACACAATTCAAGCAATCAATACAAGCAACTGTTAGCATCCTTTTTCCAAGAAAGAATTACAACTGTTTTGTGAAGTTCTTTTGAAATCTTTCTTGAGGCATATTGCATTCTGTGAAGAAGAAACTTACTCGTGGATTAGAGTAATCCGGTTTGAGCTTTCTAAGTCTCTTCTTTTCAATTGCTTTTCATTACTTTGTATTGTGTTGTACCTGGAATTTGGGTACAAGTTTTTTCTCAAGTTGGTAGGTGGTTGTAGAAGTTTCCAAGAACTGGAATTTGGTTCTTGGTGGAGAGGTTAAGTGCGGAAGCTGGAATTTGGTTCTTGTACTTGTTTGGTGCCTGGAATTTGGGCACTTGGTTTCTCTGCAACTGGAATTTGGTTGTAGAGGTTTCCAAGAACTGGAATTTGGTTCTTGGTGGAAAGGTTAAAGTCGGAAGCTGGAAATTGGTTCCGGTGTTAGAGTAGGTGTAAGATTGTTGAGTCTGTAAAACATCTATTCTAGTGGAACCCAGCTGGAATTTGGCTGGAGTCCGGACGTAGCCCTGGTATTGGGTGAACCAAGTATAAAATTACCGGTGAAATCTTTCCTAACCTTTCTCTCTTTAATTTCTCGTCTGCACTTAAACTGTTTGATTGCTTTGTGATTTGTGAATTGATAAGTAATCTTAATTTTCGGATTAGATAATCTGTGTATTGCGAAAAACTTTCAAAAATCAATTCACCCCCCTCTTGATTTAAAACTACTTTTCTAACAATTGGCATCGGAGCGAGGTGCTTGAAAGTTACTCAAGTTACTTCGATCCATGGCATTTTCCGAGGGAGCGTACATTGATAGACCTCCACTGTTGTGTGGAACAGATTATCTATTCTGGAAAGTAAGGATGAAAATCTTCATTGAATCTGTTAGTATAAATGCTTGGAATGTTATTGAACAGGAAACTGATATTGCTAACAGAATCCAAGATGATTGTATTGCCAAGAATATCATCTTATCCGCCCTTAACAGAGATGATCTTTTCGGGATTGCACACTGCCAAACTACTGCACAAATGTGGAAGATCCTTGAAAAGACCTATGAAGAAGCACCAGAAATATGCTTGATGGTCAACTCGGAATCATCAAAAACCGAGTGTAAGTTACTGAATCTATAAACTATAGCTCATTACAAGATGCTTTCTTTGAAATACATGAAGTAGCAAAGAAATTAGAAACTGAAAACAGAAAATTGAAAAGCATGAATAGGTTACTAGAAAACAAGATCATTATTCTTGAAAAGAAAATAATTGATGAAGAAAAGTTAGAATTAGAAAATAATACTGATTGCATGTGTAATGTTGAAGATTGCAAAACTGTCCTGAGTTACGAAAACAAGTATCATACCTAGTAAAAACTTCATCTAAATTAGCACAAGGAAAGAATAATCTTGATAAGATACTTGATTCCCAAAAGTTAGTTATTGAACGTGGTGGTATAGGTTATACACCAGCCATTGGAAAGAAAACCAGAGCTTTCAAAAATTATTTTGCATATAGTAAAACAGTTTCATCTCCATTTATTAAATGTTTTTACTCGTATGAAAAAGGGTCACTCTGTTAAATACTGCAGAATTAAGAAATATGCAGTACCCAAAGGAAGAATGAAATGGGTTCCAAAGATTAATTCTTTTCAAATAACATGATCAGGACCCAATAATTATAAAGGGTACCAGAAAAATACTTAATTGTTTTGCAGGAACAAGTCTGGGAATCCCTTGAAGATCGAAGTCGCGAAACCAGGTTCTGTGTATTTAAATTAATTGTTTTAATTGATATAAATCAATATTAATCGATTAAAATAACTTACTGATATCTGTCAGTACCATTTTAATCGATTGAAATATCGAAATAATCGATTGAACTGATCTCAGGATTTTGGTTTAATTGTTTTAATCGATTGTAATATCTGTATATCAACTAAAAACACTTAGGTATCAAAATAATCGATTCATTTACGTTTTAATCGATTTAAATACTGGTGATATTTTTTTTTTTATTACATTCTGTACCATACAAATCGATTCTTTCATAAAACAATCGATTAATTCACTGTAGATGTTTTCAACCCAAATGTCAAGAATCAAATTAATAGATAATGAGTTGATTAATCAATTAATTAGGTTCTGAAAACATGATTTACAACATCTAATTAAAGTTTGATAGGCCAATTCGATTAAAAAACCCAGGTCTTTATGATAATCCAGAATCTGGATAATGTGTTTAAATGTCTCTTTGAATTTCAAAAACTTGAAATCCGTTTCTTCATCAAACCAGGTTCTGAACTTATCATTTCTCAACTTATCATCTTTCTTCTGTTTTCATATTTTCAAAATCTCCTCTCAATTCTCTGCTGTAAACATGATCAAAATCATGACTGGTTCGGCAGTATCTGTTTGAAACGTATCCATATTCAATTTTCTTTCAATGACACAAATTTTTAAATTAGAAAGCGAAGGTTGAACAAATCTTTGAATTGGGAACTCGACCAGTGACATAATGTGGGAAAACTATTACTGTTATTCATGAATGAAAGAGTCTTTTATTTTGACAACAACATAAACATGATTCAAGTCTGTAGATGTTTACATTTCTCTTAATACTTTACATGGAATGCTTGCATGGTAATACATTGAAAATCAAAGAAATTATCAAAGAATGGACTGTAACTTTTCTTATAGACACTAGTTACAAACAAGGTCAAACTGTTAGGACTGAAAACATAGTTTATCAAAAATTTTTTAGTGATAATTGTTTCTGGTAATAAGTTATTCATTACTAGGAAATCCAATAAATACATGTTTTCATTAAATTTCTTGATATTACATTGCAATATATTTGAAATAATTTTGAGCATGCATTGGTTCAAAACTCTTGGTGAAATTCATTGAACTGTGCAACCCTGATAATTTGCTTTAATCATCAATGTCACGAGGTGACACTGCAAGGGAACCAATCTGGGACAGCAATTCAAAAATTGAATAACGTGAGTATGCAGGGATAAATTTTATATTGTTTTAGAATTCTCGGATTGATTGTCATCACCTGTCCTCATTACTAATCATTGCCCACTCTACCAGAATAAGTTTTTTGTTAATCACTTGTGCATATGATACCACTCGGAAAACAACAAAGTTAAAAATGACTCATTCTTCAAAAGATAATGATGACTGGTTCACTATAAGTGAGAATAACACCCATCATACTACATTAATAAAAATACAGTTATTTGCTTGGATGATGACAACTGCAGGGTTCAAAATGGGTTGGCTATTATGAAAGAAAATTCCTATCTCAGTACATCATTAACCTGTGATTCATGCAATTTATGGTATCATGCATTCTGTGTAGGATTTGGTCAGTACATGATTATGCCTCAGATGTGTAATAGCTGATGTTCCTAAAGAAACATTTAATTCCATTGGGTGTCAACCATGGACTGTAATGCGATCAATAGTAACAGAAGCTGCTAAAAGATTTCTTTTCGGGAAAAGTTTACGTGTGCATTGCTGATACAGGAGTGACAGCAGTTGTTGACTCAAATAGTTGATAGAGCAAAATTAGTTCCAGCAAAAAGGAAAGCCTATTATCTTTTGATATTGGTGGGAATCAAATGAATGATCACCAAGCTGGTGGATAAGCGGTTCAATCAGGGAAATTGGGATGACTAGTTCCCCTCATCATCTTTATCTTACTGCTTATTTCTATCTTTATATTGTTTGCATGGATTGTGATATTAACTGGTGTTATACCAGGAACATTTGCCTTAACCTTTGGTTAAATATGGTTTAGGATCTAATCTAGATCAGATCGGCGTAAATAGAATTTAAATAGATCCCTGAGAGCTTTAGCTAAATAAGACTTTATTCTGATAGATCTATTAGCTAAGATAGTCGTTAGTATTGTTAAAACATCCTTCTAAATGATCAGTTTTACAAAATATGCATTAAACATTACTTCATTTTCAAAACTGATTGTTTTAATCAATACAACATCTTGTTAATCGATTAAATGAACTTATACAACATGTTTTAATCGATTCAAAATAGAAATAATCGATTATTTTTACTAAAGTTTCATGTTTTCAAAATCTTAAATGTTTTAATCGATTAAACTTTTCTTTCAATCGATTTAAATCATTTACCAAGAACATTTTAACCGATTATACTCTGTTTTTAATCGATTTTTATTCGGGAAGAAAGATTAAAGGCTTTAGTTAATGGTCGTTTCTGTAACATGCTACTAAAGCATGATTCCCTTATCTTTACACGTGTTAATTGTATTCATTACAAACGTGTTAATGGAGATAAGTTTGAATCAACTTTAATTGATTCTTTTCATGAGTGAAATATTGATTCACTTTTGTATTTTCAAAAACTTGAGCATATTTTTCGAAACCTTACATTCTTCTCTCTTCTATTCCCTATTTTTGATGAAGTCAAAAGGGGAGAAATAGTTGCATCACTTTAAGATAAATTTAAGAACAACATTTTAGGGGAGAAATAAGTTTTAGGGGAGAAACAAAACTTTATTACATTCTTATATTTCTCACCTAACTGCATTATCAAGTGACTTATTTTGCAGAGATTGTTTTTTCAAAATGGTGTTTGTCTTCATCAAATAGGGGGAGACTGAAAGTGATCCTAGCAAAGATCTCATTGATTTGATGAAGTCAAAGATAAAGTCAAAAGTCAACTCTGCAGCGAGTCAACAAGTCACTCGGAAGAATGGAGTTGAAGACTTAGTGTGTCTTAACGAAAGCTTAGGTAAAACCACTTTACCTTTTCCACTGCACAAAGCTTCTTCACTCAATTTGCAAAATGCCTCAAAAATAGTTTTAAACAAATAAAAAACAAAAGCATTTTGGCAAAGAATTTTCTTAAACAAGTTATTAAGCTGATAAAGGTTTGAAAGAATCAATTTAAAACACTTAGAATGTTTTAAAAAGTGTTTTTACAATATTTTAATCGATACAAACTTCTTTTAATCGATTAAAACTCTTTATGACCGATTAGAATTCGAATGTAATAGGTCGAATGCAATATAATCGATCAGATCTTAAATATGAGCGATTAGAATTATTTTAATCGATTAAAACACGTTTCAATCGATTAAAATCACTTTGGATGTCAGTATGATCGATCAGAATGAGATTATGACCGATCAGAGTTGGTTATGATCGATCAGAATTGAATTATGACCGATCAGACTTATTTCAATCGATTAAAACGCATTTCAATCGATTAGAATAACTTAGAAAATCTTTTCAATCGATTAAAACGAACTTTCAATCGATTAAAATGACTTGAAAATATATGTGCAGATTTTCAATCGATTGAAACGACTTTATATCAGCTAAAATAACTTGGAAAGTTTTATAAGAAGGTTTTTAAACAAATCAATCGATTAATACGCGATTCAATCGATTGTTTTATACTTAGAAAATGTTTGTAAAACGTTTTAACTGATAAAAACGTGGTCGTATCAACTAAAACATTTTCTGTTAAAGATCAAGAATGCATTAATGGGTTGAAAGGACTTTTAACAGATTATAACGGCTATTTCAACAGATTAAAACAAACTTTCAACAGATTAATTAATGCGACAGATTTGAAAATTCTCTTTAAAAACAGTTTTGCTTGAAACTTTGAAACAAGAGATTAAACATATCAGTTTTACACAATTCAAGCAATCAATACAAGCAACTGTTAGCATCCTTTTTCCAAGAAAGAATTACAACTTGTTTTGTGAAGTTCTTTTTGAAATCTTTCTTGAGGCATATTGCATTCTGTGAAGAAGAAACTTACTGTGGATTAGAGTAATCCGGTTTGAGCTTTCTAAGTCTCTTCTTTTCAATTGCTTTTCATTACTTTGTATTGTGTTGTACCTGGAATTTGGGTACAAGTTTTTTCTGCAGCTGGTAGGTGGTTGTAGAAGTTTCCAAGAACTGGAATTTGGTTCTTGGTGGAGAGGTTAAGTGCGAGAGCTGGAATTTGGTTCTTGTACTTGTTTGGTGCCTGGAATTTGGGCACTTGGTTTCTCTGCAACTGGAATTTGGTTGTAGAGGTTTCCAAGAACTGGAATTTGGTTCTTGGTGGAAAGGTTAAAGTCGAGGAACTGGAAATTGGTTCCGGTGTTAGAGTAGGTGTAAGATTGTTGAGTCTGTAAAACATCTATTCTAGTGGAACCCAGCTGGAATTTGGCTGGAGTCTGGACGTAGCCCTGGTATTGGGTGAACCAGTATAAAATTACCGGTGAAATCTTTCCTAACCTTTCTCTCTTTAATTTCTGCTGCTGCACTTAAACTGTTTGATTGCTTTGTGATTTGTGAATTGATAAGTAATCTTAATTTTCGGATTAGATAATCTGTGTATTGCGAAAAACTTTCAAAAATCAATTCACCCCCCCTCTTGATTTAAAACTACTTTTCTAACACATTATGCTTGTCCTATTTGTGAAGAAGAGACCAGTTATCTACAATTGAAACATGGAAAGAAGACAGTTTATAACAGACATAGAAAATTTCTCCCGCATGACCATCTATACCGTAGACTGAAGAAAGCTTTTAATGGCATACAGGAGGATGAAATTGCCAGAGAACCATTGACTGGTTTACAAGTTTACGATCGAGTGAAGAACATAAGCATTACATTTGGAAAGACCCAAAAAAGGTCTTCTGACAAGAACATGTGGAAGAAGAGATCAATTTTCTTTGATCTTCCATATTGGAGCCATTTAGAAGTACAACATTGTATTGATGTTATGCATGTGGAGAGGAATGTATGTGATAGTCTCATTGGCACATTGTTAAACATTCAAGGAAAGTCAAAGGATGGGATCAAAGCACGTCAAGACCTTTGTGAGATGGAATACGTCCTGAATTACATCCAAGGCCTGAAGGCAATAAAACATATCTACCACCAGCATGTCACACCTTGTCAAAGAAGGAGAAAAGTAGTTTATGTCATTGTCTTCAAAGTATTAAAGTGCCACAATGATACTCTTCAAAGTATTAAAGTCTCATGATTGTCACGTTTTGATGCAACAGTTGTTACCCGTGGCTATACGTAACATATTGCCTAAGAATGTTAGACATGCCATTATGCGACTATGTTTTTTCTTCAAATCTATTTGTGCCAAGGTTATCGATGAAAAATCACTAGATGAGTTGGAAAATGAGGCTACGGTTGTGCTATGTCAATTGGAGATGTATTTTCCTCCATCATTCTTTGATATAATGATTCACTTAATAGTTCATGTTGTGAGGGAGATACGAATTTGTGGGCCGGTTTATTTGAGGTGAATGTACCCAATTGAGCGATACATGAAGATCTTCAAAGGGTTTTCTAAAAATCCATACAGACCTGAAGCTTCAATTGTTGAGCGGTATATTGCAGAAGAAGCCATAGAATTTTGTACAGATTACTTGGCAAGAGTCGTAGCTGTGGGTGTACCTAGAAATCGTCATGATGATAGGCTAAATGGTAAGGGAACTCGTGGTATTAGAATTCAAACAAAAGATCATGTTGAGTTGAGCACCACCCACTTGTATATTTTGAACAATACAGAAGAGGTTATTCCTTACATAGATGCGCATAAAGCAATGTTAAAGGACCTAAACCCCAAAATGGGTGAAAGGTGGTTGATGAAAGAGCATAACAACAACTTTATCAATTGGTTTCAAAGCATAATATTTTCAAGTGACAATGCCTCTAATACACTGAAATGGCTAGCACATGGTCCTAGATATAATGTTATAACTTGGCAAGGGTATGACATTAACAAATACTCATTCTATACGAAGGCACAAGATGACAAAAGTACGGTCCAGAATAGTGGAGTATCTATTGAGGCAACATCTATGTATTTTTCTAGTGCAAAGGACAAAAACCCCATCATGGCATCAATTAGTTACTTTGGAGTCATTGAGGAGATTTGGGAGGTCAACTATACTAAATTCAAAGTGCCTTTATTTGAATGTAAATGGGTTGATAGCAATACTGGTGTCCAAAGAGACCAAATGGAATTTACTTTGATTGATATAAACAAGATTGGTCATAAGGAAGAACCCTTCATAATGGCATACCAGGCAAAACAAGTGTTTTATGTCACTGATCCATCAAATGGTAGGTGGTCAGTTGTCCTCAAAGGAAAAATGATTGATGTCACAAATGAGAATGGAGAAGAATTAGATGATTTTATTAACATTCAAAATTCACCACGGTTGCCTATTGCTATATCTCAATTGGAAGAGGACTTTGTTCATGCTACTCGCAATGACCATGATGAAGGCATATGGGAAAATATTAATACAATCTAAGTTATGTTTCTATTTATTTTTTTTTTTAACATGTAATTGAGGAGACTTTGCATGTGTATTGATATAATTCTATGTTTTTTTCATTACAGGTAAATGACATGTCCTCCACCATCTCCACCATCTCTTCAGGCATATGGAAAAACATTTTCCAATAAGAGGAGTCGGCAATCTACACAGTTGAAAGGCTTGACCATTAGACACATATCTGGACAAAAGTTATCTGTGTCTGTTGATCCTAGGACTGGCAAGGTGTCAGGTCCCTTTAGTACCCAATTTAATAGCTACTTGGGTACACTAGCTAGAGACAAGGTATTTATTCTATTTCAAAGTGAATTTCATTTCAAATATATTGTTGATACTTATGTTGTTTATGTTGTGTAGATATCTATTCTCCATCCTACTTGGGATCATGTGGAGGAAACTGTCAAGAACTTGTTATGGCAAGATCTTCTTGTAAGTATGTGTATTTAGTTGTTTATATTGTTTATACATTATTATCAATTGGTTAACTAAAACTTGTTTGCTACTGTAGGAACACTTTGATATAGTCAATTCTGAGGATGTGAGGAGGAAGATAATGATAGCCATAGCAAAAATGTGGAGACAGTTCAAGTCCACATTGACCACTAAAATGGGTGTATGCTGAGGACAAAGTTAGGAAGGGATTAACCCCTTGCCAAAGATATGACATAGATGAGGACACTTGGAAGAAGTTTGTACATAGTAGGACTGGTTCAGAGTGGGAGGTAATGTTAATTGCTTAATTGACTTGAACATTTTATAATGAGTTGTGTATCTAATATTGTGTTCAATTATGTTGCAGGAAAGAAGACAAAAAGCAAAAGACATTCAAAGCAAGAATGTCGCCCCCCACCGTTTGTCTCGTGGTGGGTACGACCTATTGAGTAAGAAGATGATGGAGGAGAAGATTAGACTTTGACAGTCGGAGTTAGCCTCTTCTGGTTTAAGCGAAGAGCAGATTCCTCCACCATCTCCTCCAAAACGTCACTAGAAGTGGAAGAGGGCTCGTACAAAGCCTTCTGGTGACATGACATCGGAGGAAGCCCGAGAAATTGTTGCTCAGATTGTAAGTAAAAGAAGTTAATTTACTTTGAATTAGTTATATGTAACATGGTCATTAATAAAATTAACTTATAATGTAGGATGCCTTGGAGGAGCAGTGTACACAGGGAACTTTCATCCCTTCTGGTCGTCAAGATATCTTGACCACTGCTATTGGACGACCAGAACATCCAGGTCGTGTTCGAGCTGTTGGCCAAGGTGTGGGTATCCGACAGTATTTTGGACCACCATCACAGGATATCCGCACCTCCACATCCCTGAGCCAAGAAGATATTGTTGCCTTGGAGATGGCTCTCACAGAGAAATTGACACCAGCCATCAAGGCAAAATTGGAGGAAGAGTTGACTCCTCCCATCAGCGCACGACTTGAGGAGGCCATCACTGCACGTGTGCAGGAGCAGTTCTTGCGTATGACCTCCATGGGTACTTCATTTGCTGATGTTCGTCTCCATCAGGTGCATTTTCAACCACAAATTGGTACTTGACTTGTGTTTCTAAAATCTTAGTCCTTATTGGAATTTACTCTATTTATAGGTCCAAGAGTTAGCACAAAGGGTAGTTGTGCTGAAGCCACTATCGAGGTCACACCTGAGGTGGCATCTATTCATCCTGAATCCACAAAGGATGATCGATATGGCTTGTGGGTTGAGGTAGATGAAGGTCTAAGACTAGTGGCCCATGGATCAATTCATGAAGGGGCTTCAACCATCCACAATGTGCCTTTGGATCCTAACTTGGTCAAAGTAGTGGTTGAAAAGGTGGTTCACGCTGAGACTAGTGTCCCCATCCCCACTGAAGAGGTGCAGACAATGGGGCAAGCTCTTCGGACCTTCATTACTTGGCCCCGACATTTAGTTAGGTCAATCATGGCAAAGGTATGTATATGTATGGTTATAATACGTCTAACACATAAATAAATTGATTTATTGTTTATAATTATATTTTATAAAATATGTAGGATGTTCAGCAGCCAATAGACTTGGGTAAAACTATTACCACTCCTTCTGGATCTAAGGAGAAGACACCAGTTGTGGGGACTTCTCCAAATCCAATTTTTGATCTCTTGTCTCTTTCCCCACATTTGTATATGCAGTCATTCCAAGTTCTATGGGATTCTACATTATTTGGGATGGCTTCTAGCAATATCCCCCTATACATTTCCCACACTGATGCCCTGGAGATTGGGATGGGCAATCAATGTCTAAATATAGTTGTTTTACAATTTTAGACATTGTAAGTTCATATATTTCATGACTCTTTTCATTTTATTAAATATATAAGGTATAAGTTCACTTAAATTGGCATATTTTAGGATGATGCATGAAATGATAGTGGAGCAGGGCATTGGTCATGTGTATGGATTATTCGAGCCTCAATCCATACAAAAGTCTGGGAATAAGCGTGATCAAATTCTCAGTTACATGCAAAATTGGATGACTGATTCTAAGAGAGATATTTACCTTGGAGCATACCATCATTCGTAAGTTATCCCAGCCTCTTCTGGTTTTACACAAGTTTTTTAAATAGATTCTAATCATGTGTATATACAGAAACCACTGGCAGCTATTAGTTATTTATCCAAAGCAGAATCTTGTGTGTTGGTTCTGCTCATTGGGAAGAAAACCTGACATGGAGCTAAAAAATATTGTAAACGAGTAAGTATTTCTTATATTATGTCTAAACATCTTGATTATTCTATTTCTAAGCCCCTTCTTTTCAATATATACTGCTTTAAAGGTTTGCAGTACATTAGATGGAAAACACACAAGTAAAAGCACAACTCCAAATTGGAATTTTATCAAAGTAAGTAGCCTTTATATATATTATACTATCTATTTTATGTTCAAATTTAATAGTTATTTTTAACATATTTAGTCATTTTTAGTGTAACAAACAAAATGGAGGATACGAGTGCGGCTACTATGTAATGTATTGGATGTGGCTCATCATTTTTGGTAGCATTCAGGATAGTTGGAATGAGGTAAGTTGACATTTGCTATTATATTCAATTCCTTTATTTTAATTGCTTAGGGTTTACCATTCTATTTGTAAACTTCTTACAGACATTTAAAGATATAGAACATTTGCCTATGGAAACTATAGACATGGTTAGAAACAAATCACTACTGCAAAAAAGGCTTTTTACATCGGTTAAAATGAGCTTTCTACGTCGGTTAAAGCGGCGACATAGATACGGGGGTCATAGAAAGTAAGACTTTCTACGTCGGTTCCTAATAACCGACGTAGAAAGTAACTGGTTCTGATCGATCATAACTGGTTCTGATTGGTCATAGAAAGACTTTCTACGTCGGTTAGTCAGGGAACCGACATAAAATATTACACTTTCTACGTCGGTTATGTCATTAACCGACGTAGAAAGTACTTTCTACGTCGGGTAATGACATAACCGACGTAGAAAATGTTATTTTTTTTTTTAAAATAACTGCATTTTCTTTACAGATGCTACCTTTCTTCGAGTAGACCTCGCCTATTCATCACAGTTCCAGCACAAATATTCACAGATCCAAGTACAGACAGATATGCACAGTTCATATATAAATTTGCTACGTATATATATCCAATACGAGACAGATCCAATTATGCACGGATATGTACATATGAAACATATTGAAATCAATATATGTACCTCAGCCTGCATGAGTTCATTTACTTAAACGAATGTAAATTTGCTAACTTAAATCAATTCAATCTAAATTGTTACAAGTCAAATTTACAAGTCAAAAAAGTGCATACATTATCAAGTTGGAACATTCTCCCAAAATCCTTCCATATGGTCATAACGTATGGCATGCACATCATCTATTTCTACATTAACACTCAAGTTTGGCATATTTGAAGAGAAACATGGTGTCTCTGGTATATCAAGTACTAATTCATCATTCTCATCAGAAGTATACATGGGTTTTCCTTGTAGAACCACTGACCATCCTTTGTTAGCGGGATCAGTGACATAAAGCACTTGTTTTGCCTGAGATGCCATGATAAATGGTTCTTTGGTATAACGAGTATTTTCAAGGTTAACCAAGGTAAATCCAAGATCGTCGGTGAAGATGCCAGTATTAAAATCAACCCACTTACATTTAAAAATAGGTACTCTGAATATCGTGTAATCTATTACCCAAATCTCTTCAATTACACCAAAGTAGCCCATTGACGCCCTTATCGGATATTTATCCTTTGAACTCGAGAAATGCATTGATTTAGCCACCACCATGACTCCACTATTTTAAATTGTGCTTATTTCATCTTCTCCCTTTGTATAAAATGAATAGTTATTTATATCATACCCACCCCAACATATCACATCAAAGTTTGGCTCACATGCTAGCCACTTTAGTGTATCAGAAGCTGTATTGTCACCTTCAACTTGTTGTTTAAACCACTTCAAAAAGCTCTTGTTGTGTTCAGTGATCACCCACTTTTTAGGCATACGTGGATTATTTCGCTTCACAATGTCTTTATGAGCACTTAAGTAGGGGATGGCTTCTTCACTGTTATTCAATATGTACAAATGCGCTTGAAGTACTTTATCTCGACACATTGTCACAACTTTTGCACCTCGAGTTCCTCTACCAAGACCTATTCCATGGTAACGAGTCTTAGGTAACCCTATAGCTTCAACTTCTGATAAGTATTGTGTGCAAAACTCAATAGCTTCCTCTGCAATATATCTTTGAACAATTGATGCTTCAGGACGATATTGGTTCTTCATATACCCTTTTAATATCTTCATGTATCGCTCAATAGGGTACATCCATCGTAAGAAAACTGGACCACATATTCTAACTTCCCTGGCTAGATGAACAATCAAGTGAACCATAATATCAAAAAATGATGGAGGAAAGTACATCTCAAATTGACACAATATGACTGCAGCCTCATTCTCTAACTGATCCAAAACATCTGGGTCCATAACTTTACTACATATGGCATTAAAAAAAAAACATAATCGAGTTAAGGAATATCTAACATTCTCTGGTAAGATACCTCGAATAGCCACAGGTAGAAGTTGTTGCATCAATACATGACAATCATGAGATTTTAACCCAAGCAATTTTAGATCTTTCATAGATACAAGTCTCTTCACATTGGAAGAGTAACCAAATGGAACCTTCACACCTCGTAAAAACTCACAAAAACTTCTTTTCTCTTTTTTAGACAGTGTGTGACATGCTGGAGGCAAGTATGTTCGGTTACCATGAGGTTGAGGAGTTAATTGTTCTCTTATACCCATTTCAACCATGTCCAAACGAGCATTGACACCATCTTTTGTTTTTCCTTGAATGTTAAGGAGCGTTCCGATGATACTGTCACACACATTTTTCTCTACATGCATGACATCTATACAATGTCTCACATCAAGAACCCTCCAATATGGAAGAACAAAAAGGATTGACATTTTCTTCCATATACCTGTGGCTTTCTTTTGCGTCTTTCCAAACTCACACGAAATCGCACTTACTCGTTGATATACTTGTTCCCCACTTAAAGGTGTTGGGGCTGCATCATTTTCTTGACACCCGTTAAATGATTTTTTTAATTTACGATATGAATGGTTTGAAGGAAGAAATCTTCGGTGTCCAAGGTACACTGTTTTCCTTCCATGTTGTAGTTGATAGTGACATGTCTCTTCTTCACATATCGGGCAAGCTTTATGTCCCTTTGTGCTGTAGCCACTCAAATTACCATATGCTGGAAAGTCATTAATTGTACAAAATAACATTGCACGCAACTTGAATAAGTCATCTGTGTACCCATCAAACACATCAACACCTTCCTCCCACAACATCTTCAACTCTTCAACCAATGGGCTTAAAAAAACATCAATGTCATTTCCAGGTTGTCTGGGACCCGAGATCATCAAAGATAGCATCAAGTACTTACGTTTCATACACAACCACAGAGGTAAGTTGTAAACAACTAACACCACAGGACAAGAACTATGTTTACTGCTTAAATTTCCATATGGATTCATTCCATCTGTAGCAAGTCCAAACCTAATGTTTCTTGGATAATTACCAAAATTCTGGAAGATGGAATCAATTTTTTTCCATTGCAATCCATCTGCCGGATGCCTGAACTGACCATCTTTAATACGACTATCTGCATGCCATCTAGTGAGCTTTGCATCATTTCCATTAGTAAATAATCGTTTCAACCTTGGAACAATGGGAAGATACCATAACACTTTTGCCGGGGTACCCTTCATTACATCATTGTCAGAATCACCATCCTTCGTCTTGTATCGTGAATCCCCGCATTGTGGACATTCGTGACAGTTCTCAAATTCTTTCCTGTACAACACACAATCATTCGGACATGCATGAATTTTGTGGTACTCCATACCCATTGGACACAATATCTTCTTAGCATCATAATTGCGGGTTGGCAATGTGTTACCTTCAGGGAGCATGTCACTCAACAACTCAAGCAATTCTGTGAAACTTTTATCAGTCCACCCATTCTTTGCCTTCACATTGAACAATTTTAGTACCGCCGACAATCGTGTGAACTTAGTACAATTTGTATACAAAGGCTCTTTTGCATCATTGGACAACTTCTCGTACACATGTGTATGTTGGAAGGCATCTTGTCCAAGCTCACGAATCATTTCCTCCAGCTGATCATCCATCTCTAGATCAACTTCTTCTTTGTCTTCTACACTTGGCATGTTTAATAATTCACCATGCCATGTCCACTTTATGTAACTCTTTAGGAAACCATCACAAAGAACATGTTCCCGAATAACTTCAGTCGGTAATCTTCGCTCATTCAAGCAGTTAACACAAGGGCAATAGAATCTTCCATCATTATCCGGAACATTCATCTTAGCAAATTCAAGGAATTGTTCTACTCCACTCTCATATTCATTTGTTGTTCGTCTATAATTGATCCAACTCCGATCCATTGTTACAAATCTAATTTTCAAAATCAAATTAGCTACAGAAACACGAAATAACTACATTATAATGCCTACACGAAATCCAACTCCACTCTCAAAATAACTACATTATAATACAAATCTAATTTTCTAAATCAAAATCACGAAAGAATGCCTACAGAAACACATTCAAATGACTAAACTACTTACAATACATCTCTAAGCTAAAGGCACCCGTGATGTTTCCCTCTCTTGACAGCATTATTACTTACCAGATTCAATACTGTAAACCTACAATGGCTAAAGCAAGTACGAAAACTTACCTCTTGAAGACCTACAGAGGTGGCAGGTGGCGTGACGTGCAGAGCCGGGTGGGGAGAAACATATCACAGGCGACGGGCACCAACGACAGTAGCAACAGGCGGCACGACGTACAGCGTTGGCAGGTGGCGTGACGAGCAAATGTGGGTGCGGAGAAACGTACACAGGCGAACGGGGAGCTCTGCTATGGGTGAACTGATGAAATGAAATGGAGCGTAGGGAGAAACATACACAAGCGAACGGGGAGCTCTGCTATGGGTGAAGTGGTAAAACAGAAGATACTATGTCGGTTACCCTAACACCCGTCATCAAAGACACTTTCTATGTCGGGTAAATTTTAACCGACATAGAAAGTGAACTTTCTATGTCGGTTAAATGTTACCCGACATAGAAAGTTAACTTTCTATGTCGGGTAAATCTTACCCGACGTAGAAAGTGAACTTTCTATGTCGGGTAATATTTAACCGACATAGAAAGTGAACTTTCCACTTACTATGTCGGTTAAAATTTACCCGACATAGAAAGTTTATGATTTTATTACAAAATTGTCACCGCGCTACATACTATGACGGGTGGATTACGACCGTGATAAAAACTCGTCATAGAATGCTATTTTTCCACTGGTGAATGGGCAGAAAAGTTTGTCCAAGTAGTTAGGAATATGATTGATTGACAATTTTTTATGTATTTTGTACATAATTTGGTTGATTTTGACATATATATCTATCATTTTATATATAGTAATATATAGTGATTAGCTGAAATATATATACTGTCAATAACTGAGATTATAGCAGGTTGTATACTGTTGGTGGCACTAAAAACAGAGCATTATTTAAAAAAAAAAAGATATTCTACGTCGGTTAATGCAATAATCGATGTTGTAACGAATATACAACGTCGGTTATTGCATTAACCGACGTAGTATATACCTCTCAACGTCGGTCATAGAACTAATCGACGTTGTATATATAACATTCAACGTCGGTTAGTTCAATAACCGACGTAGAATTTACTCATTTCTACGACGGATATTGGTTTAACCGACGTAGATATCTAGCACTTTCAACATCGGGTTTTCTGAACCAACGTAGAATTCATTGACATTCAATGACGCCTGATTCAACGACGTCATTGGAACGGACGTTGAATGCCTTCTACACCCGACGTTGAAAGATCATTCTGTAGTAATGAATATAACTACATAAAAAAAAAATGAAACCAATATCATATTAATGAATATGTTGAACAGATAGATGGAATCAAAATATGTAGAAGACATGTCTCTGTTTAATGATGGTGGTAGTGGATAAGAAAAGATTGACTAAGCTGGCTGAGACCAAAAGAGAGATGAAACTTGCACTGATAAATAAAACTTAAAAATGAAATAGTGAAAAGGGAAGGGGACCGTGAATGTGACTTAGCACGTGTGCTAGGAAGAATTCCATTATAAACATTGATTGTGGCGTTGTAGTGTTCAACCAGTTTTTCTAGCCTTTTGTTCTTCCTAGTTGTTAGCTCTGTATCCATCTTGTGATCTACCTTCTAGAATTGGGTTGGTTTCCATGTGAAAAATGACCTCAGTTTGTAGTCTAACATCACCCTTTTCACTTGTAGAGGAAGATAGTAAGAATCTTTAGATCCTTTCATGATTTCCTCTTCTTATCAACATGGATTTCTTATCTACTAAGTATTGCCTTACAATTTCATAAACTAATTTAAATTCACTTCTTGTATACAGTTGATTTTAGTCAAAAGTGTGATTGAGTAGGTACATTTATATTTTAATGTATTTTGTTACCGAAAGGTGGGTGATTTTGAAGTAATAAATTTGTTCCACAAGACCCATCACCATATTCGTAAGGCAATGGAGTCAATAATGAAATGGCTATAACATACATACAAATTTCATATAATAAGTCAAATTTTCAATTAGAAAAATAGAATAAAAATGCAGTGTAAATATTTCCGTACTTCTACCATTCTTCTTGGCACATGCACCTCATCATTTCTTACCATCCGTTCATGAACTCACTAAATCATGCACACACATGCATGCCACGCTCTTTGACATCATCATTTCATCTCACACCATCATCACTCATACATGCACACGTTTCTTGGCATCCTTACATCACTCCATACACCCACAATCCTTTCTCCTTTCATCATTCCATCATCTCTTTACATCATACATTCACCATAATTATGTTAGAGGAAGAATGTATTCAATATTTACTCTTTATCTCATAATTTTTTCTATAATGATTTAAATAAATTCCTACATTAAGCTATTATATTAAAAATAAATAATAAAACATAAATTCTTATCGTATTTATACGTGAATCAATTTTTATTATATATATATATTATTGAAATATAGTAAAAATGATAATTTCGCTTGTTTATTTTTTTATTTGAGATTATACAAATATTTTAAAAGTTACTAATTATTAATAACGGGAGTAGGTTTTTTAATAGATAGAATAGAATTGTAATAAAATTTAGTTTTGATCTTTTCTAATGAATAATAATTATCGAATTCAAATTATTTTGAAAAACCAATTATTTCAAATATAAATAAAGGGGTCTTGGATTTTTTTTTCCAATTTTAATTTTAATTAAAATTTGTGATGACTCTAACATGACAATACGCAAAATTGACATCAGAACACATAAGGCAAAAGCCATCTTCTAAACCTAAAAAAATCATTGATGAACCTAATTATGTATCATAAGCAAAAACATTCAAATTTCTAACCTAACAATTTTTTCATAAACCTCCAAAGATGAGCCTTAAAATTCTCTATAATTGTCCATTAAAGTTCATCTCCTTGCATTTTAAACAAGTTAATAAGCCATGTGATAATTACTGTGGAGATATCTCAATATAATCCTGTCATTTTCTTTTAATCCTTAAGCCACGTGATAAATTATTATTATTATTATTATTATTATTATTATTATTATTATTATTATATATTTTAACTTTTAAATAAAAACGTTAAAACAAATTAAAAAGAAAAAGATAGTAATAAGATAAAAAATATTTTCTTATCATCTAAGAGGGAAGTGAGTTTTGATTCGGTTATTCTAATTGATATGGGACAAGATAAAAAATAAATTAAGGATATATTAATTTATTATCACACTGTATATTTACAACGTTTTTTTGCTACACCAAAATCCTGATTTAGATAATTTTTATAAAATTTCATTTGAATTATAACTCCACATTTTTAAATAAAAAAATTATATTCTTAATCTTGATAAAAAAAATTAGTTTCATGTTGACTAAGATCATAAAAAAAAAGACGAGAAAAAAAAAGCAGAAATATGAACTTTATTACATAATTAATTAATTAATAAAACAATTTTACTGAGCTTACTCATATTGTCATTCATTTCATTCGTTTGGAAAACTTGACTTGTATAATCAATTTACTATTCTATTAAAATTTTCGACTAAATTCACTATTCATAAATATTTAGTCTCAAGTGCGAAATGTGGAATCATGATATGTACATCCACTAGAGTATATACAAATCTAATCTTAAAAATTGATTTTAATCAAATGGTAAAGTTTTGAAGTAAATTTGGGAGATTGAATTATTTGAAGAAAATGTGAAATGAAAGCTTAATTTATCATTTATACAAACTTAATAATTAACTACTAATTAACACGATTAATATTAACCAAATTAAGGTAATGTTGTTGCTAAGCCACCTTCGGATAGTGAGTTCTCAACTTGAAAAAAAAAAAAAAAAAACTGTCTGGCAAAGTCGCACATTTTTTTCTTGAATGAGTAGCTTGAGGCGTGGCACCCCTTTACAGGTCTTTCGGGTTTCTGGATATCAATAAAGATGACATCACGACTGTGTAATGACATTGAAGAATACGTTAAATGGGATTTTTATACAAAATAAAACATGATTATGATGGTTGTTTTGTGGATAAGCAAGGGATGGATTGATTAGCAAGGCAAAGCCTGAGTTGCTTTTGATTAATATAATGCTTTTAGGGTGGCCAATAATTGGACATTCGTGTGTTTTATTCGCTCTCAGAATGCTCATCAGAAGCATATATCACCCCACAAACAAGTACCAAAGAAATTTAATTAGTCTTTTTAGAAACAGTCTTGTTCAGCACAACACTGATTAAAATAATATTCAAGATAAGACAGTGAAACGCGTTAGTTGCACCAAATCCCAAATTAAACTTCTGCCTAACAATTGTCTAGGAGTAGTTTGGTACAAGCCATTTGGTTAGTGCCTTTATTCTAACCCTTAATTATATCATCTCTTTTCCTGCAACACGTGTACAAAATCTCATCCATAACATTCCTATAACACACCGCAAGCATTAGATCAATATATAAGTTGGTTTGGTAGTGATATAACCATTTTTGAGTTCAAGAGTGGTAACTAACTGTTTAAGGAATCTACATAGAAGGTCAAAATAATTGAGGAGGGAAACCTTTCTGCAATTGCATCACCGCAGGATAAACGTTTTTCTAACCAGACATGATTCCTCTTTTCTGGTGCTGCCAAGAATAATTGGCAGCAGGCCGCGAATTTTGGTGCCATGATCATGAGATTTGGTTCACATTATTCGAATTGTGACAACAGTTCTGCATCGAAGTTGTGATGACTCGGCTATTGCTTTGCCTATCCAAAAGGTCAAACATTCATGAATCATAACCGGTGAAAGATGTGTGCATATAAAAAATAAAAATCTGCATAATATGTTATGCGTTTATTTAATGTAAGAAAACCATGTTGGGAAGCATAGCAGCATCATTAATGAGTGTTGTTTGTCTTATGCGGTCACCTGGTATAACTAATCTTTGCTATTATATATACTAATGCTTGTGCTAAGAGCTGAACTTTCCATCAAATTATTATAATAATATGGTCGAAATGAGGAAGTGAAATGCAAATTGGCTTCTTCACGAAACATGAAACATGGTTAATGAACCGGAAGTCAAATTGAATACTGATTATATTAACTATGAAGAGGAGCTGCATAAAAGTCTCATCACATCATATAAGTCGTATCTTCTCACATGGATTAATAACAAGATTTTAAAGTGGAAATCCTAGTAACCCCACATGAAAATACAAGATTCGGAGCAAATCTATAAGAAAGGTAGAAAAAGAAACAGTTGTTCTCACCTAGTAAAGATGGTTTCTGACCAAGATAACTTTAAATAAGCAAAAGGGTTGTGCAGCATTACAAGGATACAAAAGCAATGAATATAATAACCTATCATGCTTTTCACTTCTTGACCATTTGTCACCAACCTAATTAACCATGCCGTTAATAATTTTTATGGAGAGAGGAGGGGTCTATCTCAGTCTCACTGTCACATAGGTTTTCAACTGTACATAGTTGTGATAAAACGAAAGCAATACTCTATTGTTTCTTTCTTGGCTGAATGCGAAAAATCATTGTACTGGACCAATTGCATTGTTGTTAAATATATTGGGAGAGAGTTAAGACAGCAAGGCCTGTCTCTTTCAGGGAGACCAAGTTCTCTGGCTTGTCATTTGGATACGAGGCTGATCAGATTTTTCACAGATTTTGTTTCCAATTTTCCATTCTCGCCACGGCTATTTTATTCTAAACTTTGTTGCTGAGAATTTAACATGCTGTTCTCAAAGCCATGGAAGCAGTTGAATAAGGTCGTGGCCAAAATGGGGTGTGTAGTATGGCAATAATGCAGGGCAATGTACTGTAGAATATTATTATTGTTCAGAGAGAAAAGAGGGTGGGCAATGTGGATGAAACCTGGCCACACCGTCTGAAGGAGGAAGTGAGTCCAAAACCCTTTCTTTCATACATTGAGAAACAAATAAATCAATACAAAATAGAGGGCCAGATGATAGAAAGTGCGATGAAAACAACCACATGTCTTACTTTTTCTGTATCTTTGGCTTCCATTTGGGTGCATCACCCCCTAATGATTGCCAAGAATAAAAACAAACAAGTTTGGCCCCATTTCAGGAACCAATCAACAGAGGCCAACTCCATTTCTCCATCCAATCGCCCATTTCCATTCATCATCAATGCCTTCCAATTAAAGAATAAAGTTTTTCTCTCCATGGAATAAACCCATTACTCTATCAACTCATCTACCTGTTTTTCAAACCCCGTGCCCAAAAGATGGGGAAACTTATTTCTGTAACAATCATAAAATATAAACCAAAGCATGAACATAACAATCCTTGCAGGTAAAGGTAAGATACACAGTGAAATTTAACATTATCATAATAAACATTCCATGGCTTTTATCACATGCTAGCCATTGGCCATGGACTCATTAGGCCTGTCATTCACGCCCAGCCAAAAAAAGAACGGATGAAAGAGAGAAAACTTTATCATTTAGCGTGACCAAGTCATGACTACTCTGACCATCAATCTTGACCGTTGATGAGACACAGCAATGCCTCTGCGCTCCTTGATTCCAATATTTCTGTACCCTCAGTGCTGTTTGATTTCTGAGAAGGGTTAAAATTTGCACTTTGTGTAATAAAGAGTCTGGTTTTTTATTTGCAGGTAAGAGTTAAAGATATATAGTTTTACCTCCAAAAATAAAATACCCAGACAGAAGTAAACTTAATTAACACAAAGTATCCAAATATGTGACTAAATGTAATGTTGCACCAAATGAAAGTTGGACACTTTGGTTAACCTAATCATGCTTTAATATTTTATTTTGTGTCCTCTTTTCTCTTTCCCCTCTCTCTCTCTCTCCTTAGGTTATATCTTTGCAAGCAAGTTAAGATGATTGAGGCAACATGGGAGATCTTATCCGTAAGAGGTACAAAATAATAGTGATTAATTGGATGTACATGTTTTGAAAATGGACTCCTCGTTCTTCATTTAATTACGAATGGTTTTGTGCCTCCCGTGACTTACAAATTTTAAAGTTTGTTCAACCGAAATTTAGAATAAAAACAGAGGATTGAGGCCATGAGGGGCCGAAATTGAAAGAAAAAAAAATGAAAAATTGAGGAATTAGTTAGAACTGGGCGAGAATACGATAAAATTAATTAGGCAAGTTGTCCACTTGCCCATCTTGTCCAATAAAAAAAAACCTCAACTTTCCTCATGGGAGGTGCCATGTGAGGTCTCAATCTCTCCCTATTTTATTATCATCATATTCAAACCACATCCTTCTTGTTGGTTAATCTTTCATTTCGGTTTATTAGTCAAACTAAACTCAAACTTAACTTCCCACTACCACCACATCTTCCTTTCATTACCCCTCAAATTAATTACACATTTCTACAGTTTAGGTTCATACACTGTTTTTTCTTATGTCTTTTAACAACAAATTCAAAACATTAACATCAATTTTTTAATTAGATAATACTATTCTAACCATGTCAATAGATATGGGGTAATAAGAAGTTTCATAATCTATGTTGTCAATAATTAAAATAGTATATTATTATTTTATATATAGAATGAAAATAGTATTATATTTTTATTTTACAATATTGTACCATCATTATTATTATTATTATTATTATTATTATTAAAAAACAGCAAAAAAACGAGGGGAAAGAAAATAGTAGGGGCAATAAATGTGAGTAACTGAAGGACGCGTGGTTCCCCGTGACTTCAACTCCTTTTATACTCTTTCTTTTCTTCTATTTTCTTCCCCTCACTTCCCTTCTAAACACCATCAACTTCTCCTTCTTCTTCTTCTTCACAGTTCATTGTTCATTCAAATTCTTCTTCTTTCTTCACCTCCACCAACAAATCGTTCGATTGGAATTATCTATGGCGTCTTTCGAGCCCAACGTAGATTCAAGTAATTCAGAAACGTCGAGAGAATCCAATCAAAAGAAGCGCAGGAAAATCGGAGACCACGCCACCGATAACAATTCCGCCAACGCCGTCCCTTGGAGATCCGAGGCGGAGCAGCGGATCTACTCCCGCCGCCTCGTCGAGGCTCTCCGCCGGACTCCATCATCGCAGGCCAAACCTAGAGCCGCCGGCCAAGTCCGCGAGACCGCAGACCGAGTCCTCGCTGCAACCGCCAGAGGGCGAACGCGATGGAGCCGCGCGATTCTCGGCCGGTGGAGGAAGCTCCGCACGCAGCATAAGAAGGCGAAGAAGGCATCGTCCACCGGATTGAAGAGAACGAGGATCAGCTGCGGAGAGAGGAGGAACCGGTTAGCGGCTGTGCAGAAGAAAGCGCGCGTTCTCAGCCGGTTGGTTCCCGGTTGCCGGAAGGTCTCGTTCCCGAACCTTCTGGAAGAAGCCACGGATTATATCTCCGCCTTGGAGATGCAAGTGCGAGCCATGACGGCTCTCGCCGAATTACTCTCAGGCGGCGCTCCGGCTGGTCTCGATGGTGGCGCGTTGTGTTGACCGCGCGCGTTGGTTACAACGACCTAGGCTATATTGCGCCAGGTGTTTCTTATTTTTTAATTATATCGTTTTTATTGGTTTCCATATTCATGTATTTTATCGTGTACACTGTACATGCCATTTGCTTATTCCCCCTTTGAGTTCCACTACCATCTCCACCTTCCTCTTTTTTTTTTTTTTCTTTTTTTCTTTTATTCTTTCATTTTCAATTGAATGTGAACATGCTACCTACTTTTATTCTTTTCTTAACCACTTCCTTCATAAATAAACAACTCTTCATACATATTTATCTAGAAAACTAAATAAAAGACCACTTAAACTTATTACTTAAATAATCATTTTCAGATGTCGATAGTTTCTATCGAACTTTTCAATTCCTCGTCAATGCTTCCACAGAGTAGTTGTTAAATTGTAATGTCTACCACTTTAGTTTTGTTTGTTTTTCCACTTTTTGATGTCTTCCTAAATCTAACTCGAAAGGAAATTCTGTACAGTGCTCTTCTTTTTTTAAGTATGTAAAAATCTTTCCGCTTGCTATTTTAAGGTTTATTACAAAATTTAAAAAAATAAAAAACACAATTCAATTTTTTTAAAATAAGAAAAGCAAATTACGCTTTTAATCTTCCTCCATGGTCACTTTCAGCCTTTTATCGTTTGAATTTGAACATGATTAGAAACTTCACCTTTATCGGGATTTGTACTTCGAAGAAGTCATCAACTCAGATAGTTGCAATCACACTCCGCTTACCTACAGAAATTTTCGTTTATGCTTCAAAAGTGAAAAATGAAAAACATCTTCTATTTACAGAGTTTCTTCTTTCTGTGGGTTAATTTTGAACATGACTCAGTGAGACAAGATTTTAAAAATATATTTATTTCGTACTGAATGCCTTTTCTCTTCCTTCTATTTAAAATAAAATATCTTGAAAATAAGTGGCCGATTCAAATTTAATTACAGTAAAATCCAAGAATGTTTGGGATTTTATTCAGTTTAAAATTTAAAAATATACAATTATTTACCCTTTAAATTGCTGTCATTAGATTGTGGACTGTACCTCTAAAATTGAGCTTGGATCGTCTACAACAAATTTAAGATACCAATGAAGTATAACAGCCCATAATTACACATCGTATCACTGTAGCTTTATATTGTATATTGTCTGATAAAGTAAATTTTAAAATAAAATTAGATATAGTGTAATAACTTTCATGAATATTAATTCATACGGGTCAATAAATAATTTTTTGTGCTCAACTTTTTCGATTTTATTACAAAAAAATTTAATTCTATGTTACAATATTACATTGATAAATAATAATATTTTTGCGTATCTTTATTTATACCCTATTTTTACATAAGGAAGGTCGAGTCAACAATAAAATATACCTGAAATTTTATGTTACCAGTCAACAATAAAATACATATTTAAAAATATATATAAATAATCTTTATATATATGAGTTAATTAAACAAAATGCATTACCACAAATGTTAACGCAGACATTATTTATGACCGCATTTTTATTATTTAATTTCACGTATATTATAGTAATTTAAATTTATTCATCTCTTTAAATTATATTTTGGTGAAACTTTTATGAATTTGCATTCAGAAGTTATATTAAATATAAAAGAACTATATTTTTATTGATTTTGTCGGTTAATTTGAAACAGTTCTAACATTTTTAATATACCATCTATAGATAACTTCTATATAAAAGTATATATATTACAAATAAATTAATTCACAAAAAATTGATGTCAAAAGTAAATTTTACTTATGCCTTTATAATACATTTTTTAACAAAAATATAAATTCTACAAAATTTGTCTTATATTTATATTTTTCATGAAAATAAATGAGAGATATAAAAGAGAGAAATAGAAAAAACATTTAAATATAAAATATACAAGAAAATTTTAATGTATATTTGGCTATTTATCTAAAAAATAAAAAATCGATACATGATTACATCTAGTTAAAAACTTATTTAGTGTAATTTAAAAGTAAAGGATATTACAATCATTTATTTTCATTGATGGATTTCTATATGAAATGAATATAATTATTGTATTTTCATACAGTATATTACTCAACATCAAAAGTTACTTGAAGTACATGATTCTTTTAAATAAAAAAATGCACATACATGTGTGCGAAATTTAACCATTTATACATGTTATGTTTTTGTCTCTTCCTCATACAAAAACAAGTACATAAAATTCATTTATTTTTATAACATACTAAAATTACATCTCTCATTCATAGATAGTAGAAATCTTGAACATGCTTCTTGTAAACACCATCTTGCAAGCATCATTAATATCTCATCAAATACACCAAGTGGGTCATGTTATCCATTATAAATATTATTGTAAAAGAATACAATAATAAATAACTTTTAATGAAGTCCGTTAAAATAATTTGAAGGTCAACGTTTTAAAATTAAGAGAGTTGAACTCTACTGCATGCCTAAAAAATGGGAGGTCTATATAAAAAAATATTCTGATAATACAGTACGAACAAAATATTAAAATAAAAATTTGTCAATTAACATTTATAAAAGTCTTATTAAAAAAAATCATTTATATGATTTAAATTATATTAATTATAAACAATACAAAATTGCTGAAAAGTACACTTGACCAGTCCATGACCAATTACTTTATGCAAAATTTGACTCTGCCTCGTACTTCACAGTAAAAAAATTGCATTCACAATAACCATCAAACAAGATGAAGTGCTTAGTTACCTTTTGAGATGCACATATATATAGAGAGAGAGAGAGAGAAGCACCTGAGGTGCGTAATGGACGCTCCATGACAGCTTTACAAGCATAGAAATAATAGGCAGTGTGATTTGCTTCAGCAGTTTTGGTGATCTTTCATTGTAGTTGACTGCACCATGCTTAAACTGGTTAGAACATATGAAAGTGATTAAATGGCATTAACTAATAACAATGCTCATTTCAAGTACTTACTTAGTTGTCATCAGCTGGCAAACCCATTCCTGCCCCAACAACACAACACTTCTTCCCACTAACACATGTCTGCTTAAGCCCTTCATTCTTCCTATAAATCATTTACTCATTATCATGCACCAACAATTAATATTTTCAAAAGGGTGCCACCACAATAGCCATCTTATTTTAAAATTTCTGAGAAAAAAGCTCTGTCATGTGGTTCAGGTGCAAGATTGCAGAATTAGATAGAAGCTATGCTAAAAGGGAAAGTGAAGATCGCGACAAATTATAAAAAGATGGTGAAGTGGGGGAAATTGAAAAGAGGGTGAAGGTGTGAGTTTGATATGTAGTTTATATCATGTGGGAGGGAGGTCCTACAAAATGAAGAAAGGGTTATGCATTGGGTTGCATGTGAGTGTGTGAGTGTTTTAGGGAAGAGTTTCACATGGTATTTTTAGAAGCAGAAGAATTGGTGGGTTTTTTTTCGTTTGTAACGCACATTTGTTGTTGTTGGAAACAGACACCAATTAAGGGTGGGATACTCTCTACCCTACGGTTGGGGGTCTACCCCACCCCACAGATGGATGGATTAGCGAGTTTTGAGGGACACCTTTTTCTAATTAAAGACTGACACGTGTGGCTGAATGGCAACATTCACATTACAACTGTCAAGTTCCACATGCTCAGATTGTGACATCCAGACAAAACTTATTTCATGCTTCTTCCTCCATGAAAAATATAATAATAATAATTAATATTTCACATTCTAAATTATTTTATAAACATTCTTTTTTCTCTCTTTTAACAATGGTCACTTTAAATTATGAAAAAAAATATATATATAAGACCATGTTAAATAAAGATCAATTATACCATCATTTTAAATAAATTTTTATATATTATTGTTTCGTCACGTATATTTTAGGATTTAAGATAAAAAATAATTTATATATATTATTTTTTTAAATAAAATCATAAAATTTTAAAATAACAATAATTTAAATGTGACCATTAATCTTTATAGATATGATATTAATCACTCTTATTCTTAAGACATTGACACTTATCATAAAATTAAATATAATTTTTTTTATCATTCAAGAATAATTTATTTCACCATTCTTAATTCATTAAATTAGAGTTTTAAAATAAATAATAATTTAAATATGATAAAATAAATAATAATTAAATTGTGATAATTAACAAAGATAAAATGATATATTTTTATTTTTAAATAAAATAATTATTATGAACATATGATTAGAATTTTAGTAAGTTAATATATATATTCTAAATTTTTTGAAGTCTTTTTATAAGAAAGTTCAATGTGGTAGGTAGATTTTCATTAACCAAATTATTTATTATAACTTATAATATAATATCTATCCACGTGTCAATTCCATTGTCATTTTCACTCAGAAGGTAGGGTTTCCTTCGCGGCAACCACACCCATTGCAAAAATATATAAATAGTTTAATGAAATAAAAGATAATAACTCGAAATTCATTTTTTTTTTTAGCCTTTATTTTTGAAAGTGATAACTTCTTTTAATATATATTATACACTTTTGACTTTTTATATCAACCATTACATGTTTTTCCCTTCTTTTTTTTTTTAAGTTTCATTAATCTTACTTCGTTCAATTTTTAATGCTAAAATTTCATATATTTAATTTGAATATTTATAACTTTGAATTAACCATAAGGAGTAGTTTATTTTATTATTTCCTTCTATTTAATCGTTCCATTCCTTTAATTCATTGTTATTTACTAAATAAAATCCCATTTTTCTTTACTAATAAATACATATTTTAGAAACATCTGATTTCTTAAATTAAAAAACTTGTTTTATTATAAAACTTAGATTGACTAAAATTAATCCTTGTTTCTTTTAGATAAAAAGGGTTTATTAAAAATAAACATTTATTTATTTCAGAAAAAAAACCATGAAAAATGATGTCTTTTAATGTAAGTTATTTTAATTTTTTATAAAAATATTAGCAGTTAAAATAGGATTAAATAGGATCATAAATTATATATTTTGAATATATGAAATAATTTATACGAGTCACTTATATTAGATATATGTGCTAACGTGACTTGATTTTAATTAGAAGGGACCACAGCCACATATAGTGAGTATTTTGTTGGGTTGCCCCTTCAAACTTCCACGAAATCACATTATTTTTTATTCTTTCTCATTCCCATTAGTCACCACATTTCACATGCATCCATGTGCCTCCATTTAAGAACCCTTCTCTCTCATTTTCTCTTTCTTCTTTTTCTTTATTTTCTCTTCCTTCCTTTGATTTTCCATTCATCTTTATCTTCCTCTCTTTCCTCAAAACCCTTGCTTAGATAGCATCACCTAATTCATGGAATCTACCACAAGGGAAATGCTAAAAAAAAAAAAAACCCTCTTAAACTCTAAGAATATAATTTTCATTTTAACTATACCATGTTATGTATATGAAGGTGGAATAATAATAATAATAATAACATTGAATATAATTATACACATACAAAACAATATCCAAGTTATTTGTTGTCAATGACATGCGTCCTTGCAATTTCCTTAGATGGAACAAACCTAAAAAGCAAGGTACAAGAGTTTGTTTGATGGGAAAACTTGTTTTTTCAAATTCATCTTCTTTTTAAACATTCAAACGTGGTCCATCTAGTAGTATTCCTAGCTACTTTGTTGTTGTACTATGTAAAATGGAGTTTCTTTCTTCCATCAATGATTTTGAAAATTGAGTTTACTTTACGTGCCTTTCAAAGCTGGGGTTAACCTCGTTCAACATGGTAAAATATCTATCATTCATTGCCTTCTTTCATAAATCTATTTTGTTTTAATATTAAAAAAAAAAAACTTACCTTGGTGTCATCATTGGTGTCATGGTTCCAAAATCTTGAATTGCGTTAGAAAGAGTTAACTTTTTAGTGCATATTATAGTATGTTCACTAAAGAGGTGAAGTAATGATATGTTAGGAGCCTTGGAGCCTAAAGCATCATGATTTGGGCAATAACCCATGTTGCTTTTATTTTCATATTAAAGAATCATCATGTAACAACTAACCTCTTAACTATTTACAACATTATATCAATTTGGCTTTTTTTTTTTTTTATCTATATATATTTTTATTGTCTTATTCAATAGTCATATTTTGACAACACAAATAATATTAGATTATTAAATCATGATAGAATAAAACTAAAATAATTTTTATTATTTTTTTAATTGAAATCCTAAACGTTTAAAGGTAACTAACTGAAATTTATCAAATTTATATTTACTTGTTATTTAGTCAATGTAAAATTTTATTTAATTCTACCTAATCGATTTAATAAAATAGAGATTATATTTATCGTATCTTTTCTATTTCATTATCTTAATCGCATTTACTTTATATTTTTTTAGACAAAGAATTAAATAAATCATAATGGAACTAATAATAAATTTTATTTCATTATTTTAAAAAATAAGCTAATGAAAAATGAGTTGTAATTTTAACTTTTCATATTATTTTTACATTTGAATATAATAATATTGTTAACATACTAATAATATGGTTAAATTTTGTAAAACTCAAATAGTGATTTTCTTATTTACAAGCTTTTTTATTAAACACATTTTTAATTCGTGGGGAAAAAATCAAATAATGGAATGAAATAAATTATGATAAAGCTTATTTTATTAAAAAAAAAAACTTATCATTTTACTTTAACCTTCTAAGAAGTTATGTATTAAACTCCAACTTTTTAGGAAATTCTGTCTCTTCTAGGAATAGTTTGTTTTTTTTTCTTTTTTTAAATCACATTGCGTGGTTTGCAAAAATACAAAATTTTCTGGGTGTCACTTTTTCTTAAGAAACTCAGACGAAACTCTAAAACATTTTTAAAATAAATTACTATATAAAATTATTTAAGAATAAAAATAAATATTTTATTATAAATTCTATATATAAGTTATTAAAAATAAAAATAAATTTACTTAAAATTAAAATAAAATTACTTCAATAAAAAATTCTAACTAAATTTTAAATAATTTAAATAATTTAAATATAAAATCAATAATAAAACATTAAATTTTAAATAATTTAAATATAAAATTAATAATAAAATATTAAATTTTATTTTTAAACAATTCAAATGTGATACCATAAAAAAACCCATATGCTATAATTTGTATGTGTAACTGGATGCATGTGCTGCCAAATGACATGTCATAGTTGGATAAAAAAGAAGAACTTTTGCATATTCCTTATTCCAGAGCCAACAAAAAAAAAACATTATTTTAGTTATTTTATTTTTATTATTATTCTTTTGCTTTTTTTTTTTTTTTCTGCCTTTGTTCTTATCGAAATCGAAGCAAATGGCCAAAAGAGAAGGGAAAAAAACAAGAATGAGCCTTTCAATTCAACGCCCTAATTATTGAAGCCATGTATGTGTCAGCAGCTACTTCAATTTACATATCTCCAAAATTCATTTATAAAAATTCCAGAAGGTGAAGACAATATCATAAAATATCAATATCATCGTATCTAAGAGTGACTCATTTGAAGAAAATAATTATTAGATAGGAAAATATATGTTTTTATATTTTAATGAATTAAACTATTTATTGGTGGTATCTTAAATGAATAGAGTAAAGCTAGAGTATAATTAGATAAAAAAAATACATAATATTAAAATTTAGAGTAAAGTTACATGTTTTGGAAATATAAAGACTAAAATGATAAATAAAAGAATTTGCAATGAGAATTAAGATGACGAAAAAGTCAAATCCAGGTCACATAGTGAGATTAAAGAGAGACCACACCCATAACTGCAACCTAATAAGGCTTGTTTGGTTGGTTAAGCCCAAGCTTTGGTTAGATTAAGATTGGATAATGGTGGAAGTAGTAAACGACAACATGGAAAGTACTTTTGAGTTGTCAGAGTCCAACGACAACGCCCTCAAACAAAGAGTGGTCACATTGGGTTGGGCCCAAAACCCACTATGCGACAAAATGTGTGTCAAAGAAACAAGCTTCACCCATTTTCATTCAATGAACATGGTGTTGAGGTTGAGATACACACAACGGGAACTATTTGATACCCATTTAGTGCATCATGTTTTTCTTTGATGCACATTATCTTGCTTTATGTCAAAATGATTTTTCACGATAGCACGTGGTTGCTTAGTTTTGTTTGGAATAGGTAGAGAGATATTAGTTGTCATTGTAGAAAACAAAAATGGATGAGACTTTTGGTGGCTGTTGTGTTGGTTCCTTGGCGTTGAGGGTGGTTGAGAAAAAGGCAAAAGAAAAAAAAAAATAGGGAGAGAAACAAAGGAGAAAGAGTTGTGGTACAAAAACAACAACTACTATTTTGGGGTGTGGGTCCAAAGTGTCCCTCACCACACGTGGCCTCTTCGAATCATTTCACCCCCCACTTCTGGGGGATCTATCACTTTTACTTTTCACACAACAATTTTAGGATAACATTTATTGTGTATAGAAAAATGACAAAAATTAATATTGATCAGCACATGATGTCAAATAAGATGTTCAAACTTCAAAGTTTGTTGATGGTAGTACCCCTTCTATTCTAAGTGTCATGTATTATTTCCCTTTGCTTTAAACTTTAATCAGTGTGCAGCATCCAGGAAAAAAAAAGAAGGAGTAAGCTGCATGTCCTGGTCATACAAAAATCTAAACAGACAGTGGAAATATTTGCAATTCTTAAAACATGAGTATCTCACTTTCTAAATTTGTATTCTCTGATATTAGCTTCCAAAATTAGGCTTACCACCAAACTCATTTCTACCAACATAAGGTTCTCTCCTTTACTTAAAATGTGTTTTCAAAACGAAAATATTTTTTTATTTTTTTTTCTCAAAAAGCTAAAATAGTAGTTTTAAATATTGTATTATAAAATTACTTTTAGCCTAATCATATGCGTCAATTTTAACTTTTACGAGTAATCAAGAAAGGGTGATTATATTTTGAGAATTTAGTTTGTATAAAACAGTTATTGGATAATCTAATAATAAAGATTATTATTTAATGATTATTTTTTACAAACACGATTATGAATTTATCATTTTTCATCAAGAAAATATGTTCCCATTTTTGCTCTCTATTTACTCCTTCAGTGGCAATGTGTGTTTTTGACCACTTGCATGGCGTACGAGCAGCATGAGTCCTCTTCTCTGTTGTGGAATTTGTACTTACAGAGGCAGTAGAGGTAGACAATGGTGGTGATGTCACCAGTGCCAATGTGGTGTAGGAGGTGCCAGTTACAGACCGTTAAACACATCCTACGTTCAGGTGACAGTAAATGGTAGTTTAGGTTAAATTGGAAAAGTGGTGAAGCTTGATGATGGAAAAGACTATACAAGACTGCAATTCATGTTGTCAATGCTAAATAGTGCCTCTAAAAAACAGAAATAAATCAGATTTTTCTTGCAATTTTGGACCGGTTTTCTAAAATGTTTTAAAGTTAATTTCTAAAATCCAATCAATCATATTTTCTACTTTTGTTTAGAAATGAAATGTCAGATAGACATACACCAGTTGAACACTAGAAACAACTTTAAGATTAAAAGCCCAATGACAATAAAAAAAACATATTCTTCCTACACCTTCATATTTTCTTCCTCATTCTTGATTATTCTGAATTTAGGAATCCATAAAAACCTTGGATAAATAAATACAAAAACATAATTTTTTTAAATTCTAAATTTAAAATTCAAGATATAATTTTATTATTCCACAAAAATTAAGACAAAAAGTTAAATCTAAAAATATTTTTTTCGCATGTATAATTTAAGTTCCAAATTCACTTTTATGAAAACTTTATCAGTAAGTCTTCCAAAAAAAATAATCTAAAATTTAGTTAAATTAAACGAAATATTATTTTTTAGATAAATACAAAAGTTCATAAAGAAAGTATAAATGTGCAGATAGAAAAAGCTGAGAAAAAGCTCAAGGAGAAAGTTGCTAGACAACCATAAATCCTTAATCAAAAAAATAATACTTTCACCAAAAAGACTCATAAATTAGATAAATAATGCCTAGTTTTAATCATGCACAACATAGTATCGAACCACACACGGAACAATTAATAACGGTGCCCAAGGTTGCAACAGCATATTTGGATTTAACCACAGCTATCTGAACTAAAATGAGAGGATCGCGGACTCCTAAGCCCTCAATATTCTTTTCGCTAAAAACAAGTGACGCATAACATAATATGCAATGATGTCACCGGGGATATGAAATAACAAACAAAAACTGACAATTAGGCCAAGTCTATTGTACATAACTGGTGTAAATACCAAACTTTGTCCACAAGAGAAAAATGTGGTGAAAAAAATATGTGGTCTTCAAAGACAGTGAGTGACTTGATCTTTTCATGCAAAGTAGAGCATTGTCATTCTGCTGCTGATAAACATTTGCAATATGGTCTAACAAAAAGTGACTACATCCTAGTGGCAAAACCAATATCAGGCTTTGATGGGCTCAACACGTGGCCTCCATAGTCCCAGCCTGTACTTGTGTGTGTATTTCAGTATTAACTTCCTCTGCAAAGCAAAAGCTACTGGTTAGAAATAGTTTGCAAAACTGAACAATTTGTATGTCTCGTGGCCAAATTAAATCAAATCTTTGTATCTTAAAATCCATGTGAGTATAAGAAACCCAATCCTAACAGTAGTGTAAAGGTCATTTTAGTCCCAATCAACAAGTTATGAAATTTAAAATCTGACCTGAATTGTCTCACAAGAACTGACTAACAGGAGAAGGAGTCATTTGACTTCCAATATTAGAGTCAACAACAGCCCCGTGATTTATCTGGTGCAAATTTATCTTGGATACATGAATGTAAGACATACAACAAGGTTATCGAATTGAGATTTTAATTATAAATCGTTGAGTTTTTTTTCTTTTTGGGTTGTGAATCATAATTTTGTATCGAGTTGTAAGATCACCCACGACGAAAAAAATACTTCAAATATATCATATAGATTATATATAGTGTTCAACGTAAAGGTATAAACTACAAATAATAAAACAACTTGAGCAATAGTTATTCAAACCAAAACAATTAGTTATATCTAAGTTTGTGAGGTCTTTATTTTAGAAGAATGAAAACAAACAATTAAATAGCTAAATAGCATTGAATGGGTGAGTGAAAATTAAGGGCGGAATAAACAAGTAGGATCAGTTCACAAATGTTCTTTCAGATTCCTTTTCATTTAAAAATTTAAGGTCAAATGATATCTTTTAATTTTTTCCATTCGGTGAAAAGTGAAAAAAAAAAATGAATTGTTGAATTGTATCAATGATAAAAAAATGCATAGATTCATTCATGTATTGCAATATATACAAAGTCAATTAAGATTCATTTTTAGATACGAATCGGTAGATAACCGAAATGTATCATATCGTAAGATTATATTAACTAGGCATACAAGTTACAGTGGCATCTAAGATAAACCATGTTTGGACTTTGGTAAGAAGAGTAATTTAGGATCATAAAGCCTGATCATGTAAGCTCATAAAGCCTGAATTTGTTTTAATTGATGGAAATCACGTGCTTAAAGCATCTAAGATACCATAAAGGGGTATGATAAAAAATCTTCCTCGATGTGAGGAGGTGTGTTATCTTAGAAGATGGTGAGATATTTAACTCAACCCTACAAAACCAACTTGGTAAAGGTGAGGATTCACATCGAGAAGGATTTTCATTACACCCTATTATATCGAGGAGAATTTTTCATTTCACCTTCTCATATGGAGAATGAGTGGTTCAATATTGGTCTGATAACAGGTGGTTTAGTCCACAACTGTTAACCGTTTAATGTCCTAATATCTCTAGAGTTGACTCGCATACCATCTTAAAAGATGGTGAAATATTTAACTCAACCTTATAAAACCGGCTCAATAAAACGAAGATTGTAGTCACTTATAGACTATAGTGAGATTTCTCAACACCATGTACCTAACACATGTAGGTATCACGATGAAGATGATAGCACTACATGAGTACATGTGACCCTTTCATAGGAGCAGGTTAGGGCCCGTCCAATGGCTTAATGACAAAGCTAGAGGGAAGTTATAAGCACTGAGAGGAGAATAAATTTTGTCTAGGACAGGAAAAGTTGCAGGTTCAAAAGTCGTAGATATTTTCCAGGTATGCAATTTATGTAAAATACCAATTCTCTTAAAAGAATAAACTGTGAATGAAGATTCACAATGGCTTTATTAATATCTAACAAATTATTTTGGTAAGACACGGGGCATTATGAGTCCTAAAGAGTTTCTAAAGCCCTTTGATAATCTTGCCATCAATGCCCTCAATTTTGATAACTTTCACATAAATTATAGTCATTCATGTTCACTTTAATAGACTGTTTAGTTAAAGAGAGGGAAGCGAATGGAAAATGACATTTCCTGATAATGGAGGGGAGAATGATCAGCTTCTCACTTTCCCTCCCTCAATTCCCCTCCAACCAAACAGAATGTAAAATTACAATGCCAGTCACAAGCTTCACTGATTTAAACACAAATTTCCTTGCAAGAGTTAAGGAATAAACCAGGACACAAATCAACATAGTATGAACTAATAACAGCTAACAAATCAATCCAGTGGCTTTATCAGATGGTACTGAATACTAATCGAGATGATCAAACAGCACCCAAACATCTTGAACTTTGAGGTAGTTGATTCCGTTAATGATTAGTTGTCTTAGTCGATTGATTGTAATTTAATTACTTGTGCAAATAGTTTATGTGATCAATTAGTACTTCAGTTAACTGCATTGATCTTTGTGTGTGTGTGTGTAGCTCTGCCTGTATTAGTTTTAGTTTTACTCTCAGTTGTCAGTGATCGCCAAACTCCACTAATTGATATTTATCACCATTTTTCTGTAATTAGCACAAGGATAGCATTTTTTTCACATATGCACCCGCAACAGTGGCTAATCTTCTTCCTCTACAGGTGATCCAATTCCTACTTTTGGAGAATTGCCAAATTCTTTATGACTAATAGGAAAAAGAAAATAGCCCAAATTTTCTATAGAATGGGTCGAATAAAAAATTCACTCTATTTACGAATTTGGCAAGATTGATGAATCAATTTCACACAATAAGCTAAAGAACCAGAAAGCAACCATAAAGCAGAAGAAGAAATGAATACATACATGCTTGCAAGGTATACCGAGCTTCTTGAGCTTGAGGGTGCGAGTGACTAGAAGCTTCTGGAAATCACCGATTTCGGATTCGAGCTTGGGAACGTGGGACTCAACCCCTTTCCCAATTCCGTTAAGAAATTCTGGTATTCCAACCTTCACTGCATTTAGCGCCAATAAAAAACATTATTAATAACTCTATCACAGATTAGGGCGTGTTAGTAATCGGTGCAGCCAACAACAAGAGAAAGAGAAAGCGATTACCAACGTAGGGGGATGATTTGGAGAAGAATCTAGAAGAAGAATACGGCGTAGAGTGTGGGAGTGTTGAGATCAAATTAGAACCTCCCTTGGTGATGATTCTCTGCAGCTGCAACCATGCCATTCCCATCTTTACCTTCAACCTTTCGCCAAATACCTCCCAAGCTTCCCCAGACACTAACTATGCAGGGTTTGGACTTGGGGTTTGGGACGCGAAACTACGCCGGTATAGCAAACGACGTCGTTGCAGCCAGTTGATCATCCTTTACCGTGTCTTGCTACACCGGCCCAAACTTTAGGGTAGGCCCATTTTTCATTTTAGTCCACCTAAGAACTCACCTTAAACGCCGAAAGTTAGGGATTAACATATATCAAAATTAGGAGAAAAATAAATGCTTTTAGTCTTATACTATTTAAAAAAAAATTATTTTTTATATTTTAAAATTAATAAAATCGATGCCTAACTTTTTAAAATATATATTTTTTATTTTTTATATTCATACTTAACTTTTAATTATGAATTTTTATCTTGATAAATATAGTAAACGTGATTTTAATATTTGTTATATTTAAATTTTGTATTTAATAAAAAAATGTTACGAAATTGATAAAAATATTAATTTACATATATTTTAAAAAATCTAAAATTAAATAACGGAATTTAGTATATAATGATATAAACTAAGTCTAACGATAATTAGAAAAACAAAAATATATATTTAACTCAAAAATACAATAAAAAACGATTAAATTATTTGAATTTTATATTTTATACTCATTTAATGTTAAAATAATTTGTTTGAATTTTTTGAAATTTGTTTTAACCGTATATTCCAAAAATAGTTAATGGTTCAGAACCAAATTGTTTTTAAATCTACTCGTATTAACCTTATATTAGTTTTAAATCATAAATTAATTTTAAAAATTAAATCAAATATTTTTAGATGATTTTGAGTTGAATATATAATTGTGTATGAATCATAATTTTTTTAATGAATATAATATAAAAGATGTCCTAGTAAAAAATAACTAATTATGATCATCTTAATATAAAGAGTGGCTTAGTACGAATATAAATTTTAAAATGTTAAAATCTAATTGAATATCCAATTCATATATGATTAATTGAAATGACTTGAAAATTTACAAAAATGGATATAATAAATATGAAATCTTATTAATAAAATGAATTTAAAGTGGATTACATTATAATATATTTATGTAATAGTATTATTAGTCTTTTTTAACATTATAAATTTTTTATTATATGATTTAATAAATGGATAAAATTTAAGTTAATGATATTCAAATTCATACAATTGTGAAACAATAAAAAGTTGTTTTTTATCATAATTTAGTTGTGTTAAATATGTATTTTTTCACGGATAATTATAATTTTAAATGTTAATTATAAAGATCAAAATTAATTTAAGTTTAAGAGTCAAAATATTTTAATAAAGTAAAGTTTGATATTTTATTTAAGCTAAAAAATTATAAATATAATATTTAATTATTCAAACTTTATATAAAAATTATAAATTAAACAAAATATTTCTCTGAGATATATTCTTCCATTTTTATCTTCTTTTAAATTTAAGTATACTCTAATGTATGTTTTTAACTTGTGCTTCAATTAATGATACATTTATAATTAATAAGATTTATTTGATTAATTATAAAAATAAAAATATAATAAAATTATGAATGATCAAATATCTTAGTATAAATTAAATAATAATATATATAAATTAAAGTTGATATATGTTTCAATATGAAGTAATTAATTAATAAAATAGATTAAAATAAAAACATAATTTGTATATAAATGAAAAGTAAATTTATAATTTGTGAACTTGGATGTAGGTGACCCGAATGAATGTGTTTATGGGCAAAATGACTTTACCTCCATCACTTCAAATAATGTGGAAGACCCATGTTTATTTATTTACAAATCCACGATAATATCTTAGAACAAATGCCCTCACATCTATGTAAATCTACATTTGTATTTCTTGATAAATAGTAAAACTCTTAAATTGTGTTTGACTGGGATAGTCAAAGAAGATGAATGGACCGTGAATTCTTTGGATGGAATAAAATATAATAAATTTAAAGAAATTTAAGTCAATATTGTAATTAATATGATTAAATATAAAAAAATTAAATATAAAAAAATTAAATAATTAATTTTTTATTATGATAATTAAAATATTATTAATTTTTTAATGAATAAATTAAATAGAAATGATAATTATGATATAATTGATTTTATAAATATAAATTTAATAAAAATAAATTATTTTATAATTAGTTATCTGATTTTTTATAAATTAACACTATAAACAAAATTTTGTAATTATTTAATAGTGTAAACTTAAAATAAAAAAATCCTATGAAATATACATAGACATAACTTCTATTATGTAGTTTAAAAAATCCTATGAAATATACATGGACAATAAATACCATGAGGTATTTCTATGGTGAAACGTGTAACTCCATTAATAATTATAAATAATTGGATCACACGATAAGAATTGAAAAAAAAATACTAATTTTAGAGTATATATCGCTAATAATAAGTAAGTTATTGGAATTTATTGCATCATGTTAAAGTGTGTGAAATATTTTAAATAATCTTGTGTTACGCAGTTAAGAAAAATCATAATATAATAAATGTAAATATCTTTCTTTTTAATATAATATTTAGTTTTATAGAAGTAAAATATATATAGACATGATTTAAGATTTAAATATAATATTAGAGTCATTTAAAATTAAGTAAGATAACTTTTATATTTCTCATTTATTTTTTAAAATATTTGTCTTAAATAATTATATTGTCCTTCAAGTAAGAAATTTTATCGTTATAAGGACTAACCTCTCACTTAAACGTTCAATATCTTATTTGAAAACACAATAAAATCAATTTCATAAAATATTGTGAGTAGAAATATACACGAAATCATTTTTATTATTCTAAAATATTAGGTAAAGATAAGACTGTTGACAAATTTTGGGTCATGTATATATATGACACATATTTAAATGTGTTAGGGTCATTATTTATTAAGCCAAATAATAAAGTGATCTGACTAAATTAAGAAGGTTTGGCTAAAGACATATGTCATGAAAATAAAATTGTGTAGAGACCATAGAGAAATTTCTAATTTGATGAGGGGTCAAATTGGAAATACTAAAACTTAAGTAATTAACCTAATTTTGGTTATTTTAAGGGGTCATGGTCCCCTTTTAGGAGCACGTAGACAGAACTTAGTTACAGTCCCGTTTTTTTCTTTCTATCCCATCAAGAGAGAAAAACAGAGGGAAATACAGGTGTTCTTCAGGTGGAAGACCATAAGATCAATAGTGCTCTAAAATGAACATCATCATTATGGCTAATTCAGGTACGCTTTCGCATTTAGTTTACAACATGTTTATGAGTATGTGATTACTTTCTATTTGATCGTTAGATTGAAGATCATATTTAATTATCAGTTTACCTAACATGTGGTATCAGAGCAACCCATACTTAATTCATGTTTGTCTTTGGAAATTACATTTAACAAAATTCAGATTCTGGCTAATTAAAAACCCTAGTTGGAGATAATCTTCAAATTTTATGAATCATACATTCAAATTTGGGGTAAAATCCCCAATTTTAAAACCTAATTTCGAATTTGAGGGTGAAACCCCCAAACTGCTTCTGCTCGCGACGGAAAGGGGAAGCGTTGGAGAGGTTTGAACAGCCGTGGCTTAAGCCTCTGGTTCATGTTCAGGGTCATGACTTCTCACGGTGGCTCTCAATTTGGTTCTGAGGCAACGACGTTGGTCCTCTTCGTTGTTGGCTTGGCGGATTGTGCCCATGTAGATCAAAAGATGACACAGACGTGGGGAAATTTATTGTGCAAATACCACAATTTCATACGGGGGTTTTGCAGCGGCGATTGGGGAAGCACAACCAAGACCATGGTGGCCGGGTTAGGTCTCGCGGTTCAAGGTAAAGGAAAGGTGTTGAAGGACCAGACAATGGTCGTAGGGGCTGCTTCTCCTCTGTCGCGATTCCTTTTCCCCTTCTGCGAATGCACCTCCTGGTTTTGGTCGTCTGCAGGATTTCCATCTTTTGTGCTTCAGAAAGCTGTTGCTAAATCCAGAGATTTTGAGTTACTAGGAAACTATTTGCGTTGGTTTCCTAAGTAAATTTCAGGATAAAGCACGAGAATTGATGCATCGATGTTAAATTATTCATTATTTTGAGAACCAAGCATAAAACATACTTTTATGGCCATATTCTAGGTTGATATCAATCCCGATAATATATATGGCCGAGTTTGCCTTCTAAGTTGGTTGTCCAACATATCTTTTTTTTTTTTTGGAAGTGGGCCCACCGGCCCAATGGTGGCCATAATTAGCAATAATAAATAAAGAGCTAGGTATATTTCACATAAGAACACCACATCCTGGGAACATTTACTTAAAAAGGTTGCTAAAAAGTGGTCAGCTTGACGAGGCCTGCAATGATGCAATGCCTGTTAAAGATGTCGTTACTTGGAACTCCATGGTTCTAGATGTTGGAATTGGCCTTAGGATGTGCGTGGGGATAAGGATTGGTGTTGGAGTGCTCATGCGGTGATGACAAAGTTCAGATGCAACTCCTTCATATATATTTAATTGACAAATTTCAAAACAATCCAACTTAAAGTGCATATATAGAAATTATAAATTTTTCCTTCTTTAGAATTATAAATATTTGGTTTTTCTATATAATTAATATATTCAATTTTTGGTAGTTTAATATTTTTTTGTGAGCAAATTGAGTCAAGAAGTTACCAAAGTAACATCTCTTGAATTGGGTAGTTCATGAAAAATATTGAATGTTAGTGTTTGTGTATATTCATGCGAGTATTAGTCGGTCCAAAGGAAGGTTAATATTTGGCCAAATTGCATACATACTTGTAATGATAAACATGTGATAATTATAAGGATTTGCTTTGTCGATGATAAATCAATCCAAAGACTGGTTTGTTGTTGGACGTGCTTTATTGTCAATGTTTGATCATTACAACAAGATATCCCTAACAATTAATATTACTGTCCAAAGACTTGATATTGATGGTGCATTGGGTGTCTTGAGATGGGTTAAACCATTATTTGAATATATATTTATAATTATTTATTTTATAATGTGAGCATAATTAGTTTATTTCTTTTGTTCTAATTCAGCTACAATTGCTTCTGTATCTGCCAATTTGAATTATGTTCCGATCCTCAAAAGTATGTTTCCTATTTTGGTCTGTTCTGAAGTCAATTTAGTAACACTTGGTGGTTAGACTCAGGTGCAACTACTAACATCAGTGTTTCTATGAATGATTGCTTAAGCTATCGGAAGCCAATTGATTCTGAAAGATGGATATATGTTGGAGATGACAAATCGGTAGAGGTGGAAGCTATAGGGCATTTTAAATTGTTATTGAGTACTGGTTTTTATTTGGATTTGAAAGACACTTTTGTTGTGCCGTCATTTAGACGGAATTTGGTTTCAGTTTCTTATCTGGACAAATTAGGTTATTTGTGTTCATTTGGAAACAATAAGTTCAGTTTGTCTTTTAATTCTGATATTGTTGGAACTGGTTCACTTTTGCCTTATGATAATATGTATTTACTTGATACTGTGACCACCTATAATGAAACCCTTAATACAGAATCACGGGGTACTAAACGTAAAATTAGTGATACTCACTCAGGAGCATTATGGCACAGGCGATTAGGTCACATCTTTAAAAATAGAATTGAACGACTTGTGTCAAATGGAATCTTAGAGTCCATTGACTTCACAAACTTTGATGTTTGTGTGTGAATGCATTAAGGACAAACAGACCAAAGCGAAGAGATTATGTGCATATAGAGCTACAAACGTCTTAGAGTTGATACATACGGACATTTGTGGGCCATTTCCTACACCTTCATGGAATGGTCAACAATACTTCATATCATTCATAGACGATTACTCACGATATGCATACTTATTCCTTATACATGAAAAGTCACAATCTCTAAACGTGTTCAAAACATTTAAAGCTAAAGTTGAAAATCAACTCAATAAAAGAATTAAGTATGTCAGATCTGATCGTGGTGGTGAGTACTATGACAGATTTAACGGGTCAGGTGAACAACGTCCATGACCTTTTGCCAGGTACCTAGAAGAGTGTGGAATTGTCCCATAGTATACCATGCCGGGATCACCTAGCATGAATGGTGTAGCTGAAAGACGAAACCGGACTCTTAAAGATATGGTCAGGAGTATGATTTGTCATTCCACCTTACCAGAGTCACTATGGGGAGAGGCATTAAAGACGACAACTTATATTCTGAACAGAGTACCGACTAAAATAGTGACCAAAACACCTTATGAGCTTTGGACTGGGCGACAACCTAGTTTGAAGCATTTCCATGTGTGGGGTTGTCCAGCTGAGGCAAGGCCTTATAAGCCAAATGAAAAGAAATTGGACTCACAAACAGTAAGTAGTTATTTTATTGGTTATGCTGAAAGATCCAGGGGATATAAATTTTATGATCTCACATTAAAGACAATTTTTGAGACGGGAACTACTACGTTCTTTGAGGATATTGAGTTTGGGGGGAAGAATAAAATCAAGAACTTTGTCTTGGAGGAAGAATCGGTAACAATTCCAGAACCGATTCAAACAGTTACTTTTGATAAAGTAAGTTCGGAAGCTCCACAAGGCATTGTTAATGAACCCCTTACTAAAGATGATTTGGTTGTTCATGAAGAACAAACTCAAGATCCTCAAGAACTTGTGCATCATGAGCCAATAACTTTGCGGAGATCCACTAGAGAAAGAAGAAGTGCTATTTCGGATGATTACATGGTATTTCTTCAGGAACATGAGGAAAACAATGGTATGATGGAAGATGACCCAGTTAACTTCCGTCAAGCCATGCAAGGTTCTAACTCTGAAAATTGGATTGAAGCAATGAAGGAGGAGTATAAGTCCATGCAAGACAACAAGGTTTGGGAACTTGTCCCATTACCAGAAGGTATGAGACCCATTGGTTGCAAGTGGATATTTAAGACCAAACGGGATTCTAAAGGTAATGTGGAAAGGTATAAGGCTCGTCTGGTAGCTAAGGGCTATACCCAAAAGGAAGGAATTGACTTTAAAGAGACTTTCTCTCCAGTTTCATCGAAAGACTCTTTTAGGACAATCATGGCTCTTGTAGCACATTATGATTTAGAGCTTCATCAAATGGATGTCAAGACGGCGTTTCTCAATGACAACATTGATGAGACGATTTATATGGTACAATCAGAAAATTTTGTGCAGGGAGATTCAAAGAATATAGTTTGCAAACTGACAAAATCCATTTATGGACTAAAACAAACATCTCGTCAATGGTACTATAAATTTTATCAAGTAATTCTCTCATTTGGCATCGAGATGAATATTGTTGATGATTGTGTATATCACAAGTTTAAGGGGAGTAAGTATATTTTCCTGATCTTGTATGTTGATGACATTCTACTTGCCACTAATGATATATGCATATTGCACGAAACCAAGAAATTTTTATCAAAGAATTTCGAAATGAATGATCTTGGTGATGCGTCTTTTGTATTAGGAATTCAGATACACCGAGATCGATGTCGGGGTATTTTAGGATTATCACAAAGGAACTATATCGAAAAAATTCTTAAAAGGTTTGACATTCATGAATGTAAATCCGGGGATACTCCAGTTGCTAAGGGAGACAAGTTTAGTCTTAATCAGTGCCCAAAGGGGAATTTAGAAATTGAGGAAATGCAAAAGATTCTCTATGCATCAGTTGTAGGGAGTTTGATGTACGCCCAAATATGTACGCGTCCAGACATAATATACATAGTTGGGGTTCTAGGCAGATATTTAAGCAATTCAGGAATGGACCATTGGAAAGCAGCAAAAAGGGTCATGAGATATTTAAAGAGAACAAAAGATTACATGCTCACATACAGGAGGTCAGACCAGTTGGAGATCGCTGGGTTTTCTGACTCGGACTTTACAGGATGTTAAGATAGTTTGAAATCCACTTCAGGTTACATTTTCATGTTAGCAGGTGGTGCGGTTTCTTGGCGCAGTGTCAAGCAAACCCTTACAACTTCATCCACTATGGCAGCAAAATTTGTAGCATGTTATGAGGCATCGAATCATGGAATATGGCTGAGAAATTTTGTCACAGGGCTACAAATTGTGAAAGGCATTGAAAGACCACTTAAGTTATATTGTGACAACAAATCAGCTGTATTGTATTCCAACAACAACAGAAGTTCGACTAAGTCAAAGCACATCGACATTAAGTTCCTAGTTGTTAAGGAAAGAGTACAGAGTGGACAGATTTCCATAGAACATTTAGGGACAAACTCCATGATAGCAGATCCTCTAACTAAAGGACTTCCGCCCAAGGTCTTTCATGAACATGTTGCTCACATGGGTGTTTTACAGTTTGAGGAATTTGTGGTTTAGTGGGAGTCACTTTCATATATTTTATGTTCTATGTTTAATTTCATATATGTATACATTGATTTTTGGACATATTTGGTTATCTATAGATATGCAGTTTTTTCGTTCATTCATTACACTTTGTACATTAAGTATATTATATCGATCTTGATAAGTTAAAGTTTGGACCAGTTGAAAATAGACGTGTACAGATCACCTTCACGTAATTTTTCATGCTACACATTTCATGATGAATCCATGTCATTTGGTTATGTTAGGATGAGTAATCATTGTTGGTTTTAGTTGCGATGATGCAATGAAAAGCTGATTTGGTTCTATATTCTGATATGATTAATGGACAGGACTTTTGGAATATGCTAAAGGAATATAATGACAATTTTGAGCTCATAAAGTCTAACACATTTGTAAGGTTGTAAGGACATATATATTTGTGACCAGTGGGAGATTGTTGGCAAAATTTGGGTCATGTATATATATGATACATATTTAAATGTGTTAGGGTCATTATTTATTAAGCCAAATAATAAAGTGATATGACTAAATTAAAAAGGTTTGGCTAAAGGCATATGTCATGAAAATAAAATTGTGTAGAGACCATAGAGCAATTTCTAATTTGATGAGGGGCCAAATTGGAAATACTAAAACTTAAGTAATTAACCTAATTTTGGTTATTTTAAGGGGTCATGGTCCCCTTCTGGGAGCACGTAGACAAAACGTAGTTACAATCCCGTTCTTTTCTTTCTATCCCCATCAAGAGAGAAAAACAGAGGGAAATACAAGTGCTCTTCAGGTGGGAGCACGTAGACAAAACGTAGTTACAGTCCCGTTCTTTTCTTTCTTCCCCATCAAGAGAGAAAAACAGAGGGAAATGGTGGAAGACCATAAGATCAATAGTGCTCTAAAAGGGACATCATCATTATGGCTAATTCAGGTACGTTTTCACATTTAGTTTACATGTTTATGAGTATGAGATTACTTTCTATTTGATAGTTAGATTGAAGATCATATTTAATTGTCAGTTTACCTAACAAAGACTTTATGAAGAATTTTTAAACATACCATTTTTTTTAATAATTATTGCATGATTTTTAATAAAAGATAAGATACATTCTACTATCTTATATATTTATCCATCTATTTAGGCAACCAATAAAATTATCCAAAATCAAATTCAAATAACTTAAAATATAATATACAAAAATAATCTAAGCGGTCACATAACACCCAATTATACCAAACATAACAACTAATCACACGTAATTTTGTGCATTTATAATAACTTTATTGTATCTTGAACATAAATCTTAAATATAAGATCTATTATTTTAAAAATCTCATATTTTACTAGTTTTCAAAAGAAAAACTCTCGTATATATAAAATAATAAGAAGATTTATTTTTAAGTTTTATGTCTCAAATTTCAAGCTTATTTATGAACTTATAATAACATCTATTATTAACTATAAATAAATTGTATTTTACGTGTTATTGAAAGAAAAATTACACAAAAATTTGAAATTACACCTACCACTAAAATGCCAATAACATTACATCATTTTATTATGTGTTTTGTTAAAATTATTTTCGTGTGTTATTAACACGAAAAAAAATACAATATCAACTATAAATAAATTATGTAAATATAATTTTTTAAAATAATTATGATAAAAGTCGACAAAACTATCATATCCAATATTATTTAATTATATAATCCTCCTCTTTCATTAAATCTTAACAAATTACTAATGTCATAAATGTTGAGATACACGGTAGTATTGCTTTTTAAAGTGATATGAAATGAAACTGAAGATTCTTCGTATGTTTTAAATAACTTAATGGACCATTTTATCTCGTTAAAACAACTTTAAAATACATATATTTGTCACTCTTCTGCTATTTTATTACAAATCTTCTTTATACGAACAATCAGTTACCAAACCACGTGCGTTCTTCATCCAAAACACGAGGTGGTTTCCACCATTAAAGCATAAAACAAGGAAATTGGGAACTGGAACTGGAATCTGAGAATCAGCACAATTTCAAACACCATTTTCGTTTTCTTCTTTACTTTCTATACACATGGTAAAGAACTCTGAGAACAGTACACAACAACAGAAGAGAAAAATTTGAACCTAGTTCAGTCACTACCTTTCCACTTTTCCAATAACATAAAGCAAAATTTCCATTACAAAATATAAATAGCATAGAATTTGCGGCGAAGGCAAAATTGAAAATGGGAAAGGAAGATCGAGGCGCAAGAGGCTGAGAATTGAGATCAGATGGTGCATCCACAGAACAAGAAGAAGAAGCAGAGCATCGAAACGAGAGCCACGGATTCGAACGCCGTGACCACTCTCCACACCACCTCGTCCACAATGCTGGCGCTCATCATCCCCGACCACCTCAGCAACCTCACCGGGGACCACCGAGGGGTTATGTAGGACGCCAATGTCCCTGGCCATGACGACACCGTTGAGAGCTCCCACATTGCCCAACGAAATGTTGAACCCATCTCACCTTGTCAAAGAGGGTTGGGAACCAGGGTGGGTATTTATCGATTCCAAATATTCATCGCAGTAAATAATTATAAATGATACCATTTCCCTTTTTTTCAAATTTCCACTGTTACAGCTGTTGAGCATTGATTTCATTTTTTGAATGAAAAAAAATGTTATATTCATTTGGTTTATTGATTTAATTTATTATATGGTTATTGGTGAATTTGAAATATACTTATCTGGATTCTTAGTTCATTTTGAAATTGGCATGGTTAGGTGGATTTTGATGTGTAGGGGTAGGACCTATAAGTGTAGGGTTCCGGCATAAATCACGGTTCAACATGCAAGGTGTCATGGGATAGTTACATTACATCGTAGCTAACATCCAATAACAAGACAAAATATTTGCAGAATCTGTTATTTTTCTTTGTTCCTGAGACGAAATTTTGAATTTAAATCCGCCGCTCAAGTTTTGGTGGAATAAATAATGGACTTTCCTACTTCTACAAAGCTGCTTTAAATTAAATTAAAAATTCTTTTTTTTCCTAAATATCTATATTTTTAATGTTTATTTTTAGATGGTTAAAGTGAATATTTAATAAAAGAACTAGTCATTATATTTGGAAAGAGCGTGAATATTTTTTAATAATACATTAACATATTGGCATTTGTTTAGTTAAAAAGTAGTGTAAAATCAAGTAAATTTTAAGTAATATTTACTTTCAAGTGACAAATAATGTTACAAAAATTTAAGCGATTAAATGATATGATAAAATTTTTATTTATTTCACCAAATAATTTATACAAATAAATAAATAAATAAAAAATATTTTTTAAATTTTTTTATTAAAGAAAAATTAATTAAATATGATTATGATATAATAAATTTATATTCCATATTTTTATGTTAAAAATACCATTGGAGTATGGATTATACAATTACTTAGAGTGCATATTAATATTTAAAATATTGATTTCTATCCTTTAACGCATAAAAGAAATAATTTAAACATGCGTAACTTTTATATTGGGTAAACATTCGAATGGAGGTGAAATTAACCTAACAATTAAAACACCCCTAATATTAAAACCAAATTAAGAAAAATAATAATAAAAAACCCAAACAAAAAACAGAAAAAAAGGTGAAAGGATCTGGGGGCAAACGGAGGGTGCCAAGTGCGGCGTTGAATCGCGCAATCCTGCACCCGCTGTGACAGAAGCGGCGAGCATAAACCCTATACCCTACCATGTCTGAAGACAACGACAGAGAGCAGTACGGAGTGCTCCTTTACTACAACTACGCTGAAATTCCAGACCTCAATCACCTCCTCACCTTCTACCACTCCAACTGCTCCTCCCTCAACATACGAGGTCGTGTTCGCCTTTCTTCCCATGGCGTCAATGTCACCGTTAGTAATCATACATTCTATTCTTCCCTTTCTTTCTTCATTTTCTGCCACTACTCATTTCTCTTCGCACAGGTTGGCGGCAATTTATCCTCTCTCCAGTCTCACATTGAAGCCCTCAAAGCCTACGAATCCTTGTTTCGTCACACCGATTTCAAGCTTGCCACGTGTCATCGCCCACTAAATGACCAAGTTGCCCAGGAGTGTGGTTTCACTTCTCTTTCTATTCGGATCGTCGATGAACTTGTTACTCTCAGTTCTCATCCACTGTTAAAATCGCCCGATATCTCCAATGCTGGAAAGCATCTCTCTGCACTTGACTTCCATTCTTCCCTTCACAATGCCAGTAAGTTCCCATAACTTCATGCCATTCATTTATAGAGTTTTTTTTGTTTCCTTACTTCAGTTTACCCTGTTAACATGTTTATTCCTCACTTTTATTGTCTCTATCATGAGCATTCGGTTATGTTTGGGAAATTGGTAACTTGAATCTTCTATTCTTCATTTGTGTAATCCTGTTGTTTTGTAGACAACGAGAGTCCAGAAAACGGCCTTGTTTTACTTGATGCTAGGAATTTGTATGAAACAAGAATTGGGAAGTTTCATGTGCCAAATGTTGAGACTTTGGATCCACAAGTTAGGCAGTATAGCGATTTGTCCTCGTGGATAGATGATAATGGTGACCGGTTGAAAGGAAAAAATATCCTCATGTAAGTTCTCTTTTATGACATTTTGAGGGGGATTCTATTATGAAGTATGATATGCTAGATTATGAAGCTTCGACGGATACCACGGTCACTGGGACATGGCTGATGTCCCTAATGTAAGACACGGCGACATAACTGATATATATATATATATATATATATATATATAATCAACATGACAAAAATTTAAATTGAAAATTAGATTTATATATTTTACTGTATCTAAGCAAATTTGCTGCAGTTTTCCTTTAATAACAACTCTCAAAATAGAATTCTAAATAGGAAACATATATCTTAATAGTTTAAATAACTCATTAAGTCCTTCTGACACAAGCCTAAACAAATGAGTTTTGGATTAGTTATAATGTAATTTGTTTTTTACTTCTTTTATGATGTAGTGTTTAGCCAAGAATAAATGTCACTACATTTTCTTTACTTTAAGCTGTGTTGAAGAGGTGTGTAAGAGATGTTTAACCCGGAAAAAATTAATAATTGTGATACAGTTGAATTTTGATGGACGCATGTCGAAGTCATGTCTAACAAGTGTCATTTTCAAAAAGTATTATATAGAGGTTTCCGGCTTCCTATCTGATCAGCCATTTGGTTGTAGTGTTTTCCAAGTCACGAACAATTTGTGCTTGAGTAACTGGTAATCACTTACCCTGTGGCTTCATTCATTGGTTGAAGGTATTGTACTGGTGGAATCCGGTGTGAGATGGCATCAGCATATATTAAGTCAAAAGGTGCTGGGTTTGAGAATGTGTTTCAGGTAAAAACCAAATTTCCCTTCTCCTGACCCACCTGTCTTGAAAACAAAAGAAATATCTCGATCGTTATACAATGGATATATATCATTTTGTGATGGACATTACTGTGGAGATTGGGAATTGTGGTCAACGTGTACCATTTTATAAGAATCTGCTACCAAACATGATAAAAAATAACGTTAAAGTTGATTAGTAGTATTTCATATAATTTTGTATTAATTGCAGTTATTTGGGGGCATACAACGGTATTTGGAGCAATTCCCTGATGGTGGTTTTTTCAAAGGAAAGAATTTTGTATTTGACCACCGGTATGCCCTTTTTAATTCTCACATTTTTTTAGGCAAGAATTTGTAAGATTATCAAATCTTGTAGTGATTGGAAAATTGTACATTGAATTCTTTGGCTGTCTTTGTTAACAAGAATTATAGAGGTAGATCTTTTGTTTTTTGGAATGATAAAGGTCAAAGACCTGCAAATAGAATTATTTAAGCTTCAGGAGACTATAATCATTATTCTTTGTTTTTGGATTGAAGATATATTTAACCTCTATGTCACAGATATTGTCATCATGAATAACTTCCTTTTATTTACAAATACGAATAGTACTATCAATCTCATTCATTTCTTGATATCATCCATAAACAGAACCGTTTTCTATTTTTAGTTCAGCACTCTCTGTTTCTACATTATACATGCTTATATGTCTCATGTAACTTCATTGGATTTTCACAATTCTTTTTAAAAGGCATGGATACTCCACCAATACATTTCGGTCAAGTGTCTTAGCCTGTGTTTGTTTGAACTGATTTACTGTTCACGAAGACAGAAATGAGAGATTCAATTCGTTTGTTGCAAGTGATTTGAGAGGATTTGCAGGCGCGGATTTGAGGGAGAGGGGAGGAAAGCTCACCCTGAAGATTTGAGAGGATTTGAGAGGATAGCAGAGAAAGGCACGTCATCAAATAGTAAATAACTTATTTACCCTTCTCCATCTCCTGCATGAGAACACGCGTGGTGTACTATAATAGCACATCTAATAGCGGTTAAAACTTAACCGCTATTATATAGCAATTCTAATAGCGGTTAAATCTTAACCGCTATTATATATTTTCAGATATCATCGATCATTTGAAAATGTAGTCGATCATAATCGAAAAATGTGGATGTCGCTCGAACGAGATCAGTTTCGCTCAAGCGAAAAACAACCCGAGAATGAATTATGTGCAGGTGTCTTCGCTCGAGCGAGTTTAATGTCGCTCAAGCGAAATACAACTTGTAATAGCGGTTAAACCATAACCGCTATCTAATATACTTTAAATAGCGGTTACAGAGGAACCGCTATGATATCTTCCAATTATGATCGATCATTTGAAATTATGATCGATCAGGATGCTATTTCGCTCGAGCGAGAGTATAATCGCTCGAGCGAAATACAACCGAGACTGAATCTTAAAATATTTTTTTTGAATATTATGTTTTTTAATTTGTTATTAGAGAAAACCTTTCGGAATTCAAAATGTTAAATTATATTTTAGAATATATATATCTATATAATTTTCTATCAAAATTATATATTCTCAAATATAATTTATTTTCATTTCTATAATATATATATAAATTTTAGTAATATTGTGGAATATATATTTTATATTACAGTAATTAATATAAATTATATTTTAGAATATGTATATATATATATATATATATATATATATAATTATACATTAAAATAAATTCAAATTGTGGAGCCTTTAGATAGCGGTTATTCTGGAACCGCTATCAGATGTGAACATATGATAGCGGTTCAAGGTGAACCGCTATCTTAAGTGTCCAGGTTTTGGAAAAGTGATCGATCATTTTGGCAAAATAATCGATCATTTGAAAACTTTAGATAGCGGTTAACATATAACCGCTATCACAGGTTACTTTTAAGAGCGGTTATCTTTGTAACCGCTCTTAAAAGTGTATATATAATAGCGGTCCAGTTTAACCGCTATCTTATATATATTTGTAATAGCGGTTATTACTGGAACCGTTATCTAAAATCTTGATCATTTGACAAATTATATATTCTAAACACGACAGAAGGAGGTAAGTCATGAACAGAAGTCACGGGCTGTACATGCAGTGGTCACGGGCTGTACAGCCAACTTCACGTGTTCACAGCTGATAGAAGTTACAAGACTTATTCTTTCTTCTCTAGTTACAGCCGATAGGGAAAGTTATTGTATTATATAAAGCAAAGCTAGTCTCATAAGACTAGCTAAAAGACTCTAGCAAAGCAAAGCAAACTGTTTTTAAAAAGAATTTTCAAATCTGCTGCATTAATTAATCTGTTGAAAGTTTGTTTTAATCTGTTGAAATAGCCGTTATAATCTGTTAAAAGTCCTTTCAACCCATTAATGCGTTCTTGTTTCTTTAACAGAATGGTTTTAGTTGATACAACCATGTTTATATCAGTTAAAACATTTTACAAACATTTTCTGAGATTGATTCAATCGATTGATTCACGTTTTAATCGATTGATTTGCTTAAAAACCTTCTTATAAAACTTTCCTCAGTTATTTTAGCTGATATAAAGTCGTTTTAATCGATTGAAAATCTGTACATAACTTTTCAAGTCTTTTTAATCGATTGAAAGTTCGTTTTAATCGATTGAAATAAGTCTGATCGGTCATAATTCAATTTTGATCGATCATAACCAACTCTGATCGGTCATAATTTCATTCTGATCGATCATCCTGACTTCCAAAGTGGTTTTAATCGATTAAAACGTGTTTTAATCGATTAAAATAAATCTGATCGCTCATTTTTAAAGTCTGATCGATTATATTTCATTCTAACCTGTCATATTCGAATTCTAACCTGTCAAAGGGTAAAATGGTAATTTTTTTAAATAATCAATTAAAATTATAATTTTTATATCTCATATCAATCAAATCATTCACAATTTCCCATAAACTTTCCTATCACTTTCCATTCATCCAAACAACTTTAACTTTATCTCCATTTCTCTTCAAATCCCTCCTTTTCCACTCTCTCATTTCCACTCTCTCAAATCACTCCAACCAAACAAAGCCTTAGAGTATGAGTACTGGATATATGAAATAAAATAAAGTATCCATGTTTCCAAGGTTAACCTTATAAGGTTCAAATGTTTGATTATATTTGTGAACTGTTATTCAACTTGGCCCTTTATGGCAAAATATTATTCAAACAACCTAACCTTTGAACTAAATAATGACTGGGTCCTTCTCTATAAATAATATTTTTATGCTATTCCTTGATTTTAATTTTCCCATGTTTTTACTTGGAATTAACTGGTGATTATGCAGTTTCTCAGTTTTTTATATGATTTAAAGTTTTACTATTATCTTTAAGCTTTACTTCCAAATTTTATTTTATGTTTTCTTGTTTGCTTTCTCTCTCCCTCCCCCTCTCTTAACGCTACAATTCTTATAGTCCTTTCAAATTACTGCTTATTTTACATATAAGTTTAAAGAAACTATACAGATCATCATGGTGTTATTGCGTTCACTATTCACGTGTATTGTTCACATAGCTTGCTGCACATGCTGATAATTCCAATTCAATATCGTTGTGCGGGTGGATCACTTTTTCCATGCTGCTGGTGATAACATTTGTGTCTCTCAATGGTGGTTTCGTTAATTGTATATATTAATATATTGAATGTCAGTGTCTAGTAAAGAATGGGGGTTATCTTGAAATCTGGTCAAACTCATAAGGGTAGTTTTGCAACAGTATGATGAAGCGAATCTTATTAATTCCTTCTGACTGTAGGATATCAGTTGGAAGTTCAGATGATAATGTTATTGGTACCTGCCTTGTATGTCAATGTTCGTTTGATGATTACTCTTCTCGTTGCCGGTGTACTTACTGCAGAATGCTTGTTTTGGTTTGCCGTAGTTGTCAGGTATGATCTAATAATATGTATTATTTATGTTGAAGTATTTATTAGATTAAGTGTATCTTGTTGGACATTTATGAGATTAGTTGTAGACCTAGTTCCTAGAATGCATCTGTTTATCTTCTCTAGGATTAATCATGTCTCTCTATTTATTGTATCTCTGAATCTGTATTTTTATCTCCTATAAATAAGAGAACACAAGAAGATGATTTCAGGCTCTCAAAATCAGTTCTTTATTTTCTTTTTCTATTTCAAGTTGGTATCAGAGCGGGTTCATCCCGCTCTGCCTGTCTCTGTTATTTTTCTGGCATTAATCGCCGCCGTCCGCCGCCGGTCTTGTCTTCTCCGGCGCTGTTTTCCTCTCGACACTTGGGTTTGGCTCGCCTCGAGGAGCGCGACCCAACCCCGATGTTCGCTTCCTCTATCTCGCCTCACGCGCCTCCACGCGCCACCCTTGTCCGCGGCTTCCTCCGCGGGTGGGCCTCACGCGCCGTCCTCTCGGTGGCCGTTTTGCTCCGAGCCACCTCTATCCGGCTCGCCTCGTCGTCCTGGTGCCGGATCTGCACTTTGTTTTGTGTTCTCGGTCACAAAACGTGGTGGGTCTGTGTTTTCTCTCTGCCTCTCTCGGTCCTGTCTCCGACGAGCACTCTAACAACACGTCTGGTCCTCTCTTGTTTCCTGGAAAATGTCGGAGAGCGTATGCGTATCTTTTCTCGGGACTCAGACTATAACCACGAGAAAAATTAAATGGAAAAAATTATTTGTCTTGGGCTTCCTCTGTTGAGCTCTGGTTTCTAGGTCAAGGAGTTCATGATCATCTAGAAGAAGATGGGAGTACTATACCAGCAGATCAGGCTCCTCAATGGAAGAAACTGGATTATCAACTTTGTGCACTATTATGGCAATCTGTTGAACCACATATTTTGAGCACTCTTCGAGCCTTTAAGACATGTAATTCTTTTTGGAAAAAGGCCCAAAATATCTTTGCTAATGATATTCAACGACTTTATGATTCTGCTAATAGACTTGCCTCCCTTAAGCAAGAGGATAATTCCATGATGTCCTTTGTTGCTGAAGCTCAGTCAGCTGTTGAAGAATTAAAAATGTTCCTGGAGGCAGAATCATTAGAAGAAAGAAAGACGAAGCTGGATAAATTCTATATGGTAATGATTCTTAGGGCTATGAATCCAGAGTTTAATCATGTTAGAGACCGGATTCTAACTGGAGAAGAAGTTCCTTCTACGGAGAGTTTAATCACAAGGCTACTTCGTGTTCCTTCTATCAAAAGCAAAAACAGTCAGGAACTTGCTGATTCTTCCGCCATGGTTTCTGCTCGTGGAAGAGGTAATCACAGCTCTAGAGGACGTGGTGGGAAAGGACGTCCTCAGTGCTCTCATTGCAAAAGAATGAGACATACTAAGGAAAATTGCTTTGCTCTGCACGGCTTTCCTGATAAGACAGCTAATACCTCAAAATCTGAAGTTGATGAGCCCAAGTTCTCTCATGAAGAGTATCAAGAATATTTAAGGATGAAATCAACCAATTTGGCTCAAGCATCTACAACACCAAATTCATCAACCGCTTGCATTTCGCAATCTGTGGAAAGTCAAAATCCATGGATTATTGACTCAAGTGCTTCTGACCACATGTCTGGTAATATCTCTTTATTTTCCTCTCTTTCATTTCCTAAAACATCCCATCTCATATCTTTAGCTAATGGATCTAAAGTAGCCTCTAAAGGAATTGGTCAAGTATCTATCTCTTCTTCTTTAAACCTTCAAAATGTTCTTTGTGTTCCTTCTTTTCCATTCAGTCTTGTTTCTGTAAGCCAATTAACCAAATCATTGGATTGCTCAGTAACCTTTAATGCCAATTGCTTTGTTATCCAGGAACGTGGTACGGGTCGACTGATTGGAGAAGGACATGAATCTGGAGGCTTATACTACCTTAGTACTAAGTCATCTGTATCTTGTGTTGCATCCTTATCCCCAAAGCTGTTACATGAGCGATTAGGGCATCCTCATTTAGCAAAATTAAAAAAAATGGTTCCTGAACTTGGAACCTTCAAACTTTTGAATGTGAAGCTCGTCAACTTGGGAAACATACCAGGTCATCCTTTCCAAATCATTCTGAATCTAGATGTGATTACGCTTTTAGTATTGTTCATTCGAGATATATGGGGACCTAGTCGTGTTTCATCTTTTGGTTTTAGATATTTTGTTACTTTTATTGATGAGTTTTCTAGATGTACTTGGGTTTATCTTATGAAAGATCGTTACGAACTATTGCCTATCTTTAAGTCTTTCCTTAATGAAATCAAAACTCAATTTGGAAAAGTAATCAAAATTTTACGAAGTGATAATGCCAAATAGTACTTTTCTACTGATTTTTCTAATGTCCTAAATTCTCAAGGCATTTTACACCAGTCCACGTGTCCTCACACACCACAGCAAAATGGTATAGCAGAACGAAAGAATAGACATTTGGTTGAAACTGCTCGTACCTTGTTACTGGGTGCCAATATGCCTATTCATCATTGGGGAGATGCTATTCTAACTGCATGCTTTCTCATTAATAGAATGCCATCTTCTTCTCTTGATAATAAAGTTCCACACTCCATTCTATTTCCAAAGGAACCAATTTTTCATGTTTCTCCTAGAGTATTTGGATGTATATGTTTTGTTCATGACATGTCTCCTGGCTTAGATAAACTCTTACCTAGAGCTATCAAATGTGTCTTCTTGGGGTATTCTCGTCTTCAAAAAGGATATCGGTGTTATTCTCCTGAAACCAAGAGGTATTACATGTCTGCTAATGTCACCTTTTTTGAATCATCATCCTTCTTTCCTTATTCTATGCGGGATATTGATTCTCGTCCAAAATGTGTTTCCTGTTCCCTTTGTTGAATCAGTTGTACCTCCTATTCTCGACACCCCAAATCCCAACCAAAATACTCTAGAATCGGCATCACGACCTATCATCACCTATCAACGCAGGAACCAGGTGAACAATCCTATTCCCCAAGATGAGCCATCCATAACGGGTCCTTCACCATCATCCTCTAATACCACGGCTCCCGATAACGATGACTCCAGTTGGCCCATTGCCATTCGTAAAGGTACTCGTTCTACTCGTAATCCTCATCCCATTTACAATTTTCTTAGTTATCATAGATTGTCTCCTTCCTATTGTTCTTTTATTTCCTCTGTCTCCTCTATTACAATTCCCAAAAATGTGGTCGAAGCGCTTGATCATCCTGGATGGCGACAAGCCATGATTTCGAAATGCGGGCTCTTGATCACGACAAAACATGGGAGCTTGTTCCTCTTCCTTCGGGAAAGAAAACAGGTTGGTTGTCGTTGGATCTATGCTATTAAAGTTGGGCCCAATGGTCGGGTTGATCGTCTTAAAGCAAGGTTAGTAGCTAAAGGGTATTCTCAAATATATGGGCTTGATTATTGTGATACTTTTTCTCCGAGTAGCCAAAATGACCACTGTCGCTTTGTTCCTTGCCATGGCCGCCATTCGTCATCGGCCTCTTCATCAATTGGATATTAAAAATGCTTTTTTGCACGGTGACTTAGAAGAAGAAGTTTACATGGAGCAACCTCCTGGATTTGTTGCTCGGGGGAGTCTGGTTTGGTTTGTAAATTACGTTGATCCCTCTATGGCCTAAAACAGTCTCCACGTGCTTGGTTTGGAAAATTCAGCTCTATTGTTCAAGCTTTTGGATTAAAACGCAGCGAAGCAGATCATTCGAGTGTTTTTTGTCACATCGCCCCTGGCAAATATGTTTATTTAATTGTGTACGTTGATGATATTGTCATCACAGGGAATGATGCTTGCTAAAATATCTCAACTAAAAGAACACTTGTGTAGTCATTTTCGGACCAAGGATCTTGGAAATCTAAAATATTTCTTGGGTATTGAAGTAGCTCAATCAAGAGAAGGTATTGTCATCTCTCAAAGGAAGTATGCTCTAGATATTCTAAAAGAGACATGTATGATTGATTGCAAACCTGTGGACAGATCCTATGGATCCAAATTTGAAGTTAATGGCGGGACAGGGTGAAGTTTTCTCGACCCGAGAAAGATATAGAAGACTGGTTGGGAAACTTATTTATTTGACGATTACTAGACCTGATTTGTCTTTTGCAGTTGGTGTTGTCGGCCAATTTATGCAAGCTCCTTGTGTGGATCATTGGAATGCTATCATTCGAATCTTAAGATACATTAAAAAAGCTCCAGGACAAGGATTATTATATGAAGATAAGGGAAATACCCAAATTTTTGGGTACTCGTGATGCTTGACTCGAGCTGGATCTCCTATGGATAGGCGCTCCACTACGAGGCTATTGTGTTTTCCTTGGAGGAAATATCATTTCATGGAAAAGCAAAAAGCAAAACGTTGTTGCCCGATCCTCTGCGAAGCTGAATATAGGGCAATGGCGTCTCTTACTTGTGAACTTGTTTGGGTAAAACAATTCTTGCAAGAATTGAACTTCGTGAGATTCAATCTATGAAGGTGTATTGTGATAATCAAGCTGCTCTTCACATTGCTTCCAACCCGAGTATTTCATGAGAGGACTAAGCATATTGAGATTGATCGTCATTTTATTCGGGAGAAGTTGTTGACTAAAGAAATTTGTACTCGAGTTTGTTGGTTCCAATGATCAGCTTGCGGATGCATTAACAAAATCTTTGAGAGGACCTCGAATGGAATTCATTTGTTCCAAGCTTGGTACATTCAATTTGTATGCTCCAGCTTGAGGGGGAGTGTTGAAGTATTTATTAGATTAAGTGTATCTTGTTGGACATTTATGAGATTAGTTGTAGACCTAGTTCCTAGAATGCATCTGTTTATCTTCTCTAGGATTAATCATGTCTCTCTATTTATTGTATCTCTGAATCTGTATTTTTATCTCCTATAAATAAGAGAACACAAGAAGATGATTTCAGGCTCTCAAAATCAGTTCTTTATTTTCTTTTTCTATTTCAAGTATTTATGCCTACATTTTTTTTTGTTTCTATTTTTGTGAATTTTACCATCTAGAAGAAGTTGGGAAGGAGAAAAAAAGTATAAGGAAAGAAAAAGAAGTAATTAATATCTCCTGGGATCATATACTGGATCTAGTAGTCTCAGTCATGCTGTTTTTTACCTGTTTATGAAGAACTTAACCAAGAACTGTCATATATGCTAATTTGTTAGGAGTCCATGAAATTCTAAATAAGATATTGGTTCTGATTTATTTATTTTTACTAACAGAGCTTAACTTGATATTGATCAATAATTTAACTTTGCTATTGGTAACAAAATTGGATATTTCCCTAATTAGGTTCAAGCATGTAGTGATTGTGTAAGCCCCTATAAGCCCCCAGCGCAGCTATTGCCGTGGTCATTGGGCCTCAAAATAGAGCTTCAAGGATGCTTGCATTTGAATAACATTTGTCCTAAAGGCATCGCTCCTATAACTTGGATTAACTACATTCTTAATTGGTACTCTAGAAAATTTATTCCTTCTCCGCCATCTTTAATTTCTTGAGTCTAATGTTTTTCCCATTTGTTTGCTGGTTTCTTTTTGTCTTTTTTTGATTCTAATATGGTTGTGTTCCACCAGAATGAATCTACTGCGTATGTTTGTGAGCTATGTCAGAAACAGGGCAAGGCCGTCATGTCAACACAGTTAATTGAAAGTGGTGAATCAAAAACATCATTGGCAGATGCCGAGTTCCAGAATTTTTCTTCCGATACTATATGTTTGCCTCGAGTGCCTAAGGGAGATGGTGAGGTCTGTGATCCATATTACTCCACAAAACTGTACTTTCGCTTGGGTTTTGTAAAATTTGAAATTAAATGGTGGTTAATTTTACAATTGCCACACTGTACTGACTGCTGAAAAATTCAAGTCTTTTAAAAATTGAAGCTCGGGAAATTTCAATGCCCTCTATGATTTACGGAATATGTGCAATTACTAACATCCTAATGATTAATCTTCAGATCCAAGGACCTCAAGAAAACTCAGAATCTTGTGCTTGCATGGCTTTCGGCAGAATGCATCCAGTTTCAAAGGTAGAACAGCATCACTAGCCAAGAAACTGAAGAAAATGGCTGAATTTGTTTTTATTGATGCTCCCCATGAATTGCCATTCATCTACCAAAACCCCATGTCTGAGCCCAATGTAAATTGTGCATCGTCGTCATTGCTATCTAGTCCTCCACCGCCATTGGAGAATTGCAAGAAGAAGTTTGCATGGTTTGTGGCACCCAACTTCGATGGAAGTAGTGGGGTTGACTGGAAGGTAGCAGATGGTCCATTTGATCCCCTTCAATACCAGCAGCAAACTGATGGATATGATATTTCACTATCACACTTGAAGAGTGTGTTTTCCCAGGAAGGACCATTTGATGGAATATTGGGATTTTCACAGGGAGCAGCAATGGCTGCTTTAATCTCTGCACTACAAGAAAAGCTGAAAGGTGAAATGGACTTCAAATTTGTAGTCTTGTGCTCGGGCTTTGCTCTCCGGATGAAAGCGATGGAGTGTAACCCTATCAAGTGCCCTTCTCTTCATATTTTTGGTAATGAACATGGTAAAGACAGACAGATAGCTAACCAAACAAGCAAGGAACTTGCTTCTCTATATGATAGTGATTGTTCTACGATCGTTGAGCATGATAGTGGTCATATAATTCCTACTCGGTCCCCTTACATTGATGAGATCAAGGGTTTCCTTAATCGCTTTCTGTAGGAGATCCCTGAAGTTATCTCAAGTTTTTGACAATATTCAAATTTACATCGTTGTGTGATATCTTGTCTTTCTATGTACCACCACAACAAAGTCTGTTATGCTCATGCAAAATTGCCTCAATGGAACTAGCAAAAATGGACACGTCTTCTGCATATATTTCGTGACTGTTCGCGAACCCCACGTCTAAAGAAAATGTTAGGTCTTAACGAAAGTACGTGACTCGTAGGAATGTTTTTCACCAAAGGAAGAAAATGTTTTGTTGATTTTTTCTTTATTTATCTTAAAAGTTACCTAAACAGTTTAATTTTTTTCACATTTTGGTAGATATCTGCCTACTAGTGTGAGAGTTGTGAACGGATTCCCCATGGGGGCGATTCCGACGCCTTGTTTTATTTGCAGTAACGTATGTACATTTAAGTGTTTAAAGTGTTATTTCAATTAAAATGGAAGCTTTAATTTTGTAATCTATATTCATCTATAATAAAATAATAAGTATATTTGTTTTTATAATATCTTTGTTCACCTATAATTTTTTTTTATTTTGTTGAAACTATAATTAAAATTTTAAATAACAATAAACTTAGGAATACTTAATCGTTTATTCAAATTAATTTTTATATTTAAATATTTCCAAGCATATATTTTTGCATTATAAAAGACAGTATGAAATTTATTCGAACGAGAGAGGACATTCCAACGTTTTATGGCACAAATAAATTATAGAGGGAACAGACATTGGGCAAAAAAAAAAAACGATTGGGTCGAGGATGAAGTTAAGTAACTGCAAAAACTTGTGATTAATTCACTCTTAAACCTTTAAACCCTTTAAACCTCTGCTCCATAGTGTATTGTTGAACTCACAGAAGATGCAGCGCGTCGTAAGAAAACTAACCAGGATTCTTTCACACAAACAAGTATGTCTTCTTTCATTGCTTTGTGCTACCTCGTACTTCATGTTCATAACAACCCAAATTGCATGTATACTTAGTATGTTTTATGCGGTTTGCTGATGCCACTGTGATTTCCAACATGGAAATTTTATTTTGTTTCTTCAAATTCTGTCACCCATTGTATTAACTGCTTCTAACTCTTGCTTTTCGGTGGGTTACTTCAATCGTTTTCGCTCTGCAAATATTTTAACAATTCATACGCTCGACCTTTAAATTGGTTCCTCTCACCGGAAGCTATATATAATTAATGATCTCATTTTCAATTTTCTTTATTCCTATTTGTGTTGGTAAATCTAGGGATTATTCAATTAATTCATTTGGGTTACTCTAACTAATTGGCATTTCCAAGTTTCGCTCGCAGGTTGTAGGTTTTCGTAACTATTACGCTGGCGGGGTTGCGGTTGATGTTGGACAACCAACCTCTGCATCTCATCCGCAGGTTTATTATAGTATTTCCATTTGTGTTTATTATGAAGTTCAAAAACATAATTAAAATAAATTGTGAAATCTAACGCATAAGTATTTGAAGTGTCTATTATGTGTTTGACACATATACGACAGCTATTTTGAAGTGTTAGGGTTTCATGCTGTGCACTAGGTGCTATAGAAATATAGAGCATTTTGCTTAAGTCTTTGTTTGTTAAGGCTAATTAGCATTTTCTATGTCATGTTACATTGTAGCTAGTGAAAGATGGGGAGCTCACACCGGGCATATCTACGGAAGAATACATCCAAAGAAGAAAAAAGTTGTTGGAACTTCTCCCAGAGAAGAGTTTGGCAATCATTGCTGCTGCCCCAGTAAAGATGATGACAGATGTCGTGCCTTATACATTTCGACAAGATGCTGATTACTTGTATATCACAGGCTGCCAGCAGCCTGGTGGTGTGGCCATTTTGGGACACGACTGTGGCTTATGCATGTTCATGCCAGAAGCTAAGCCTTATGTGTGTCTGACATTATATCTTCTTGAAAATAGAACCATGTTTTGCAATAAGCATGCAATGTCAATGTAAAGATGATGTAACTTCCACTTTTATTATCTTCAGTAACATAAATTGGTTATGGTTTAATATTCATGCATTTTCAATGTAAAGATTTTTACACAATTAACCAATTAGAAATCACTGTACATATGACTTTTAAAGTAGTTATTACAAAATTCAACAATTTTATCTTATGTAACAATCTACGATGAGATAATAATGTTACAATGTCAGTTTATTTGAACTTATTTACTTATGTATAAAATAAATTCTGTTATTTAAATATCTGATTATCAATATAAGTCCATGTAATGTTTTATTTCAAATTTTTTTTCATGTTAGATTAAACCATCAATCAATTTGGTCATATGTGTGTGATTCATTATGTGCCTTCTTTGGAATGAATATAACTTTGAAACCTTAAATTTGTGTAGGATGTTATTTGGCAAGGGCAGATAGCAGGAGTTGAGGCAGCATTAGATACATTCAAGGCTGACAAGGCATATCCAATAAGAAAATTGCATGAGGTGAATTACTGGTATCGACTATAAAAAGCTTTTACTTCAATAGAAATTATATAGTAACTGTTTTGTCCTTGCACCTGAAATATTTCCATTGGTAAGCTTGCTGGAGGCTTGAAGCCAAAGTTATCACATCTTTGCAGTATACAAAGTGCATTTTCATCTTGGTCAACAGTTACATCTGTTTTTTATAATGATTCTTATTTAACATTTTTAACTACTGATTCAGATCCTTCCAGATATGATAAAGGGATCATCAAAATTGTTTCACAATGTCCAGACTGCAATTCCAGCTTATATGGAACTGGAAGCCTTCAAAAAACTAGCATGCTGTAACAATGTAATGGATCTAGCTGTTTATACTCATCAACTGCGATGGATAAAGTCACCAGCAGAGCTTAAGCTGATGAAGGAATCTGCATCAATTGCTTGTCAGGTACTTTCATCTCTAGTGCAACGTTTTGGTAACTAAATATTTCTAACTCCCAACAAGGCTGTTCCATGCACCTAACCATTACTAGGTCCTAGATGTAGAAGAATACCCACTAGATAATTTGAATATTTTGTGGTCTTGAACAGGCTCTTTTGTTGACAATGCTACATTCAAAGACATACCCTTTTGAAGGTACACTAGCAGCAAAGGTTGAATATGAATGCAAAATTAGAGGTGCCCAGCGGATGGGGTGAGTAATTTTTGTCTATTGTTTGTTGATAATTGAAGAAGCTTCCACAACCAAAAATATAGAAGTTCATTGATAGAAAAGAAATTCAAGTTTAAGCATCACTTTCATCCATAGTTCATGATGTAATTTTTCTTTTCTTTTTCTCTCTATTAGATTCAATCCTGTGGTTGGTGGTGGACCTAATGGAAGCATTATACACTATTCTAGAAATGATCAGAGAGTAAATTCATTTAATAAACTCCATCTCCTATTAACTTTAATTTTGTGTCTCTAATCTGTAAATATGTTTGGCAGATTAAACAAGGAGATCTTGTTTTGATGGATATTGGATGTGAGTTACATGGTTATGTCAGTGATCTTACTCGTACCTGGCCACCTTGTGGTAGCTTTTCTTCTGCCCAGGTTAGCATGATTGAAGTCCTTTGAGCAACTCAATCTACGTATTGCAGGAGAGCTTAATAAGTGTCAAGGTTATCAATAGTGGTTAATATCCTATGGTGGTGAACCAAAAATGAGCAATATCAAAATGGCGGAAGCCATGGTGGACACTGTAAATATATAAACTTAAAAAAATAACTGTAAATATGACAAAGCAATCTTGTTTGTAGTAAACTTACGCCTATATCTCTTTCTTTCTTTTTTTCTCTCATTTGATATCCAATTTCTTGTCAATTAATAGCAATCTAAGACAAACAGTTTTCATGTTCTCAATTTTCTATTGCATACCTCATTCCATGATGGGTGTATACTTGTATGTATTCTTGTTTGTAGACATATAACTCTTCTCGTACACAATGCACTTGTTCTCGATGAAGTTTCTATGGTGTTAAAATAATTTAACTTTTGTTTCTTGTGATGAGTTTTTTTTGGCCATCATATTGTTCTTGCTAAATTTTCTACTAAATGCTGAGACTTAGCACGTTAAACAAACTGAAATTTTATGGCTTTTTTACTTTGAGAAGATGGTTTCTATTTTTTTTTTCTGTTGTGATAGATTTGTAAAGGAAACATTTTTTTTCACTGCTTCATATACCACCAACCTTAAAAAACGGAAAAGAATGTGAAACTTATGTAATTAAAAGTGAGAACAGAAAACGTTTTCTCAGGCCAACAAAACTTAGTTTGCTTGTTTATTTTTTGGAGGGAAGGGAGTTATGAGATTGCTTTCTCAACAAACAAACAATGGGAAGTGTTGGTTGTTATGATGTTTGAATTTGGTCAAGTCTACAGTTATACTCTAAATTCAAGATTTAAGTTAAGAGGCGTTACTGATTACAGTTTGGTATATGGCCTATTGGTGAAGAGTGAATATCTTACTAGTAGATGAACATTAACTAGAGTTGTTGGTGCTCCATGAGAAGATGACATTCTAATCGGTCATTATAGCCAAAATGGAGATTTTTGTACATAGAAATATAGTGAATTGGTTAGAGGTACTCTGAATAATATATACTTGTGTGGACATTCAATTAGGGATAGATATTCCCCCTCCTCTTGCTTTTCTTCTAGGGATCTAATGGGCCAAAAGCTTGAACCTGCCCCCCATTGGGAACAGCAATATGTAATACGAGTTTGATCTTTCTCTGCTTTTGGTATACTATGACATAAAAATATTCAAAGCCTAGTTTTTGCTCCTTCTAGACATGATGAAACTGCTAATCCCCATATTGCTTTGATCTTTTAACTTCTTTTCAACATATTACTTTGCTCTTTTATTCTTGCCATTTTTCATATGAATATCATGGTTTCTTGTATATTTCAGGAGGAGCTTTATGAACTTATATTGGAAACAAATAAGCATTGTGTGGAACTTTGTAAGCCTGGTGCCAGTATTCGGCAAATACACAACCATTCGGTATCCCTTTTTTCTTATCCCCTTTTCATTTTGCCAGAGATGTAATTAGTTCATTGTCACTCATAAAACCCCACCTAATAGCTTAAGTTTTTAGAGAGTTGGTGATTGAAATAGTATTAGAACCTCTATGACTAAGTTGTCAAGAATTTAATCCTTGCTGCCCTCATGCTTCTAAATAAAATTTGAATTTCATCTCAAGTTTGGGAGGCTGTGATATTCCTTCCTTTCAACATTAGGGATTGTGTTGTAGATATAATAATGTTGTTTCTGAGCCTTCACCTAACAAAATATTTCAGGAGTGTTGGTAATTGACACGATTTATTGTCATTATTAGGAGAAGCTGTGTTTGTTCTCTGTTGCTCTCTCTTTCCTACTTCATCATAGGATTTAGAGGGAAAAGTATCCCTAGTTATTCTAATCTTAAAACTATATTAATGATCTGATTAGGAATATGCTGTACTTTCTCAAGTAATTGATCAAAAGGTTCAAAACTATTAACTCTTTTAGATCCAAGATATGTTTAACTATGTGTAGAATGTTATGGTAATTAAATAAAAATAATTTGTCTTAATTTTTTTTTTTTTTGGTTTACAACAACATTTTGTCTTAGCTAAAAATGAATTTGCTTGTTCAAATTAAACAAATCCAGCCTTATCCAGTAATGGGAAAAATATTTTTTCTTAGCTATTAGCACCTACATCAACATATATATTTAGTAATAATATAGGATGCCCGTCTGCATATTTTTACTTTCTTGATTGAACAATATTTCCAATTTCTTCTATTCCAGCATTACCAAACAAATACTAGAACTTGGTTTGCCTCAAAGTTGGATGCTAGCTTATGCTATGTGGGTAACGTATAGGTTTCTCTAAATATCCCTTTTTCTGCGAAGCTCATTAGTAAATCTTCTCAGCACTGTCATTTCATTAATTCTTATTTTATTCTATGTTACTAAAGAAAAGCGGAGGGAATTTAATTATCTCTGGTTTCTGTTGTAGGCTTGTTGAAACTGTCCTATAATTCAGCTTTATTCTTGTTCAAAATTTCAAGTGGATCAGAACCTATATATTAAAAAAACTTTTAATATTTGCTTTGCCATGTACATGATTGAACATTATATCACTACCATTAACAGTAATAAGTGTGTGCTAGTGGCCTGAGTATCATCTTCACATTATATCATGCTTTTTCTTGTTGCACTTTTGAATGTTTTATTATTGTTCATTCAACTAGCTGACGTTATACTAAGTGTAATGTTAAATGATCTGGTTGCATAGGTTGAAATGCTGCAGAAAGGACTCAAAGATCTTGGGATTTTGAGAAGTGTTGGTAGCAGTTCCTACCATAAGCTGAACCCAACTTCTATAGGTAGCTTTCTGCTCAAATCTGCTTTCTGACAGAGTATACAATATGTAGCCATCAGAACAATAATTTTGTCTTACAGATTCATAGGCCAGTTTGAACTTTGGAGATTGAAAATAAAAAATTGTTATAGCCAAGAGAGACTGCAGATATATATCTAATCACACTTTTTTTTATCCATCCAGGTCATTATCTAGGGATGGACATTCATGATTGTTCAATGGTCAGCTTTGACTGTCCTCTGAAGCCAGGTGTTGTAAGTAGTTTCCCCGACAAAGCAAATTTTATTTTATTTTTTTCTATCTATTTTCTAAAAATTTGAGATAACTTCTATTCACTGACAGATAATATTTAATAATTGCTTGTTATATGTGGTTAGTGGAGATATCCTTGCCTTATTCCCATAAAATTATACTGCATTATTGTTACGTATATCTATTTAGAAAATGGAGAAATTGAAATACCTATAATTTAAAAATTTTAATACTCCTTAAATAATAAATTTCTATACTAACTATCTTTGTGTTTATAGAAAGAAGAGAATGGAAATCTTTTAAAAGAAAGTAACAAAATTGCGAGAATGAATGCATTCTGCGCTTCTACTTCTACCTACAATCTGTTAATAGACACTAAGAACCTCTTAGCCTGCTAGGAACATACTTCTATTTGTTCAATGGTGTTAGATACTATTAGACATCTTTAATTATGGTAATTAGGCAATTCTCAGATATTGTTAGATATCCTTAGTTTCTGAATACAAAAGACAGCATCCCCATATCCTTAATTTGGAAATTATTTTCTCTATAACAATACACATGCTATGTAATACACTTTGTTGTATACTATTAGAAAGTAGATATAAGCCTATCTCAACCCTACATCAAGCTTTGGCTTAAAGGTCAGGGATTTTGTAGATCACTGTACCACAACAGTTGATTCTATCCCAGAGGTCGATTTCTCTAATTGGAACAAGATTGATGCCTAACAGTGTACTGCTTGAAATCCTAGGGGGAGTCACTTTTAGGTCTTGCGAGGTACAAATAAATTGTTGGGTGGCTGAATTATCTTAGTGTCACCTGACCAGATATTTCCTTTGCAATTTGTGTAGTTAGTTTCTTATTTTTCCTCATTAAGGACATGGGGATGCTGTCTTTTGTATTCTGAAATACATCATAGTTGTTCCAGGAAAAGTTCTCCCACTAATACGAGTTCCAAATCTGAATATTGCATTTTTATGGTGGTAATTTCCTAGAGAAGTAAACAACATATTGTCGTTGCATGATCTAACGTAGAAGTAGAATATCGTGTCTCATGGCTTTAACCATTCGTAAACTTATTTGACTCAAATAGTTGCTCAAAGAACCAAAGTTTAGTGATGCTACCCAGATGTCACTCATTTGTGATAGTTAGGCTTACTTGCACATTACTTCAATATTTCATAAGAGAATTAAACATATTGAGATAGATTGTCACTTCGTTAAGGGATTATGGAATGACATTTACCTCTAATTTTGTAACTCTACCTATTGATAGGTTGATATCTTAACCGTTGGTTTGAGGGGTCCTCAAATTTATTATATTTGTAACAATTAACAAGCTAGTGTTGGATATTATTATATTTTTAATTATGGTAATTAATAAATTGTTTTCTCCAGAATTACTGTACTTCTTCCCAACATTAACTTTATGCTGTGTAATACAATTTGTAGTGTATATCCGAAGTATACTTTTACAATTGTATCTGATCAGTGTTTTCTAAATACTAGTTTGCATCAAAGCCTGTTATTGTTGCTGCTCATATGCTTCTTTGTGTACACATATTAGCTGATGGTTTTTTTTTTTTTAATTTGTATGGCTGTGTGCAGGTAATAACTATTGAACCAGGAGTGTACGTCCCATCTTCTTTTAATGGTCCAGAAAGGTAATTATTAAGGTTGATTAAAGGAGGTTTTTCTTTTACAAACTGGTTTTTTCAAATTGATGATTCCCATTGCTGACCCCTCTGACGAAATTTTCCGGTTTACCAGCTAAATCTACTAAAGAATACTAATTCACATGAATTCGTTTCCCTTGACTAGGTTCATGAATTTATCTTTCATTTTTCTTTCCCAAGAATCTGGTTACATATACCAGTTTGTTAAAGCTTGAGTTGAGTATCCTGATTAATTAATTTCCAAGGATGTTTTAGTACTGATTACCCTGTTTGATCATAATCTTCTTGTTTCCCTAAGGTCTCTATGTAACAAGTCCCACATTGGGGAGGTCTTCTTACCAGGGAGGCCTTAAGAGGTTGGAGAACCTCCTACCTTATAAGGCCTCCCTGGTAAGAAGACCTCCCCAATGTGGGACTTGTTACACTCTATTGGAATGAGACTAGTCATTGCCTATGATGTTCTTATACCATAAAAAAAAGGAAATAGCCATTCCCTCCGGCAATTACTTCTGTACTATATGTCTTCTCTAAAAATGCGAAATATCATTTTCTACCAGTGGCTGCACCATCAGTGTCCTACAACCTTCAACCCCCCAACTGCCATCGAACCAACTTCATCCCTCGTCACTAAAACATTTTATTATACTCCTATTTGATTTGTCTCAAGCACAGGACCCGAATGGAATAGTCATTTAATCATACACACGTGGCAATGGAAATGCCTATTCCATTCTCATCTGCATTCATATTGAAATTATTAAACCCAATGGGGGCCAATGTTCTACAGATGTATTGTTCCTAAATTATTTAATCCATCAAGAGATGTGTGTCCGTTTTTTGAAGCTCAATTTTTTCATATGCAAATTGAGAATCTTGTTAATCTGTTTCAATCGTAGTATCCGTCGGACATATGGGCAAACATAATATGGATGTTATTCCTCTCATCTGTATTCTACTTTAAGGTCTTTTTTGTCAATCGCTGTCCTGTTCACAACTTCCGAACCTCATTTAAATAATTTCAATATTTGTTCACCATATATTCCTTGTAAACATTTAAGTTGTTTTTAATCTTGACATTAAATGTTTCTTTCATATGCAATATAATAAATCTTGCAAGATGTCTAATTGCAGGTATCGTGGCATTGGGATACGGATTGAGGATGAGGTTCTGATCACAGAAACTGGTTATGAGGTATTTTTTTTATTTTAATTTTTGCAGTTGAAACTGGTATTTGACAACTAAGTGATCTGTTGATTGTGCTTCTCTTAAGCGTTAGTTTAATGAATGAAAGATACATGAGGTTGCAATAGAGGAGTTCAAGTAAATAGTTTATCCTTAAAAAATTTACAACTAAGCACTTGCACCAGTTGAGTTTCACAATGCTCTCACATATTATGTAATATGCCTCTTTTTTTGTTTTTTAATGGTATGAATTCGACCTCCTCAAGCCGACTTCAAATGGGACATATTGGATAATATGTGAAGGAGGGCATTGTGGTGCTTCTAAAACTCAAATGGAGGCACTGTGGAAAAACTCCCACATATGAAACTTGCTGACAAAAATGGAGGATAATTCTTTACTCAGCTTATGCTATACTGTTCGGTTTAATCTAAATTTTGAGTAAAGCCATAAAGTAAGATGAGAAATGAACGAAATCTGAAAAAATAATATATACTGAATCTTACTATTTTTTAAATTATACAATTTAATTTAATTTCAAGCTTCTCTTTCCTCTTCCAGTTTCTTCCCCACCAAACATATCCTTAACGGTTTCAGAATTTATGATTGAATGATACGCGCTGCTATTGTTCGGTTTTTTTATTACTCAGTATTTTAGCGATTGTTGTTTGTCACGAGTTGGTGTCTGAAAAATTGTATTTGTGGTAGAATTGTAGTATTTATAGTGTCATTAAATGTGTACTTTGTTGGTTGTGAGCCATTGTTGTCAAACCACAAACCAACAAACAGTGGGATATTGGTACATTAGATACTAATCAAGGTAATTAATCCCTATCAATAATCTTGTAATTAATCAGAATTAATTACTTAGAATATTTACAAAATTTGGATGTACTATGTTTAATTCAATAAACTCAATTCAGTTTGATTAAGTGAATATCCATTTTTATATTCCTAGTTTGTATTCAGAATATTTTATTAATGGAAAATATCTAATCTTCTTGGTTAAGAAAAGGTATATTTTTAACTGTTGTTTCTACCTGTATCAAAATAAACCTGCAAGCATACTGTCAACAAGAAATTTCATAGTAAATAAAGTGTGACAAGATTAACACTTAATTTTCCCTTTTTTTTTTTCTGACTAATACATGTATTTTTTTTTTACACCTCATTCTTGAACACTTTACAAGTGGTCTTAGAAAATTGTTTAAAGAATTAATAAAGAAGTTTCCATTGAAAATGATGTTAATAATACATTGGAAATCATGGTGGAGTAAATTAAAAACATTTTAATGAAAAAACTTATTACTATATTTTTGTGTAACCACCTTATAGCATTAGTTAAATTAATGTTAAACAAGTAAAGCAACTAAGACATAACATTTTAACTTGTGTTCTTCCACAAATATACAGATGTTTTGTCCTACATAGATACTAACATTTAAGTTATTGCTAAACAACACAGGTCCTAACAGCATCAATCCCAAAAGAAGTGAAGCATCTCGAGTCCTTGCTAAACAATTTCTGCCATGGAATGGGAACGGTGGACAGCCAAAACAACTAAAAAGCTTAGCCCAATTGATATATTCTCATGCTTGCAGTTGCAGACAACAACCAGAACAGTGAATCTTTGATAGGTGCATGCCATTGTTTGGAGTAGTAACTAAATTTTTATCCTTTGTTTTGGTCTCCTGCATAATTTTTCAACCAGAACACATTTCCTGCCTGTTCTGTGCTTCACAGTGTAAATGATTGATGATTGTGATGTCAACAGGTGGCCGACTGCAGAAAAATTGTCAGTACTGTTGGAATGTAAAGGTTGAAACACGAGAAGGAAGATAATAATTATTATATTATTCTATTTAATTAATTGGATTTATGTGTAGTTTAATCATTACTGTTTTGCGTTTTAATTTTTTTTCATGTGGTAGATCGGTGTTTGTAATCTTTTCAAACCTTTGAATTTATGTTTTGTTTGATCCGGGGAAGGAAAGTGACAGGCTAACAAAGGAAAAAAGAAAATTATAAAGAATGAAAAAAAAATGAGGTAACTTTATAGAGGCGAAAAAGCATTAAGATTATTTTTTATTAATATTTTTAGTAATTATTGATATAATTATAAAAAAATCTATAATCGATTATAAGGATTTTAGCATCTACTATGAAAACATTTTCAACTATAAAAAATATTTAAAAAAAAAAAGTTAATACAATCCATAATGCTTATTAAGGTGAACTTTCTTCGCCTCTCTTTGATGTGATAAATTGAAAGGGAGAGACTATTACTTTATTTCGATCTTTTTATTATTATTATTATTAATATTTAAATCACATACACAATTGAATCATCAGGAAATTATGTAACAAATAGAGGCTTAAAGATAAGATAGAATAATTTTTTGAAATCATTCTAATTTGAATTATTAATTTTGACTTTATGATTGCAATTAGTTATCTTCTAAGAGTGTTATAAATTTGGTATTGTGAAAGTGGACTGTAATATTCATAATAAGTTATAATTATATTTGTAATACTTTAATATTTTAATTGAATTACACTTGCCATTTTTAATGAATATTTGGTTATTGAATAATTTTTTCTAGTTAATTAAAGTAGTATTAAGTACGAATGTAGTTACTTTATTATCCAAGGTAAAGATTCACGGATTAATATATATATATATATATATATATATATATGCATGCGTGTGCAAGAATATGGGAAAGACACAATGTAATTAAAAATAATATAATTAAATTAACAAAGTTAAATTTTATGTTTAGAAGGATAAAAATATTTAGAAAGATATTGATGGACAAATATTACACTTGAGAAGTTTCTTGCCTTAATGTTTTATTGTGAGGGAATGGAAAAATAAAATAAAATTGCTTGATTAAAAATAATAATAATAATTAAGAGAAAATAAGGAAAATTTGTATTAACTTTAATTAATTTGAAAGAACTAAAAATATATAGTAATTGGTAAATATAATAAATGATCAAAATATCCCCATTTAAAAATAAAGATTACTATTAAATAAGAATTAATATAAATAATTATTTTTCTGTTAAATTTGATTTTTTTAATTATGGAAAAACTAATTAAAAATATTTAAATTTAATAACAAGTTATATATATATAATGAAAATAATTTAAAATTATTTATAAATTTTTGTTTGACATGTTAACTAAAAAATTCTTAAAATAGAATGAAAACAAATTTTAAAAATAAACCAATAAAATATAAAGGAGCAGTGTAATCACTATTACTTTTCAGTATTGCACGTTAGAAATCCATATACAATAAAATAGGTGAAGAATTTTGTGTCAAATAGGTCCATAACTTTGTGTCTAAGTTTTTCATGGGACATGTTCATAAATAGTCAAATGATGTGATGTGATGGATAATTTTATTATTCAATTACAATAGAAAAAAGAGAGTGTTAATAATAGCTATTTCTAACAATTATTCAAAATTATATTCACTTTATTGTTTTTTTTCACATGTGTTTATGTTTCTCAATCTAAAATATACTTGTTTATGATAAGTTTCTAATAATAACTTTTTAAAATTTGATTTATATAAAAGAAAATAGTGTATTAGAAACTAGGGTTAGTAATTAAATATGATGTGAGGTGTGTTGGATGGTAGATAAAATTCATATCCATTCATATCAAATAAATAGGCCATCCTCCCAACTAAAACATTACACGTCAAATATCTTCACTCTTTATTGTGCATTCAATTTTGAACCAAGAAATTTCGATTATTCTTGTTTTTTTTTAGAAAAAAAAGTTGTGATAAATAGGAAAGAGAAAAAGTGAAGAATAAGGTTGTAGTTCATCCACCTTAACTAGAACATTTCCTTCATCAGTAGACAAACTTCTAGGTTTTTGGTCCTGACTATGACATATTCTTCTTATTTATATATTTATAGAAAAAAAGAATTACACTTTTTTATGTACTTTTTTTTCTCAATAAGAATGAAAAGAATACTATATATTCAACTTAAAATGCGATTAATAATTTTTTTTATAAATGTCATTTGAGGTACATACAAGTTAAGTTAACAATCAAGTTAATTATTTGGGTGGTAACTGGTCAAAGAATAAATAATTTACTTCACTATAATTAAAGGTATATAAATGTGTTTTGTTGTTCAGAAAATTAGCTATATAATTGTCCACCTAACGTTTTTATTAAAAACCAAAAGAAAAATAAGAAGTAGATCAATAATTTAACTACATTAATATTTTCCACAAAGGAAAAACACGAGGCAAAATTTCGTTAAAAAAAATTAGCCAATTTTTTAAAAGAAATTAATTATTAATAAATACTCTATACTAATAACATATTAAAAAGGTTAAATTCAAAGTATTTAAAAATACTTATGTAACAAAATATAGAAATCACAATCATTAAGATTAGAATTATATTAATAAAAAGTTATGAAAATGAGATTAAGTCATAGTTGGAGGCGTTTTACACTTAAAATCGATTATTAATTACATGATTTCATCTTCCATCCAAGGCTTTAAGACTATAAATTTATATATTTTTTCTAATCGTAAATTATTTAAATTTCTCAATTTTATTCCATTATGAAATTCCGATAAGATAATTAATTACACCTTCCTAAAATGGTAAAATCAGAATCTGAAGGTGCTTGCAATTGCAATAACATAGTTTCACCCAGACACCGAATCTCAACCGTCCAATGACAATCGAACGAGTCGTGTTAAATCAGATTTATAATGCGCTTAGTCCAATGTCTATCGAACAGTAGTAAAGTGTGGTTGCATGAAAGCGCGTGATTTGTGAGCGTATTGAATCGATTTCCTAAAAATTGAGATAGCTGTAATGTAATAATAGGGAGAGGAAAGTAGAGGTGCTTCAAACGAATGTTACTGCATAAAGACCCTCATTTGAATACCCTTCTAATACAATTTCAGCTAAATATTAACGACATGCAGAGGCATTTAAGACACACGTTTCTACGTACCAACTACCTTAACAGTGAGTGCTACAGAAAAACATATCATATTACAAAATTAAAGTCAGTAAGGGGACACATCACGAACTATGACAATGGCATTTGTTGAAGTTTATGGGAGATTGAAGGGCAAAGAGATATCATTAAAGCTATATGAACCCCACCTATGTCCTTCCTTCATCCTTCACAATCATAACAAAAGTTAGCTGATCATAATAATATCAGAAAATAGAGAGAGAATGGATCTAGTTGCAGAGATCAAAGCCAAAGCAGAGGTGTACCGTGGAGATGAACTCTGCCAAGAAAAGACCAAGTTGCTACTGAAGGAGGTAGGGCTACCCAATGGCCTTTTGCCCTTACAGGACATTGAGGAATGTGGATACGAGAAGGAAAGTGGGTTTGTGTGGCTGAAGCAGAAGAAGACAATAAACCACAAGTTTGAGAAGATTGGGAAGCTAGTGTCCTATGCAACTGAGATCACTGCCTATGTTGAGGTTGGTAAGATAAAGAAGCTCAAAGGTGTGAAGGCCAAGGAGCTCATGGTTTGGGTCACACTGAATGAGATATTTGTTGATGATCCACCCAGTGGCAAGATCACATTCAAGACCCCTACAACGTTGTTCAGGACATTCCCAGTCTCAGCTTTTGTGATTGAGGAGCCGGTTAAGGAAGTGAAGAATAAAGAAGAACAGAAGGAAGTGAAACAAGTTGGTAGTGCTGTTGAAGTCCAAGAGGTTTGATTCTCCCTCTGGTGGCTGCTATGGCCATGACTATGTATGAGAATGACTCTGATATGATAATAAGTTTATTATTCAATAGGTTTTATGTCTAAAGCTTGCACTATGTTGTACTGCTTTCCATTTCTTTCTTGCCCTACAGCAAGGCTCCAGCTAGCTATGTATCAGCTTCAGGGATATAGGCATAGCAACTAGCTCTCTGCACTCTGAAAGAAAAAACAACGTTGAAGTTATAATATTTATATGAAAACTTATTTATTCTCTTAAGTTTCTGTTGATTAACTGAAATGGATCCCCCTCACTCTCCTATTGGGGTTCAGCACCTTGTAAGCAGTAACCAGTAACCAGCTCTCATCTGTATGCTTCGGAATGAAAAAATATTAACTGTGGCCAATGGAGAAAAATGGACATACTTTCATAATTTCGATGTTGATGCAAATTTTTAAGCCTTTTCTTCAATTTGAACAATTTATTAATAAGTGATATCCACAATTCTTGTTAAAACGTGGTGTGATGAGTGAATGAATCTTTGATATCATTCTTTATTTTAATGATTATTTGAATTTTATTTGATACACCGTTTTGTTTATATTATCGATTAATAAAAAATTATTGTTGATTAGGGTTACCTATTTATATATATGTATATATACATAAATGCCTTTTAGAAAATTATTGCAAAATTCAATATTTTTTTTAATCATATGTCGATTATTATATAATGAAATAAAAAATATGATAATTTGTAATTTAATGAGTGTGAAAATAAATCTTGATGCCATTATATTATAGCTGTATAGATGGGAGAAAAGTGTAAGTGAGAAAGAAATATATTGAAAATAGCAAAATTTACGACTTTTCAATTATTGTTAAAATTATTTTTCCAATAATAAAATGAATTTTATACTTCTCATGTCATTTTTTATTATGTACTTGCTTCCACTACAACTCTTGTTCTCTTTGTGGAATAAAACATGTTTTAAATTAATATTATTAAAAAAAATCAATTTATTCTCAAAATTAATTTATTAAAATTAATTTATAATTAACAAAAATTAAAATTAAAACTAAAAAAAAAAATCAAACATGTACTCAATACATGCGGTTCACCATTTTACTTGAAATAAATTTTACACTCTTACTACTATATTCCAAAAATATGAAAACTAGAAAATCAAAGATTGATCAAAGGATCATCTGCAGTTCAAAAGAAAATGCAGGGTCATGCAGTCTTATATCTAAGAGTGCATAATTTTTTAACTTAATATTTAATTAATAGTTTAAACTATAAACTTTATTTCAATGAAAGTTGGAATTCAATTGCAGAGATATTTTATCCTCCAACATAATTAAGGAGATGTATTCTGCCAACCAACACCCATATTATTTAGTTACTAAACTAAACTAACTTAAATGCGCCAAAAGGAAAACCACGCACCAAAGCGATTGGAATTTTCTTATAGCATGCTCTTGTCTCGTTGATTCAAAATAAATAATATACTTTTTCACTAAAATCTTTTTCTTTTTATGGCTTATCCAATGTTTTTTAAGGGCACTGTGTCATTACGAAAAATAATTGTGTAGTAAACCCGCACGTCGTATAATAAACAAAATTGAACCCTTTAAACTCAAATTGCAATTTCGGGAGAATAATGGCTAAATTTACCAGAAAAATGTCAAGGTAAATGTTAAAGCAAAACGAAATCATTCATAATATAAAGTGGTCATTAGCATATCAAGCGAGATGAGTTCGTGTTTGGATTCAAACCAACCGGTAAGTCCTGACGAGTGACTGAACCGAATCCCTTCTATCTCTTGCTATCTTCGGCGTTCACAACTTCATCGCCTGAAATTTTTTTGAAAGTATTGAAAGGTTACGATCTTCGAAATAATATTTTTTGCATGAGTTATATGTTTTAATAACTTGAAATGCAACAGTACGTGCAACTGGAACAAGTGAATTACAACTAAATCAAATACATATTATCCACTCAGATTGCAGAGGAGAAATCTCTTTATTAAAAAAGACTATCAATTCAAGAGATCACTGTCCAACTAAGCTTAGTTTTTTTGCAAAGTTCGCTAGCTTATATCTCCTATTGATTTTAATGAAGTTGAGATTAGAATGCATGATAAATTAAAGTACAACTTAGAACAACCTTGGTCATTATGTCAACATCAAATATTGACCAACGTTAATAATCTATGACTTAAGTTGTGAGAGATTCTTCTTTATATATGATGACCAAGCGCTGCTATTGGTGTCACATCCAACTAATACACAGCCAAACCAAGGATACTTTTTTGTTTCAGTCGACTTTGCAGGTATACCTTTTACCCCTAATCTTTGGTCACAGCATGATTTGTCAGAGAAGGATGCGAAACTAAGCTAACAGCCATAGATGCAGATCAAATTTGGAGCAACTTTATTGTTCCTGCAAAGAAAAATATATATCTCTTGGATGCAAAAGACCCAAGTGCTAGAGGGGTTGGGAAACAAAGCCAACAGTCATAGATGTACATCAAATTTGTAACAAGTTTGGGTATCATTCCTGTAAAGAATGATATAGCAACTGGGTCCAAAATATTATAGTAGGATAGCAGATAGCAGCAATTCTGAAAATTTTTATTAGCTTATGTGATGCATACCATATACTTATAAATTATAAAAAATTTGATCAAAGCTAATCAAAGTTCGTGAAATTCATATTTACCATAAAAAGGCAACCTGTATTAAACAAGACATACAAATATTTGAAAATAACTACCATAACCTAGATAAAAAAATAAGGAGCAAAATCATTTTACATGATTCCACCCAGGTTGTTTCTGCATTTGAGCCCTTGAACAATTGATCGGCAAGATGCAACTTTACCATTGCACCAGGCTCACACCCTCAAACAAAACATACAAGTAAATACCAACAGAATTCAAATACAAATTTTTAAATGGAAATCATCAATCATCATCGTCTAATTTCAAGCCTCAATCATTTTCACAATTGCAGCTATAGATTTCAAGTTTAAAGATTGAGCTCCCAAAAATAACCCCCAAAAGGTCCCAATGTCATTGTTCAGGGAGCCCTTTTTGGAATCAATGCATGGCACTACTATTGCAGTTGCTATTGGTCCACTAAACTGATCCGCTACGACAGCACAGCCCGGGCTTCTCTGCTTGGCTACACCACTACAGTGGCACTAATTAAACCTTGATCCCAACCTACTAAACTTAATCACTCTTAAATTACGTTAGTAGTTATACCAACGTGATTAAAAGCCAACATTTTTCTAGGAAGCCAACGACGGAATCTTCATATGCTAAATTTTCACATGTAAATCTAACGTGAGATACATTCCCACTTAAAAATATCTATAGGTGTCTCTACCTCCTAAAGTGAGTCCCTAAGAGGAAGCTACAAATTCTACTGTTCCCACCTTCCAGCAGGGATCAAATCCAAAATACTCCCACAGATTTACAAATGTATTGAAGCCAGTTCAACAAAGGTGGATGACGGAATATGACAGACGGTCCATCTTCTTCCATATGAGTATGTCATTGTGGCCTATGGTGTCACCATAGCAGAATTCCCTTCACAAATGTTCTGTGGCACTCAGGTAAAAAAAAAAATCCATGTTATATTGATATGGCGGCAGGCGCTATAATTGTTATTTCAAGATATTGATCCCAATAAGGCAACAATTGATTCTGATCAAGGTTTTAAATTGGAATCACAATTGCAATTGTGGTATTACAATAATCAATTGCAGTTGCAATGTAGTTATGCAGATCCAAATTCCTAAACAACAAAAATGATATAATCAATCTCCCTTTTTATTGGAAGCTCTAAGTGAAATTTTAAAAGTAGTTGAAAGTGATTAGAATTTAACTCAATCCTATAAATCTGACTTATATGGTAAGGTTGTGTGGCATATATTATAATTAGACAATACTTCACTTATATCTTATTCATTTTAGGCGCAAGGATCCCAACAAACACCATTTGAATGAACTCCTATATTAGAGAGTGAATATAAATTTTAAAATTTGCACCTCACTTATATAATATAAATACTATGATTTCATGATATTTATAGTGGATGTGGGATTTTTAACAAAATTTGACATGCATGAACACTAAAAGAGTTTCGAATACCCATCCATACCTTAGAAGGCATGACCCATTTTCCATGAATCCAGTCTTGATGCAGCCTTAAATGGGATTGCTGAAACTCTAGTTCCTCATTAGAAGACCTGAAGTAAACTATATACTTGGAATCAGCAAGAACTTTAGAAATAACACCGACCCACCAACCGTCGTTGTACAGGGCATCAACTTCATCAAGGAGACTGAATTCACCATGAGCACCAGTATCGGGCGGATGAGGCCTTATGTGCAAGGCATCAATCTCCTCTCTCAAAAGGTTAGAATCATCCTCAGCCAACAGAGTCTGGTACTCAACAACGAACTTGTCCTGTCCCTTTGCCTCAACAACAGTGGCAGCAAACCAAGCTCCACTAAAGCCGTCTTCATCACTGCTAACTTCAACTAACGCTCCTACGCCTAACTCCTCCACTTTCTCAGCTTCATCAGACTTTACATTGGGTGTCAATAACACTTTCTTCGATTCACAATTATCCTATAATTAGCAACAACGTCATCATAACATTAAATTATAATCAAATTAAGCCTACCCTACTCCTAAAGTTTAAAATTTGCAGTTTATAGAGTCCTCTCTAATACAACAAATAAGAACAAAATTAGGGTTATTGTACCTGTTGTTGTGGCTGGAATGGTGGGACCCATTTGTAATCGAACCATTCTCGATGGATTCTAAGTTTTTCCTTGGGAAACACTAATTGCTCTTTGGATGCCCTGAAATACACCGCGAATTTGTCATCCTCTAATTCCTTCGTTATGTGGCCCTCCCACCACCCATCGTTGTAGAACGCATCAACCTCGTCGCCGAATTTGAATACTTGGCCGGTCTCCGACGGGAGAATAGGTCGAAGGTGGCGGATACCTAGGATCTCCCTCAAAGGCTTCGAGCTGTTTTCATCCGCCATCAGGTTGTCATACTCGACCAGGAACCTGTCAGAAGCGAGACGGCGGATGATGGTGCCAGAAAACCAGGAGCCGCGGAAGCCTTCGTCGTCAGAGTTGACTTCCACGACTGTGCCCGGTTTGAAGAAGGCAGCGGCATTGGAGGTGGAGGTGGAGGCGCCTTTGGTTTTAGGCGTGCGCACCATTGCACACCGGTTTAGGGTTTTACAGTGTGAGTTGTTTAGCGGGATTTCAAAACAGAACTGAAGATGAGAGAGTGTGTTTTATAAGTGTCGTTGGCGGGAATGTGAAGGGACTGGTGGCACTCGCAAGCGTATGCACATGGCATGCTTTACTCGTGAGAATGATTTAAATTTTAGAATCCAAATTATTTTATTTTTATGATTTATTTATATGGATTTTAGTGTAAGAGATTCTCCATTATAATAAAAATTCTAAACTTTTTCTAACAAATCGTGAAACATATGTCTGAAAAGGTAGGAAATATGTTATAAAAGGAGTGAAGACTGATATGATAGAACATAACTAGATGGAGATTTTTCTTTAACTTTGTAATTGTTTTCTAAAATTGTTTGATGAAGCAAGTGATTGCGAGTCCTGTTAGATGTTTGAGAAGAGAAAATCAACCTCTTTTTTGGATCAACAATTACAAAAGCAGGAAAAGAAAATTGGATTGCCCCTTTTCAAATTTGAGTTTGAACTTAAAGACATGCTTGAGATTGAAACATAGAGTGGTGAGGTGGACAACCAGTTAGAATTATCAAATCTTTTTAATTAATTATTTAAAAATTTCATTTCTTTATTTTTTTATTTTTTTAATAAGATCCTGATATTAGAACCTTGATTTCATATTTTTTTTATTAATCAAGATAATTTTGAGATAAGATCCTATCAATTAGGAATGTCTCTTTTTTATGTTTGGTAGAAGTATCCAAACAAAGAATCTGAAAGAAGCTTTGAGCAATAACAACATGGTCTATTCAGCTTCCATTCAAGTGATCATTCTTATCTTCCAGATCATGTACATTGTCCATATCAACATCTTTAATATGCAAAATCAACAATTTCAGAACTTCACACACCTCTTTATTGGAAGAAACAAATCTATCTCCAACAACAAAACTGCAGACCTGGTCTTTCAATTCAATCCAGCTCCTTCCCGAGTCACTTTTATTTTTAATACTTCTCCTCAGTTTTTTTAAGCTAGCAAAATCATCCCAGTCGCCTTCAGCTGCATAAATATTTGATAACAAGGCATAAGTTCCTGCCTTAATTGGCTTCATATCCAAAGCCCTCAAAGCTGCTAATTTGGCCACTCTAGATTGTTTATGCAATTTACAAGCTCCAAGAAGGGTCGCCCAGATAGACTCATCTGGCTCAAATGGCATACTCTCTATTAGTTGATAAGCTTCCTTCACTTTTCCAACTCGACCTAGCAAATCCACCACACATCCATATATCACTATATCTGGTGCTATATGATAACAGTTGGTCATTAATCTAAAATATCTCAGCCCTTCTTCCACTAGTCCAGCATGGCTACATGCACTTAGAATTGCCATAAACATCATCCTATCTGGTTTAATACCTAATCCTACCATTTCATCGAATAGCTCAACCGCCTCTTTACCATATCCATGATCCCCATATCCAATCATCATTGAAGTCCATGAGACCAAATTTGTGCACGGCATTTTGCTAAATATTTTATGTGAATACGCTATATTTCCACCCTTGGCATACATATAAATAAGGGCATTGGATATTTCTAAGTTGTTATCAAGGCCTTTATGAACGATTACACCATGAAGCTGTTGCCCACAATACAGAACTGCTAAGTTTGCACATGCACCTAGCACACTAGTAAAGGAGAAGCAATCTGGACTAAAACCTTCTGAGACCATTTGTGAAAATATGCAGAGAGAGACTCTGGAATCCAATGCTTCAAATCCAGCTATCAAGGTATTCCATGTGATGGTATCTTTATGACTCATTTCAGAGAATAATTGTTTTGCACCAGAAACAGAATGACACTTGCAATACATGTCCAGTATGGAATTCTTGACAGGAAGGTTGGACTCAAATCCATGCTTAACCACTGCAGCATGTACTTGCTTGCCCAAAAAACACCAACCAATTGAGGCACAAGCTCTAGCTGCAATTGAGAAGCTAAAGGGACTCAGTGCTCCTTCCTCCTGTTTGTCAACAAGAAATTATATTGTACCAATTTAGAACACTAATAAATAAAAAATTAGGTAAAAATAGACATGGATTTAGAGCAAGAGTAAAGGGATAAAACAGAAGTTTACCAGAAACATTTGACAGAAAACTCGAAGACCACCATAGGCATCTCCTCTATGAGTGTACCCAGTGATAAAAGTAGTCCAGCAGACATCAGTTTTAGTTGTGATATCCTCAAAAACCATCTTTGCATGGTTCATGGTAGCACAGCAAGTGGCATACATATCCATGAGTGCGTTATCAACATATATGGATGATCCTTGGACACCAACCTTGATGGCCAAAGCATGAGCTAATTGGCCACATAAAAGAGCTTTCAAACCCTTACAGGCCTTCAAAACAGCGGATATGGTGAAATCGTTGGGCTGCGCCCCATCTCTGAGCATTTGAGGAAACACATTCCATGCACTCTTATAGTGGTTGCACGAGTTGTTTCCTGTGATCATGGCCGTCCAGGTGACCACATTTCTGTGAGGCATTTCGTCGAACAGCACGCGTGCCTTTTGGAGTGAGCCCTTACCGAGAGGAATACTAAAGAAATCATTGGCTAAGTGGTCATATCTTGGGGCAAAACGGTTCATTCAATCGAATGCAGCGAAGTGAGTTTTTGACCACCAATGGAATGGGTCGAAAATCAAACGGTGACAGTAACTTCCTAGCAACATCATCATCGATCAAATGCCCATGCAACCAACGCTCGTATTTGTGTTGTTACGGTGTCACCATGTTTGGGGCTGGACTTCAAAAAATTGCAACTGTTAAAATTTCACAATCACGTGTCCTGTATAAGTTGATTCCAGGTATATATTATGCATTTTCCTTATCATCAGAGATAAGTTAGTAACTTGCTTAAGTTATCTAATGACCATGATCTTAATATCCCTTGAGGTTAGTTATGGGGTGGTCATGGAATAAGCTCTTATGATTGAGACCTGTTCAACGAGGGACTGGAGTATTTGGCCTCAAGTCCGGAACATACGAATATCAAAACTTCAGAATAACTATTGAAATAATCACTTTATAAGTTTCTGAACTCAGTATTTCTTTCACAACATCGACCATTTATGCTTTAGTTAATGGTTAATAATTATAATTTACCTTTTAATGTGTCCTTTTAAACTAACGGTGAATTCTTGAATCTTACTAGTCTCACAGTCACTGTTCTCTGCAAGCATCCTATGCGGCAACCTTGACTATATGATTAATGATGTCCTTTAGTCTTAAGACCAGTGATGAGAAAGTGAAGTCAAAGACACACAAGAACGAGGCAAAACAATTATGTAGTGAGATAAAGAAACTTCATTATAAAATGCTGCAAAGGAGCAACTGTATAGTGAGGTAAATCAAAGTGAATATTTGCTCATGTACAAACAAGATGACATACTTTTAACCCTCTATCCCCATATTGTTAAAGAAAGTGAGAATTTCCATCCTAGAGCAAAGGAATACCTTGTTAAACATAATTACACCAATGGAGAAGATATTAACTTTCCGATATAACTGTTACTATAACCTACCCAACGCATAAATAAGTATATGATGCCCTGAACTCTATGAATTTATACTACACTAGATATTCATCATACAAGAATTTGAGACCTCGCAGCACCACGGGAACACCTTTTCCTGCCAGTCTTGCTAAGTCCACAAACACATATGTCTAGAAGTTCATAATCCTCCTCCCAAAATAATCTGGATGCCATCTCAGGATCTTTCAAAAGCATCTTGGATGTAAGGAAACCAGCTATGGTCCATGTTTGATACATCCGGGCTTGTTTTCCAATAAATTTTCCAGTGCGTGTATCGTAGTATTCAGGCCAATAATCAACTGGCAGTCTTTTCTCAGCCAAAGCAACTGCTTTCTGGGCTAGTTCAAATCTCCCCATTTTGATGCATGCCAGCGTGAACTGAATATGAGACGAGATACAAGGGAATACATCAGACATTAAAGCAACATTTCATGACTTGGCAGTTGACATGCAAGGTCCCAGTAACAACTTTGGCAAATAATTGTGTCATTTAAACATTTTTCTCTCTCAATTAACAACCCAAAAAAATAATCTCTCCAGATATTTTTCTCTTACTGCAGGTTTTGCAGTGTATGGTTTTAATTTCCACTTTTCTGCAATATAGTAGAATGAGTTTCTGTTTGTGGCCAGGTAAGTACTCCTCCCATGCTTATTATTCCCGATTGAGTTCAAAAGTTTAGGTAGTAACACACCAGACAAAGTGGATAGCCAACAACACATCTTAGCTTTCCTTAAAATAAACCCATTGCCATTTGGATAAATTTACCTGCCACAGAAGGGTTGGCCAAGATCCACCATTGTGATATGACCAAGGGCTGAAAAAGTTAAGCATGTTGTTTAGTTAACTTAAGATGCACATAGTAGAAGAAATTCTGAATACTAAAGAGAAACAAATTATAAAATATGAATTCATCAAATGTACTCCATATTAAGGAAGAATCAAAGTTCTCGGATATGCAAACAACAAAAAGGAAAATTACGGTAAGAACTTACGTATTCTTTGGGTCACAGCCAGTAGTTATGCGCCACTCTTCATTATCCAAGGCAGGATAACATATCTTAAGAGGCATATGGCCAACAATATCATCCCATTTCGCTTCTATCAGATTTAAAATAGCCTGGTTCTGTCTTGGGGTGCCCAATGATGAGATAATGGACCAAAGATTTCCAAGTGTGAAAAACCTGAAGTCCATATGAGCTGGCTGCAAATTCCCAATCAGATATCCACCTTCTTCTGGAATCCAATCCATTAACCACAATGGAATTTGTTCTGGATAGATGTTGAATTTATTGATGGCATCCATGGAGTACTCTTCTGTTTTATACCTGTATATTTCATTCATCTTTTTCATGTCCACCCAATAATATTCTCTAATGTGGAATGACAGAGCACTAAGTCTGTTGTTAATAGCTCTAATCAGATTATTGGTTCCCTCAGTTACAACAAGCATCTCACGAGAGCAGCGAAGAGCTGAGTAAAATAACGCCTGTAAAGTAAAACATACCACAGATAAATGGAGGGATAATAAGTAAAAAATAAGAAGTACAATGCAGAAACCACATTGCCTGAATTCAGAGTTTTATCTCTTATTTAGCAAAGAGAGATTAATGTCATTTGTAGCATATACACAAAAATAACATAAATCAACAAAGATAGACGTATAGACTAGGGCAATTTCAACTGTGTAATACATAAATTGTTCAATTTTAAACAGAACAGACAAAAAAACAGCATAGGTTCCAAATCTATATTTAGCACCTACTATAAATAACGCAACAATGAAAAAAACATAACATAGTTACACTCACTTGGATCTCCAGGGGGTGGCCATGTATGCCCATCCTCCTGTCTATCATGCAAGAGCCATCAGTGACTAGCAGAGAAGGAAACATATCAAAACCATCTGTTAAACACAAGTTAAGGATCATTTTTAAGCCTGTTTGAACATCCGCCCTTTCTTGCAACCCACAATCTCCAGAGAGCTTCCCGTAAGCCCGCAAGAGTATGATCCACCACAATCCTGTCGAGGAAACAAAATAGAAATAGTAGATGAAAGTTATTTTGTCATACTACTCAAACAATATTTTTCATAATTCTCATGGTGTACTACTAAATATAAGAAACTGCTAAATAATCAACTACTAACCTGAATCTACAGGTGCAACTCGGCCAATAGCTGATTCCCCAAAATCAGGATCTAACACTTCTTCATAATTATCTTCGTCAAGAGCTACAGTTCTAACTTTGAAACTAGCAGGCATCAAGCCCTGTCCTGGACTGTAGCAGTCCACCGTTTTCTCCCAACTCTTACAATAAAATGGTATAATATTAACAATCAGAACTCAACAAAGTTTTAAAACACTCAATGACTTCTCTTATCGCAAATACATTTCTTTCTGGATCAACCAAGTACGGATGAAACATTTAACTATAAAATCTATTCATCCAAAAAGGAGTGCTAGCAACTCACTTTATAACATTCTCTACTATACTAGAATTTATTAAAAACTACAAAATCATGAAACTCATCAAGTTAGACCTATAACAATTTTGTTATTTGAATAATTTGTTTCCAATAGTAAAGAGTGCGTTGTCAACCTTTCAAGGGATTCAAGTGATGGCCAGCCAATCATTTATAGGATGGACTTAGAAAGCACATGATTGAATCATTAGGTGTCTGACTGTAAAAGGGTAAATTACCTGCAACTGCAAGGTGTGAAGAAGAAAGTTCTTGACAATCTCACTTTCTCCTCTAAGCAAGAAAGCCAGTGCTGAAGGGATAAAATCCCTAAGAAAGACCTGATCATAATTCAAGGGTAGCTTGTCACCAGGATCATTTGCAGCCACAGTCCCCACAGGTTTGCCACAATAAGTCACAACAGCTCCCTGTAACAACTTCCATGCTAGTTTTTCCACCTCTGACTCCTCCTCCCATTTACTCTTCTCCACACTCACATTCACATCACCAACTACATTTCTCTCCCCTGCAACATCCTCATGAAAACTTTCAACCACCAATGGTTTCACATTATTCATGCCACCCTGTACGTAAATCCGCTCAAAATTGGTGTCATGGCCATGGGTCTCCACAGAGGTTGAGCAATTTCTAACCGTGAAAGTGGAGACGTCCCTGTTCGACGTGATTAAACAAAAGGGCATTGATGAAGGGGCGAGGGCGAAATTCGAAGAGCGCAAGCCAAAAACTTTCCAAGCGATACCCTTAATGTGATGCACGTGCAAAGGGGGGTGATTGGCGTGGTCATGATTGAAACGAGGTTTCAGCGAATTGTAAGCAACGGAAGGAGTATGATCAGAATTTGCTGGCGAGGACCCATAAGGCGATGAGTTCCGAGAACCGATGAGAATCCTGCGAACGGATTTCATGGCGCGGTTGCGAATAAAGGCAATTGTGTTCATCATGACAAAGAAATTGGAGTGGCAACAGAGACGAAATCTACGAAAATTCGTATGACAAATATGATAAACACAAAGCTATTAGCATTGGGGGTGTGATTTTTGTAAGAATGAGTGAGAAGGTTTGGGTTGAGTGGTTATGGCATGTCGGCTGAAAGCGGTGCTTCTGCCGGCGGGGAACACAAATCTTTTGGTGCGAGGTTATCCATACGTTAGTTTTACTATAATTTAATCTGGTTTAATTACTAGTTTGATATCTACACTTGGATGCACTCTAATCTTCTTCTTTTTTTTCTTTTCTTTCTTTTATCACTGTAATTTTGTCAGAGATTACTTCCCTACTGTTTTTCCTAACATTATAAATTTAGTAGTATTACATAAATATTAACCTATCATCAAGTATGAATAGTTAATCAAAATAATTAAACATTAATAATACTTAAACACTTAGTTAGACCAGTATTGAATTCAATATTTATAAATAAATTGTAAATGAAAAAAATATAATTAAAAAGAAAAATCTCGATTAAAAATATATTTTCTACAAAATTATTATATTTACTTTATAAATTATTATTTTTGTTTTCTTGTCATCAATTTCGTCGAACCCATTTCAATGATTTTGCTCGTGTCCAATATGAACCCGACAAATGTTTACACAATGTACTTATTGAACGCAGTTTTCTCTGCGTAAATGGATCAACATCGGATGAATTCAACGTGTCTCATTACGTTAATTTGTTACGTAGCTTTTAGTTCTCAAAATATTTCAAATTTTAAACCTTATACAAATTTACTATGCTTTTAGTTTTTATATTTTAAAAAAAATTAATTTGAATCTCTCATGAGAAATTTGTTCAAATGAAAAAATATAAAATTTTTAGAAAAGCTAAACTAAATTTCAAAGTATTATAGAGAAGAAAATCATATTATATTCAAATTCTTTTCAAACTTGCCTATAACGATTTAGAATTATGTTTCCACTTGAATCAAAATAAAGAGACAACGTTGCAATTGAAAAAACGTTCAGCGTAAAAAATTTGAACTAGTATTGAGAAAAACACTGTCAAGTGTCAGGTGTCAACCCGATGATTAATTAGGAAAAAAAAGTTATCCTTGAAAAAAAGAAATATTTAATAACTTTATTTATTAATATACTGATACTTTTTAATTATTTGAAAAAAATTACTCAGTATATATAAAATAAAACTAATAAGATGAAAAATATTCAAATAAAGACTTAATCACTTAAATTACAGTCGCATACTGTTAACAAAAGAAAAAAATGGTAAAAAATTAAAACATTGATAAAAATAAATTTCATAATTTTAAAAAGACACATTAATTAAATAATAATTATAATTACGGATTTCATATGTACTGCATCCAAAGTCCTTAAATCTTGAAGCACAAACAATACAAGTCTACCTATCTTATAATGAGAGTAAATTATTTATGATAAAAGTTATTCATTCCTAATGTATAAGCATTAGATGAGATTAAGAGCATGAAAATTTTGTACATCTAAACTAAGTTATGAGATACTTGCTACATACAGAGGTTTTGCATTACTAGAAGAAAACATTATCTACTTTACATAAGAAACCATCAAATGTTACATATGACTTCTGGTAGATCCTAAATTATGATCTTATTTCAAATTCACCTGCCCGAGTAAGAGCTCTAAAACCTTTGTAAAATCGGTATGTTACATTCTTCAGATCCAGTTTATCTATTTGCAGACCAGAAAGGGCGACACCCATAATCCTAAAACCCACTTGAAATGAAGGGAAGACATGAAGGCGCTCCAAACCAGTTTCAATCACCAATGTTCCAGACATGGAAGGAGCTTTATCTTTTGGAATCCGACCAATGGACCATATGCATGTCTAGTATAATATAAAGAAAGAATAAAGTTTGAGTTTAATTCTTATGTACTGCTATGAGTTAGAAATCATCATTTGAAAGTATAAAAACTTTTTATAGTATGTATACACTATCTACTAAATTATACTGCAAATATGGACCATAGAAGCTTATCTTTGGTAATTTTAATTGTTTTATGAAACACTGCTGCAAATTACACTCTTTTCACCAGAAGCATGATACTAGCGAGATTAAGTACCTTTTTATCAAGGATGTTCACTGTTCCATGATTTGAAGTCAGATCAGCTGATATGATGAAAGGAGGGAGCTGAAACTGAACAGTAACTGAGTCGATTGTCTTTCCAGGATCATTTCTAGTTCCAACTAATACACTAAGACGACATGTCCCACCATCTGAAGTTAACTGCGGCTTTACATATATTGGGGTGCTCATCAACTTTCTTACTCTGAAAAGTGAAGTGCTTGAATTATTGAGAGAACATAAAGTGTTCAACATTCACAATTACAACTGTATCCATAACAACTTTCTTTAAAGAGATTTTGGTTCTTGATAAGCATAGCCAAAAGAAACAGATTACAGCATGCTAGTTTCAAATCCTGATCCAGGCAACAAAGAAGTGGATTTTGTACCTGTAACCCATAAGCTTAAATTGTCCATCAGGAGGCACAAAAGAAAGAATTTGATGAGACTCCCAAGGCCGGAAACGAACACATGGATGGAACCTCACATCATCTAGGATGGAAGGATTTTTAAATGAAAGTGTTAAATCAGGTAAACCTGAGATATGGGAATTTACTTGAACTTCACCATAGATCTCACATTTCAACAAACCTCCATCCCTAAATGAATAAAACTCTTTAGCTGTGACTGCTAAGAAATAATGAAATTCTCATAAGATAAAAAATACTGAAGAGAGGTCTTAACATGATCTGCAATAATTTTTTATTACAAAAAAGGGTTCCAAGTTCTAGCTAGTAATATCCCAATCACAAATCTTGCAAAATAGATGTCCCTTTCACCAAAACATTGTAGCATAAAATGACCAAAATGTAAAACACCATTAATAGTATCACTATAAAAGTGTAATTTTAAGAAGTGATAAAGGAGAATCTGCACATAGACCTGTTTATAATCGCATCCATTTCTTCAACAAGGTCTACATATACATCATTGTTGGAGTACTTTGGCTCTGATGTTCTCCAGGGAATACAAGATGCAGTAGCCCTAGGAAGGGTATCCTTCACATTTGAACTGCTACCAGTCACAATGCTCAACGCTTTGTTAACCATATTTGGCGGAGTAATCATCTCTCGCAGGATACTAGGTTCTGTAGTTAACGGGAAGCCATTGTCTATCATCTCATCCAACAGCTAAAAGAATCACACAAAGTAAACTGGTTAGTTTGCATCTTATCAACAAAGACAGTTGAGAAAGCTATATCAGTAGAGAGATCAGTACTTGAGACAAGTACCTCGTACACAATGACAAAGTTGTCTTTAAGTATGTCTTCTTTTAAGGCCCCAAAATAATCATTGAGGACATCAGCTACCCTACAAAGGAACTAAAAATCAGATAGTTAAGAGAAAATTAATAAGTAAACAGAGTAGCATTCATTCGGATGCATATTATGAGTAGCAAAAAGTATACCTCAATGGCCATCAAGGGTGGCATTTCAACTTGCGTGCACCCCAAAAAAGTGATTCCATCACGAAAAACTTGGAAAATGTAATGAGTAGGAGAGGTAATCACTGGTTGTTGCTAAACGCAAAATAGTTTAATGAAGAACACAAATAAATAAGGTCAATGAAATTAAAAATTCTGTAAGGAAATAAAAAATAATAATAAAAAAAAAACCTTGAAGGAGTCGCCAAGTGAAATGGCTTGTTCCCAGAACCAAGCACAAATGGAGCGATCGACGCAGTGCCGTGAGAGCTGTTTCTCTAGCATTACCTCTCTTCACATGAAATCAAATTCAAAGAACTGAATTTGCAGCGAGTGGAGCAGATTTAAAATAAATGAAGATTACGAAGTTTGATTTATCTTACCCGGCATCTGAGAGGAGAAATATGCACTGCAGCATCACTGTCTTTCTCCGGACTGAACCCAAAATCGGAAGGAGAATTGGTGGTGAAGAAGTTTGGTGTGCGGTGAAAGAAAGGATTATGAAACAATAAACAATGCGTCAGCTCTGCAATGATTCCAACCAGAAAAAGCTGGCAAATTTACCTGCTGACATGGATATCCATTAAACTATTACATTAATTTAATCTTATGTAAAGATACCAACACAGTAGATTAAAGACAACTCATTTTATATCTCATTTTTAAAGAATTATTGCAAAAACCTGCCAATTAATTCGCCTTTAATACTTGAAATCCTAGTGTAATAAAAAAAATTACTGTAATTTTGTGAAGTAGTCACAACATGTTGATTTAATCTCAAAAGTTTAAATGTTTGTTAAAGACTTCACATGTAGGTAAAGAAGAATAATCCTTAATCTTTCTTCTTTTTTTTCTTCACTTCTCTCTAATAATCAAACCTCATTATCTCTTTTTTTTTTCCTTTATGCTAATTGATCATCTTTTTCGTGACAATCAATAATAATTGTTTTTCTCCTTAGATTCCTTCGTTAGGAATGAATTTCCTTGGATTAAATTTTGATTAGGAATATATTTTCATGGTTGAAATTATGATTAGTTCAACTTGTGTCTTAGTTAGGAATATCCTTTATTTCTCTCCTTTTGTGCCCCTAATAAATGAGATATAGTTTAAAGAAATGCTAATATCTTTTCCTTAATTTTATTTTTATTTGTTTCAAACCAAACAATCAAAAGAATTTATTTCATCATCTCCTTTATACAAATATTTTCTCTCTTATCTCCTATTCCCTCTCCAAAATCTATTTCTCAAATATATCTTTTTTTTTCTATTTATTAAAATTGTAATATATATTACAGTGCAAATAATCTGAAAAAATAAATTAGAGGGTTTGGAATGTGAAAAAGTGCCACAGATCAAGCACCGAAGATTATTTATTTAAATAGCTAGCCATACGATTATCTTCGCTTCCTGTTAAATCCTTTTAAATTTCATTTTATGTTCTGCATAAATTCTGGTCAGTCAAACAACTGTGGCGGGTTAACCATGATGATGCAACATCGTCATCTATAATTATCCTTCATTTCCATGAGTCAATATCCTGATTATATGCCGTAAAGATTTGTCACAGTCGATACGGAATATCCTTCAATGCAAAAAGAATACAAGAAAAAACATGATTTACACCTAAAAAGAACTGTTTTACTATGTAATTCGATCATAAAAGTCTCATTCAAGCCATTTCATATAAAAAGTACAAAATTTTGCACGTGCTGTATCCGTAACCAGGCAGGTTCGATAAATCCAATCCGATGGCCGAAATAATCATGTACAAACTTCCACCGTATCTCAATTCAACTTGCATTTCCAACTTTCTCAATCAGACGACACTGAATGCTGACTGTAGGGTAGATGAGAACTGAGAAGCAATTGTCTGAGAGGCAAATTGTTGAATCTGCTTCTTGGCATCTGAAATAAAAACCAATAAGCTCTTAAATCATTGCAAGTTTTTAGTCAGTCATTTCAAGGGCAGAGCTAGTTAGCCTAAAACCACTATTCTCAAGATGTGGAGTAAAACTAGCCTTATGGAGAACTCCTAAGGCATTTATGTTTCATAAACAGCCCAATGATATGAAATGAAACATGTCTTTACGGTAAGATCAATTAAACCAGATGCAATGCAGAAAATATTGATACAATAAATAAATACAAGACCCAGAGTTTCCAATCGGACAAGAACAGGATGCTAAAACAACGAATCGTTCGTTTTCACAAACTATGTACAATATCATTCCAGAATGGAGTTTCTTGTTACTTAAGCAATTCCCCCTACAATTATTTCTATAGTAACAACAATAACAGTAATATCTTCAATTTTTTGTAAATATAAAATGAGGTTGAGGGCACCTACAGAAGTCTATATCAGCATCCAAACCATTTTCCATACAGAATATCATGATCCAACCCTAAGGTGTTATGATTCAGTTGTTAAATGAGTCTTGTTGATGCCTAATGAATCCCTTTCACCAACAGGGAATTGACAAAAAGAACACAAATTGCCATTTGACATATAAAAGATGGACTGTAAATATTAACTATCTATCAGTCAGCATCCTCATATGTAAACAACTTTAAAGTAGGAGAATACAGCAATTTATAGTTTGCATTTTTCCAAATGAGAAGGGCAGTACAAGATATGATGACATATATGTATTGTATATTATAAACCATGAAATGTCGTGTATCTTATTATTATATGCAAGATAATTCCTCTAACCTAAATCAAATCTTCTATATTAGGAGAGTTTACATTTAAAGAATATTATCAATAAACTTACTGACCTTTTTTGCATTTGGTAAAACCAACAATATTTGCAATGCTGAGGGTCACACAAACTCCAACAACAAGCAGATAATCAGCTTGAAGCCTTATGAGTGAGAATATTGCGAGCAAAATCCATGCAACAGCCTGTAGAACAATACAAATAAAATGATCATTTCTTATGCTGATCATGATTATGATTTTATCTTCTTGGAGTGGGGTTGTATCAAAATTACAAGCAATGTTGTTAATAACAGATGGTGGTTTATGGAAGCAAGCCAAAAATGCTCCTAAAAACATGCTAGAGTGTAGAACGTCAAATTGGAAGCAAGGTGGCTATAATAAAAACAAACATATGCAAATAATATAAAAAACTGCAGAATCTAAAAAAAAACTAACATGTGATAAAAGAACAATAACAAAAAATATGAAATTCATAAACTCTTTTAGAGACAGAGCACTAATAAACAGAGTAGGAAAACAAGAGAAGGGCAGAATCAATATGAAAAGATGACCCAAGGGACAGAAGAGAAAAAGGACAAACAATGTCTAGCTAGAGAAAACAAGAATATGGAAGAGAAAAAAAGAGGGTCAGGGAGCAGAAAAACCAAAAAGAGGGAGAGGGTCCCAAGAAAACAGGGGTTGCTGGAAATAGAGTCTAGGCTGGCAGAGATGGATGAGGAAAGAACAAGAATGGGAGTTTGTGCTGAAAATGAAAACTGCCGGGAAGGATACAGATCTCCTGGGATTGTGCATTACAGTTTCACTAAAACTTATGGATCATGGGCATACACATGAATATAGGTCTAGCATGTTGGGCCAGGTGGCCCCATTTCTTTCCTGGCATCTTCCACTACAACCCTTTCTTTGGCTCTTTGGCTCTATGGCATCTATGCAACATCATAGCTTCAGTATGACATCTTGTTGAAAATTTGTCATGCCATCCTGCCATCACATTAAAACCACCTAATAGAAACACTGACTACTGGCACCAACACAAACATGCCACGTTGATTCTCCATCTGTAACCCAAACTTTATAAAGAACTGATTACTATATTCTAAGCATTACAACCTATTTAGCAAACTATTTACTCCTAACAACACATGCACCATTTGAATGATAATGATCAGGGACGAATATTATATAAAGCGCCGCCAACAACCACATTTTGACTGTAACTCTGTAAGGATCCAAGAGAGAACTGGAATGCCATTCCATGCTGTAATAAATTTATATTTACTTACCGTGAGGTACAGGGTCCACCAGAAAAGCCAAGAATCTTTCTTGTTCATCCGAGCCAATGACTGAAGGAGAAAATATCAACATATGTAAGGTGCAAGCAAGTGCCGAGAATCAGCAGAAACAGTATATGACATTATTTTAAAAATAAGATTACATCCCTCCCACTGATCAATATAAGGAATACCTACCTCATGGTCAAGACACTCAAATTTCCAAACACTCTCACCCAGATCGTCAATTTCATTCCACCACCTCAAACCAACTAAAATTCGCCCACTCACATTCTTGACTACCCAAAAGTCAAGGGCAGCAAGAAGGACAGTCACCACAAAAATGATGACAAAGTTATCAATAAAGAGGGCCGAGAGGATGTAAAATGCCAAGGCTGCAGCCTGCAAGATATAAAGAAAAAGTTAAGCCTTAAGGAAATGAACATGACTTCATTAAAAATACATGCTAAACAGCACAATTGGATAAACAAAACCTTGAAGAGGACATGAAAGAAGCAAGTCTTGGGATTGGCGTAGTTTTCACCCACAGGCTGCACACACACGAAATTTTAATTAATCGCTTAAATCTGGAAAGAACCAGTATTCAATACCACGATCAATCATTGAATCCTATCCATTTTCAATGTCCAGCTCAACAATTGAAAAATCGAGCAGAAATTAGAAGACATCAGTAAATCAGCAGAGGAAATTAAGCGTGTATAGAGATGATACTCGGTTAGATTTTCCCTAGGGACAAAAATCAACTAAACTCTCTCCCGATAAACGCACGGAAATTGAAAGGAGAACATAGATAACACCAGATCTAGGAATTACGCTGAAGTGTAGAATAGTAGTTGACTAACCTGGTTGGGATCCATGTGTGCAAATGAAAGAGAATGAACGAATTTGAGACGAGGGAATTAGAGCATACCAGATCTCATACCCTCTAACTAATTTCGGACCAAAATTTGTTCGCCAAACGTAAGTTATATTTAATTATATAAATATTTGTTAAAATTATATTAACCCTTTCCACTTTTTCTTTCGAGGAAATACTAGCGGTAAAACAAAAAGCGTTTGGACTGGACTGGGCTTTCCTCGTGCTAATATTAGGGTTTCTACTTCTTACACTCCCATAACTTTTTTACCTCCACCCTCACAGAAGCTGGATTAGGCTTTACTTGATTATAAATTGGGCTCTCTTTTTTTTCGAGCTGGTAAAACAAAATAGGTTCTTACTTTCTGTCTCCCATAATTTCTCTATGCACCTCTTTACCTAACTCAAATATTTAAAATATTTTTTCCATAATTTTATTTTTTACCCTAACTACTTATTTTATTTGTGAACAATTTCTGCAACTCCATCCTTTGATTATTTAATTTTTTGTATTATCACGTTCGTTGAAGATATTTTCTAACAATTAAAGCATTAATATTATACGTAAATTATATGTTCTTACATTCAAATTGTATAAATAGAATAGTGTCATAAAATGAGGTTGAATTTAGCAAAAGTCAGCTCGAATATGTTTTTAGAAAAGCTAATTTAAAAAAACTTTTTCAAAAACATATTCCAGATTCTGTGTTTCAAAATGCGTTTCTAAAAAAATCTTTATAAAAATATATTTTGAATTGAGTGGTCTAAAATACATTTTTGGAAAAACCTTTTAAAAAACCTATTCTAAAATGGTTGTTTTTGAATATGTTTATTGGGTATTTGGAATGTGTTTTTGAAAGGTCAATTCAAAAAATAAGATAAATATAAGAATAAAAATATATTTAATATAATTATAAGTGCAAGAAGAAAATATGGGAATACAGAACACGAAGTAAGACTTAGGACAAATTATAACAATCAATTTCTATTTCAAGATATATTTTAATGTTTCACACTTTTTTTTTCATACGAAATTTACTGTGACTAGAAGTATTATTAGAAAATTAAAACAACCACATATTCATAACAAATAAACTATTAATTTGTCAAAAAAATTTATTCTCCATGAACATATTGATACTAAATTTTACTTCATAGAGAAGTATGGAATGAGAGGTTATAGCTAGACTATTGCTACATTGGAATATTTTTACTTCAGACAAATTCGTTTTTAAAAATTAAGGAAGTTAATAACTGTGATAAAACATGAATTTTTGGATTAAAGAAGAGTGTTGCTTTAGTAATTAGAATGTACTTTATAAATATATCTTGGAAATGATGTATCAGATTAAATGAGAAAATTACTTTATTTATCAATATTTTTATTTTTATTTTCTGTTTGCATCAAGTTTTGTTCAGTCCCAATAATACACATATTATAACAATTTCGTTTATTATAATTTTGACTTTCAAAAATATCTCATTAAAAAATAAAAATATATCTAAATTATTCATAATATCAGCTTTAAGTAGAATCTACATAATGGTACATTTTTTTTTTTAAAGAAGAACAAATTAGAGTCTATAGAAAATTTTACGTGAAATATAAAATACAAAGAATCTCGAATCTCATAGAATATTCTTGTAGAGAGGATGTTTCCTAAGCAGTCAAATCTTTTGTAAAGGGGAACACTTTTGAACCAAAACATGGAACGGTCGGTGTACGAAAACAAGGCCCAATGCATTATCCTAAAAATATAAAATGTCACGATTCACTTTACTATTTGCCCATTCTTCACCCAGACCTCACAATATTTTGTATTTAATTAGATTTGGTCCTTTCGTTAATTTCCACCAACTAACAAATTCAGAAGAACATTGTCATAGGATGTTAGACTAACCGCCGCGTGTCTCTCTTCACCTTACGCCGACAAACTCTCGTAACACACGCAAAGGATTTTATGGACCCCACCAAAATGCATAGTTCGCAACAATGCCTTCTTTCGATGCCGCGTGTCCAGTAATGGCCCACGTGTTGTACTATCCACTGTCTGGGGCGGTGGTTGCAGTTAACCTGAAAACGGATTTTCAATTTTCTCCCTTTTTGCCCTTTATATACCATCTCACCTCCATTTCACTTTTCCCAAATTTTTGGATGTCGGTTTTTTCGTTTCAAACTATAATTTAACATAACATAAATTTCAAAAACTATGACCAGAGAAAATAATCTAATGCAATTATTGATACAAGAAATGAATATATAAATAGTAAGAACATGCGTTACAATGGATAATACCGTTGCCTATTTTTGGAGTAATGATTGATTCTTACTAAAATGAAATTCCGTTTTGATTCGCATATTGAAAAAAAAAATGATACTATTTCACTATGTTGCGTATATTTTCTTTAAAACAAATTAAAGATTCTGATTGATGTTCCTATACTGCAATTATTATTTTTTTCAGGTTGTTTGGTTATTTTTCCTTATAAGATAAAAACTATTCAGATTGTCAATTGTTCACTACATTTGTGTCAATTGTTCAGATTTTTAAAAATTATTGTTATATATTGTCCATCGTTATCAAGGTTTTATTACAATTACAACCTAACCTAACAACAACTAGTGACACCAACAATGCACACTGAAAAATACCAAGAACGGTCCAATGTTATACAAATCCACAAAAAAGATAATATAAATTAATTAATCATTAATATTATTAATAAGACGACCTTTAAGGCTATAACCGCGTGAGTGAAGAAGTAATTTAATGAATCAGCGAAAGTTATCCATTATCCTGCACCGTGTTATTCCAAAACCATATCTCAACCGTTGGATTACCAGCGTACTTAATGACGATAATACCCTCCAGAGCTCTATATAAGCAACCGCGCCACTCCAACCACCAACACATCAGCAACAAAGAAGATCTTCCTTGCAGAATTTCCAGTTTCCTTTGTCTCCAAAGCCCTACTCTTCTGTCCAAAACCAAAACCCTTAAAGCAAGCAAACACTACTCTCTGAGATCATGGCCCCTGTTATGACCACCGTGAAAACCAACCTCACCGACGCTAAAACCGCCGTGGGTGGTGGCCGTGCTTACGTCACTTTCCTCGCCGGAAACGGTGACTATGTGAAAGGTGTGGTTGGCTTGGCCAAAGGTCTGAGGAAGGTGAAGAGCATGTACCCTCTGGTGGTTGCAGTGTTGCCCGATGTTCCCCAAGAGCATCGTGACATTCTCATCTCCCAAGGCTGCATTGTTAGAGAGATTGAACCCGTGTACCCTCCAGAGAACCAAACCCAGTTTGCCATGGCATATTACGTCATCAACTACTCCAAGCTACGTATTTGGGAGGTAGATATATATGCAATATTACATACATGCTATAAATAATTCATGTTGTTTTGGCCATTTGTTTTTAGAGTGCATATGATACTGTGTGTAAGTCTTCTTCCTACGTAATGTGTTGTTTTGTTTATTGTGATTGCAAAATCATGCAGTTTGTGGAGTACAGTAAGATGATTTACCTAGACGGTGATATCCAAGTTTTTGACAACATTGATCACTTGTTTGACTTGCCTGATAATTACTTCTACGCGGTGATGGACTGTTTCTGTGAGCACACTTGGGCCCATACTCCGCAGTTTGAGATCGGTTACTGCCAGCAGTGCCCTGAAAAGGTTCAGTGGCCCACTAACATTGGGCCTAAGCCTCCTCTCTATTTCAATGCTGGGATGTTTGTTTACGAGCCCAATCTTGCTACCTACCGTGACCTTCTGCAAACAGTCAAAGTCACCAAGCCCACTTCCTTTGCTGAACAAGTACTCAATTACTTGATTAATTTTATGTTAATAGATTGGAGACAATAAGAATATGTTTACGATGGATTATTTATTTTGTGTTGCAGGATTTTTTGAACATGTACTTCAAGGATAAATACAGGCCAATTCCTAATGTGTACAATCTTGTGCTGGCTATGTTATGGCGTCATCCTGAGAATGTTGAGCTTGAAAAAGTTAAAGTGGTTCACTACTGTGCTACGGTGAGGGTTCAGTTCTGATTGAAATGAAACTGGAATCTGAATCTGTCATGGAATAAGATAGATATTTGCTTAATTTGGTTGTATTGGTGTGTGACAGGGATCTAAGCCATGGAGGTACAGTGGGAAGGAGGAGAATATGGAGAGAGAAGATATAAAGATGTTGGTGAAGAAGTGGTGGGAGATATACGAGGACGAGAGTTTGGATTATAACAATTCCCTGAACGTGGAAAGGTTCACTGCTGCGCTTTTGGAGGCTGGTGGAGTCAATTTCATTCCTGCTCCATCTGCTGCTTAGAGTGCTTTTGCTTCACCCAAATAGATATATATATATATATATATATAGTTTCTTTTTTTCTGCCATTGTAAAGCAGTGGATACCATATCCTTATTTTATAAATGGATATGAATTTTATTTTGTACGTTTTTGTCATCACTTTCCATTAGCTAGAAATTTCAGAGTGATCACGATCTCCATTTCTTGCCTTCAATTATCAAATTAAAGCTCTCAATGTGGCTCCTCTTCCTCACAATCATATATAAGACCAATTATGGTGCAGTTGTTGAATCAGAATAGTAAAAAAACTGTTCTCACATGGAAGCTACATTAACAATGCAAGTAATCTTATTACATTCTCCATATTAGTTTCCCAAATACTATAGAATTAAATATGGAAGCAAATTTTATAGATAATATTAATAAAAAAGTTGGTGTATAAAAAACAAAACTTTCGAGATTCAAAGTTCTAAATAAATTTTTTAAAATCAATTACTTATTATTAAGTTAGTAATTTGGTCGGTAACCGTTTGTGTTTTGAATTTTAGATTATTATGATTGTCAAGTTTTTTTTTTAATTATTCTAATGAAAAATTCATCCAAGAATTAACCCGACAGAGTTTTACAAAGGTTACTGAAAATAAAATGAGGAAATAGATCCGCCGCTTTCATTAAAGACATGAATGTGTTTTTAATTCCATGTGACTTATGTGCGCTGTGCCCTCAATGGTCGTCTCGTCTCGGTTGGTGGTTGAAGCGAGCGCGAGTGTCTGAGAAGCAGCCACGCAACCCCTTTTCCTTCCGCGAAAATCCACCAAACATCACTTCATGAATCAATTTATACACACATGAATCAATGTCGCAAGCATAAGCAGAAGCATATACATTCATATACGTTTCGCTGTTAAAACCAAAATGGCCGGTAATGGAACCCACTCAGATTCAAAAGCTGCAACAATTGTGATTAAAGATCTCAGATTTACATACCCCGGCATCGACGGCCACCCGCCGCCGGGTTCCTCTCCGCTCATTCAAAGTTTCTCTCTCACTCTCCATTCCGGCGACCGCTGCCTTCTCGTTGGTTCCAACGGCGCCGGTACTCTGTCTCTTTCTCTCTGAATCTTGAGAATAAGCAAGCAATTGGCTACTTTTCATACTTAGTGGTAAGTTTATCGGTTCTGTGATTTATAGGGAAAACCACGATCCTGAAGATACTAGGAGGGAAGCACTTGGTGGAGCCTGACATGGTTCGCGTGCTTGGAAGATCAGCTTTTCACGATACCACTTTGGTGTCTTCTGGTGATCTCTGTTATCTTGGTGGCGAGGTTGGTTCCTGCTTTTAATATACTCTTACTCTTGTCTTACCTCTGTAATTCTTGTTAACGTAACTAATAACTAATGTTCATTTCGGATGTGAGCAACTGGTTAAATGCTCAACTCCTTAGTTACAATATAGGACTGTTGGAAATTTATATTGCGATCATGGAATTTTGTTAACTGTTTAAAATTGATTCCATCAGTGGAGGCGAGATGTTGCTTTTGCGGGTTTTGAGGTGCCAATACAGATGGACATTTCTGCTGAAAAAATGATATTTGGTGTGGCTGGGATTGATCCTCAGAGAAGAGCGGAGCTCATCAAGGTTGGATGAATCTTTTCCTATTATCCTCCTTTTTCCATTGCTCTGTTGATTGGGCTTTAACTATTTGTTCATTTTTGTATCTGGTTTCTATTAACTTGTGTAGTTCATGTTGATAAAATATAAGGAACTCATTTTGGTGGAAAACATATGAACCTAAATGCATTTTATGGTACCTGATTCTATATCCACGAATTTGATATTATTAGTTGATTCCACCAAGACTAAGCTTGGTATTTGTCTAGGGTCTGTGTAGATAAACTTTTCTCAGATGAAAATATAATAAATTTATAAACTAATAAGTTAATATGGAGAAATTCTTCCATAATGAGCTTGGTATTTGACTATTGCCACTGTAGATAAACTTTTCTCAGTTCATATACTAAGATTAGCTTATAGATTAGTTAATATGTAGAAATTCTTTGATATTAGTTTTTCTAAAAATGATTTTTAATTGCATTATCTGATTTTATCTTATGGATAAACTTATTTCATTTTTCTTTTCCGAGAATTGTTTATGAGAAAGTTATCCAAAAATGTTCTAAAACCATGCTGTTACGTTCTCTTCATGTTCATGTTCATGTTCTTTGTTTATGCGTGGCTATCTCTAGGAAGGTTTCTGTGGCAATGCATGTATAGTTTTTCTTTTGGACATACTGTTGCATAATTTCTGTTTTGCTGTTCAACTCTGTAGGTATTGGATATTGATCTTTCATGGAGATTACATAAAGTATCTGATGGTCAAAGAAGAAGAGTACAGATTTGTATGGGTCTCCTCAAACCATTCAAGGTATGGTTATCTTTGGCCTGATCTGTCAAAAAATCATTTTGCCTCATTGCACGTATGTACAAGCCTGTTCCTTGTTTATATAGGTTCTTCTTCTAGATGAGATAACAGTTGACCTTGATGTTCTAGCAAGAGCTGACCTTCTGAGATTTCTAAGAAAGGAATGTGAAGAGAGGGGTGCCACCATTATCTATGCAACACATATATTTGATGGTCTCGAGGATTGGCCTACACATATTGTATGTTTGCTTTATTCTGAACTCTTTTTATGTCAGTTTTAGCATAATCTAATCCTTCATCATTCTTAATGTTCTTTTCTAAGGTTTATGTCGCCCATGGAAAGCTACAACTAGCAATGCCTATGGACAAAGTCAAAGAAATCAGCAAATTGTCGCTAATGGTTAGTGTTGTACATAATCTCGCATTTGAAAAAGTTATTGATAAATTATTTATATGTTGTTTACTGTATCTTGTAATGTGAGCCTAATCCAAGGAAAAATAGCATGATTTCGTAGACGGTTCCAAGTCTGGTAAAGGAGGAAGGTTGTGTTATTGATGGGCATTGTAAAACATGTGAAGATCCCAAACATGGATAACTCATAACCAATTATGTGTGCTAATGTTAGTTTGTACCGCAGAATTGGCATACAAATGTTATAGAAGCAAGGATCCTCACATTTTTTTGGACAAATGAAGATAAAAGAGTTAGTCCAAGTGTAATTGATTAGGTTTGGTACTTTGATAGGTTAGTACTTTTGTTTTGTCTTGGTACCATCAGGACTAACACCTTGACTGTTATTCATCCTTTTAAGAGCATTTTTTACCTCTTCAACTTGAATTTTGCTATAGTAAGCTAAATTTGTTCATTCTCTTAGATTTTTATTTGTTCCATATTACAAGGCGATCCTTACATAATTGAAAAACTCAAAAAAATAAGTCTTTCCCCTCTCTTTTATATCTTGATCTATAACTAAAACTTTTTCTTTTTTCATCCCTTGTATTTGATCCAAATCTCTTGATATCCTTTACATATTTTGGCAAAGCTTATATGTCTTTCGTTCTTCATTCTTTCTCTTAGGATGTCAATAAAATTCTCCAAAACTTTAGACTGTGTCCCATCATAGCATTCCTTGTCTAGTTATTGCCTATCTACATCTTGCCCTATTTTAGCGTTATTGCACACGTTGCTAACACTCTTGTGCTTCAATTTTCTCTCACACTTTCATTCCATTACCAAAATTCATTATTTATCAGTTTTTATATATACCCATTACTTCTTTAGTAGCCATCATCGTTAGCTTAGACATTTGGGTAACAAATACCAATGCAGCAACTCTAGCTTATTTAACGTTGTACTCGAGTCATATAATGCATTACTTCCAAGTATCAACCGAGAGTAAGCACATTGTGTCGTGAGTGACTTTTATTTCGGGGGTTTCGACAAGTTCTACTTTGGTTGTTGGTTGTCAAGAGCCTGACTCAAACATTCTCCTTTATCCGGGTTTGAGACTAGCTATGAAATCATACGTGAAATTAAGTGATGCAATTTTACAATTAAAATAAAATTGCACCTAAATTGATTTTGAACATGCAGAGAACAGTAGAAAGTTGGCTGCGGAAAGAACGAGATGAAGATAGAAAGAAAAGGAAAGAGAGGAAAGCAGCTGGTCTTCCTGAATTTGGAGCGCAAGTTGAGGGAAGCCGTGTAACAGGGGATCCTGCCCGTGCTGCAGTTCGAGCAATTAATAATGGCTGGGCAGCAGGACGATTAAATTCCACCGTTGCAGGTGAAGAAAACTTGATCCTCAGCTCGAATCGAGTATTGAGGCAGTAGATAAAGTTCAAATTCAATGAGCATTTTTGCTGTTATTTTTTATCAACTTCAAAACAAAATTTGGTTGCCTGTGCATTCTGGCATATAGGAATGTTATATAGAAAGTATCATAATATGTGAAATAATATATATATATACCCTTGGAATTTTAATGTCCCATGTTGCCTTAGTATTGCAAATTTGTGACCAATATATGAGAATGGAGAAAATAACCAAAATTCTCTTTAAAATTACTTTCGTTTTCTTTTTATTTAGATAAAGTCTTTGACTGTAAATCCAAATATCCGAGAATTGCACTTCCACAAAATATAAGCTTTAGAAACAAAGGTCGTTAATTATTTTGAAACAAATGGACGTTTAATACTATCGTGTTCAAGATCGGCTTCAGTTGTCCGCATAAAATTACAAGGTCTTGAGCCTCTCTTTAAAAGCTATCTCATAAGATAAAAAAAAAAACAAAGAAGGGAAACAAATGTTTTAGAATGAGTATAAGTAATAAGTGGGCATTGCACCTTAAATCGTATCTCCGTTCCCTAGTCTTCAATTGAAGATTTGTCTTCAGGGTTTGGTGACAATCGTTCAAGAAAAAGCAAAATCATTAACCTGGAATCATATGATGTACAGGTAACATTGTTGTTGCCATGAATTGCGCGTAACACTATGCTTGACTCATGACTAGGTACTTTAATTTCTCTCAAAAAAACGCAGTACACGCGTACCATTATAAAAACTAAGTAGAAATTGTACATCGTCCAGCGGAACAACTGATGGAGGCTTTAAATGAAATGGTGTAAGAGTTTTGAGTCACGTAGAATTTGAAGGAGGGATGATTTATCTTCGACCGGAGGTTTGACAGAAAAATTGATTTGTTTCTCAGTATAAAAAGTCTGAGGCATAAGTAGGGGTGTCAAGCCTAGTTAGGTTCGATTTTTTTATTTCTACTGATTGTCGGCTACTCACTTAACCCACGGGTTAAATAGGTTCAAACTGGGTTATGGTGGGTTAGCTCGCAACCCACCATTAATTTTAAATTTTAAAAATAATTATAATAACATACTAACCTTAATTAATAATTTATTTTAAATTTTTAAAATAATTATAATACTTTAGTAATCCTAATTGATGTTATCTTGTTTTACCTCTACCCTACATTGTTGGTCGTCGCCAAGAGCCAAACCCTCACTTAAACTTGTTATTAGTTGTTCAGCTGCACCATTACGTTTGTCGCTACACTTTAGTCACTTGTCTTACTATCTGTCCATCGCACCACTACACCATGTCCATTGTATTGCTTTCAAAGGTAAGAATTTGTTTCATAACCTAAACCATTGTATTGCTTTCATAGGTAAAAATTTGTTTCATAACCTAAACTATTGGATTAATGAATCTTTATTTGAAAATTATAGCATCTATACATTATTTGTTGTTTGTTATTGATTTATACATATATCTTTTTAATATATGAATTTTTGACTTCTTTCTTTTAAATTAACTTACGAGTATGAAATCTGAAATAATACATCAAAGCGTCAATGTAAATTGTATTGGTGATGATTTTATTATTAATGAAAAACTCAATGAGTCAATTTCAGTTAATAACGAAGATACTAATGTTGAGAAAGAAAGGAAGAAAACATAAGTTTTTACATCCAAAGTTTTTATATAATTTAAAAAATTAAAAAAATATGGGTTAGTGAGCCAACCCACCTAACCCACCAACCCGTGGTGGGTTGAGCAGTGTTGTAAAATTTTTGGCTCGCCAAAAAGTGAACCGGGTTGAGCTCATCTATTTTCAGCTCAACCCATGGTGAGTTAACCCATGTGAGCCGGGTTGGCTCACTTTGGCACCCCTAGGCATAAGTGAAATGATAACGTGTTCTTGTCTTCTCTATATATTTAAATTAAATTTTAGTATTTTAATATTTTTAAAATATTTTTTTTCATATTATATATAAAATCAATTTATATATATATTTTTTTTCTACCTACTTTACCCTTTTTTTTAACTTTTTAAATTAATTTATTATATTATTTTTTTTCTTATTTTTAACTTTTTTACATTTTTTCGCATCTTTAACCAATTTAATTTTTTCAATCATTTTAATAAATTTGATAAATACAGAACCAATTTTTATTTTTTTTAATATTCTACATCAATCTTAATAATAACTAAAATTATTTTATTTTTAATTTATCTTTATTAAATTTTATTAAATTTTATTATTCTTATTTATTATATATTAAAATTTCTTAATAAAATAATTATATTTTAAAGGTTTAATAAAAATTAATAATAAAAACTTTTATCACTTTAAACTAATTAAATAAAAATTAACTTATTAAATATTTTCTCATAAACTATATATTTCATATTTATAAATATTTTAAAATAATAATTTTAAAAACAATCAACTTATATATATAATTAAATATTTAAATAAAATATAATAATAATAATATTATTATTATTATAAATATTCTATATCTAAATAAAGAAAAAAATTAAACATTTTTTATATACATATTTTAATATAAATATAATAAATTAAAATATATATTTAATTAATAATAATTAAAATTATAAATATTTATTTTATATAAAAAGTATATTAAAAAATATTATAAAATTTATTAAAAGTATAATTATATTTTAAAAATAATGTAAAACAATTTTAGGAAAAAAAAACCCCAAAACTCGAGGAAGAGGAGATAAAGAATTAATTTTTAACTCTGACGGTATTGGGACGAGGGCGATCATGGTTAAAAAGTTCTAAGACCCAGGATGCAAACCAGCCCCGTTGTCATCATGCCAAATTCCGAGAAAAGCACGATCGCGGCATGTGTAGTTTGTAATTCATTAATATTATTTAGAAATTCTACAGGAACAAATACGATTGCTATGATAATGTTGTATCGAACACCTAAATAAAGACAAAAAAAGAACTTAAAAAAGAGTTGAAAAAAGACTTTAATGCTTTAGGAGAACATCAACCGATCAACTTCATAATATAATCGTAAAGCCGAGCAAGATAGCAGCGTTCCCAAAAATGTCCCTAAGCCTGATCCACAAAAGTAAACAGAAATCAACCACAGTATACAGATCAAGCATCGAAAGCAAGAGATGAAGAATTTATGCTCTACCTTGTTAGCTATATTGTTGGAAAGCCAGTCCAGTCCTTCATAGAGTCCTTCCCCAGAGGTGGCACATGTGCTCTGGATATACCTGTGATGAACCAAGAAAAACAAACAGCCAACACCAAAATCCAATTATCATAAGTGCTCGATAAAGATGCGGCAGGCAGATATAACAGAAATGCAGTTGAATACCAGTGGCGTTGGCGAAGAGAATGAAGACCAAGCTTGTCTGTGATTTCTGCGGCATTCATAGCATTTGGAAGATCTTGTTTGTTGGCAAATACAAGGAGAACTGCATCTCTCAACTCATCCTATAAATTAATTAATGAGATAACTAAATTTTCTATTATAAAATGTAAATCTTAAATGCAGGAGTTTCACTATCAGCAAATCGAGAAAGGCTAAGATTATCAACAAAAAGAGTTAACTCCATTTTTGTAGTTGACAGATTAAGAGAAGTATCAAAATTTAAATTCAATATTATTTAGAACAACTGGACTTGCAAGACCTTTCAAATTTGATGCTGCCCACATTAATTTACATTCATCTTGCTCTTAAGTTCATCTGTTTACCTCATTCAGCATCCGGTGGAGCTCATCTCTAGCCTCAACAACACGGTCACGATCATTGCTATCCACAACAAAGATAAGTCCCTGTGTGTTTTGGAAGTAGTGTCTCCATAAAGGACGAATCTGTGGGTGCACCGTACAAAAGACCATCAGTGTTCAGCATGCAAGAATCAAGGCCAAGAACAGACAAATTTAGAATCTAACCTAATAGAATCTAATAAGGTCGCAAAAGCCATACCAAGCATCCAAAAATTTTACAGAAGTAAACAGGAAAATAGTTCAAATTTGCTACCACATGAATTTAAATTTTTTTGTCAATTTATATCAGAATATACATTTATATAATTTCCAAAGCAATAAAAATGGACAAATGAAGAAATGACTAAATGGAAATGCATTAAAAAATGATAGGAAGATGAGACTATTCTACACAGACTATCCATTGGTAAATGCAACTCATCAATGAACAGGAATGTATATGTACATAGGAATTATGTTTATAACATCTAAGCTGTAAGCCACAATATGCACAGGAAAAAGTTGAAAACCTCGATGGTTTAATATGTGGTTTATATTTGTGTTGTGTGCTAATAATGAGAGAACCTCTGTTAGGCAGAAGACGATATAAGCATATTTTCATCAAAAACTACAAATTTCAAGCAGCAAAATCTAGAATAAATTGTGAAAGATTGCATATGTCTACATACAAGGAAACATAAAGCGGCACATATGTTCATTGGCAATGGTGGAGCTTCTTTAGGGAGAGGGGTGGCAGCTGTTCCCCAATTTCATATTTCTTGTTTCGTTATAAAACTTATTTCACAATCAAAGCTTGAAGCCTTTTCACCACAACTACATAGGAGCCTTCATTAAGCTCCTATCCCTATCAAACTTTTCGGTGATGTTCTGATGTGTTCCATCACTGTTTTTATGAGTTCTATTTAATTATCTTTAAAATGAAAGTCACGACTCTGATAATTTTCCCCAATATAGTTGAAAGAAAACTTGAAAGGAGATGGATGGCATTTATGTAGAACCTATGTTAATCGTCAAAAGTAGGTCTAACAAGAAAGAAGTAGTTACTGCCACATGTGTTCACATCTGTTATCTCAGGTTCAGAGTGCTTTATTAACAAAGCACACACAATTTAATATACTATTGTTCATTGCAAAATTTAATAAACGATTCTTCCAAAATCTTAACAGATCTTAATACAAATATGTAAGCAACAGACCTTGTCTTGGCCACCCACATCCCATACAGTAAAGCTAATGTTTTTATATTCCACAGTCTCCACATTAAATCCTGTACAACAACAAACATAAGCATCAATTGGCAATTCCCTTTGCAACAACCAAAAGATGTACAAGAGAAGTTGGATGGTGAGTTTGAATAGCCTCATAAAAGCACTAGAACTTTTAAAACTTTGGAGAATAAAAAAATTTCCGACATAAGAAAAAATGAAGCATGTAAAAGACAAATTCAGGTGAATACCAATAGTGGGAATGGTTGTCACAATCTCTCCCAGCTTGAGCTTGTACAATATGGTAGTCTTACCAGCAGCGTCGAGACCTACCATGAGAATACGCATCTCTTTTTTGGCAAAGAGCCGGCTAAAAAGCTTGGTGAAAGACAACCCCATCTCTTACTTCAACTGGATGCAGAAATTCATAAGGCACATGTCAACCAAAACAGATAGTCGCACTCAAATCTCATAGTTTAAGAATCAATGTACTTCAGAACCATTGTCATCTTAACCGGATGCAACGAACGCAACCTTGATTTTCGAAATTCAGACAGAACTACATAAAAAAAAATACTACGCGGGAGTGATATCCCAGGATTTTTTTTTAAATTAAAGAGACAGTGTCATGTGTTATTTATTTCACCAATTACATTAGAAATCCATCAAACCAATAGAAAAACATAATTCGGTACGAGGTAAAATGAACAGAGATCTGCTAAACACAATTATGAAGGAAAATTCTGAAAACTAGTTTTGAAATAAAATGATTCGATTTCTTCGTTGAGCATAAAGCAGCAAATGCGAATATTGAGATCTCCGTAATTAACAAAACCTGCTTGATTTTCTGATTGAAAACGATAAACGGTTTTACTTGCAACAGATCTGCTAGCATAACACGTAACAAGATGGCAAGGATTTCAATCCAGATTTTGCACAGACAAAACAACGAACCAGAACTGGAATAAAAGGTAATCAGATCTAGACCAGACAATAGACGAAAACGGATCGCGCACAGTCCACAAGAGAAGAATCTTACAGAGAGAGAAGTTGCGAGGTGTAGAAGAAGCAGAGGCAGAGAATTGAGAGATTATTAGAGAAGTTGAGAGGGTAGATCCAAGAAGAAGCTCCCTCCAAATCCAATCCAGACGCTGGTGGGGGAAACGGAATTACGCTCCTTACTTTTAATATCATTGAGTTATTTTGTACAAAAAACTATTATCTAATATAATAAAAGAGAAATGCTAATCATGAAAATAATAATATTATGAGCTTTATTCTTTAATTAATGAGTTTTCTTTATTACAAGCAGATTTACTTTTTATGGACGGTTAAGTATAATATTTGTATATTTAAATATATTAAAAAAACATTATAAACAAGATTTTTACTATAATTATTATAAAAAAATAATAATGTATTATACATTATAATGTAAGATTAAATTTATTTCATGTATATTCTAAATATGAAGAATGATTTATAAGAGTTAAAGAATTAATTTCATTCACCGATCAATATAATAAATAAAATGACTTATAATTTTTATTTTATATTATTAGATTAAGGGGGAAAAATGAATGAAAGTATTTAATTCTTATTCTTAAGTTGAATGATTCTTTCTCTAAATATTTTATAATATTTAGTTAGACAAATTTTAAAATCTAATTTATCTGTGAATATTTAAAATGCTTTATAATAAAATATTTGTCTTAAATATGAAATTTTAAAGAAATTAATTTTAATTATTAAATTAATTTAATCATTTTAAATTATAAAATTTTAATTTTTATAGATAAAAAATTTAAGTTTCATAATTTTTTTCTCTTTATCTATTTTTTTTAGTTTCGTATTGAAGATTCCTCCATATTAATCTTGACGCAAATAATTTTTTTACGTAGGTTTTAGAAAAAATAATTTAATCAACATTTATTAAAAAATATACTAACAATAACTATAATCAATAACATAAAAAGTATATTATTAATAGAAATTAAAATAATTATAATTGATATTAATAAACGTTAATATTAATACATAAGAAAAATTCTTAACTTTATTGAAGAAAAACTTACTTCAACATTCATAAAAGGGACATCTAATAATATTTTAAAATTTTTTAACATTAAAATATTTTCTATTGAGTGGTAATTAAAATATTGTAAAGCTTTCGGCTGATACCATTCAACTTTAACGATTTTTAATTTTCTTTAAAAAAAATTGTGAAGCAATCTATTCATGTTAATTACTATAAGTGTCTATAAGTTTTAGTCTATTGATATAATATAATTTATTTTCTAAATAATTACGCTTCTCGCTAATAGCATAAGAGAAAACAATTAACGATAATTTTTATAATTATTATAAATATTTATGTTTAATATAATTAAAATAATTTATTTAACTTTTCGTAATATTAATGAACTTATTAAATTTTTAATTATTATTATTATTATAAATCATCCTTTAATTTTATACCATGTATCGTTAAGTAATATATATGCTTAAATTTTAAGTATCATTTAACTTGTTGAAATAATTCATCTACATATTTCATAGATTTTATTAAGGAAAATTTTGCAAATTCGATTTTAGTAGTACACATATATAATAACTGATAGTGAAATGAAAGATTTATTCAATTAAAACCATACAAATAAATATACACATTATTTATATTTCTCATAATTATTATACAGAAAATATATTTTAATAAAAACTTAAATTTCTCTTTTATCGTGCACAAATATATAAACAATAAATGGATTGAAAACAATAAAGTGAAGAAAATATTCTTATTTATTAAAAATAAAAAAATACCTATAAAATCAATTAGTTAAATGAAGATTTTTAATAATTTATACCTGATTATTTTTCGTATTAAGAGAGAGTTTTTATTATATTATTAGGTATTTTTGAGGAAAATTAACACTACAAGATTTTTTTTTAATGAACATAAGTTCATCATATAAGAGAAAATATATCAATTTGAACTTAAAACCTTAGTATTAGGTTTATAATTCTTTCTAACTTATAAGTTGTTCAATTTTTTCATTTATACTTAATATGAAAATTTAACTCATACTTGAATTTCTAACAAAATAAACTAACCCAAAAAATACTTTGAAGTGAGAGGATATGTAGTCCAATTTACATTACACTGTCTATAAAATTTCATATCACTAAAATTGTCCAAAATAACACCTTAAACAAATTTTTCTTAACCCCTCAAAAAGTAACTTTTCGATGACCATGCACACAATATATTAATTGATTTGTGTAAAACACAAATAAATCAATCAATTAACCAAAAATCTATATTAATTAGGATTATAAAGAAATTCATCTTATATAAAATCAAGATGATAATTTTATTCTATTGAAGTAGACATATGCTTTGCTTTTAAATAGTTCAAATTCATTAATTATATGTAAAGTATATTTTATTTGATATAAGAATATGTTAGTAGATAATAAAATCATTTCTACCCCAATAAATGTCTAAATTTTTCAAAGTTTTTCATTTGAAAATATTTGCTCAAGTAATCTTAGAACAATTCAATAATTTCATAATTATTTTTACATATGATTAGATCATTAACATAGACAAAGACATTAGTTGCATTTGACCATGATGTAGAATAAAGAATGAATAATATAAAAGAGATAACTTGAATCAGTATTGTTTTAAGACATCAACCAATTTGACAAATCAACATTTATGGATTTGATTTGTTTTAAACTGTATGAAAACTTTTGAAGAGAATCTACGAATACACATTTTTTAAGTGATATTATCTTCTTTTCTATCTTAATTACGAGCATAACACAAAAATAAAACACCCTTAAGTAATATTATATGAAAGTGATTGTCCATATAACATTTTATAAATTATTTTTCCATCTAATAATGGTGTTGATATTCTATTTATTAGATATTTAGTTGATAACATTCCTTCCTCCTAAAAAGAGATAGAAAAAGACCTTAAATTTTGAATATATGTGTTCATGTTTTTTTTAAACTTGACCATTTTATCATGTTTAAAAATTAATGTGAAGTCAAATAAACTTTATTGATAAAAATGTAAATTTAATTTTATTATCACTTCTAATTATCTTAATATATTTTTCATATTATCTTTCTACTAAAGTAGCAAAATTTAATAAGACTCTAAAATCTTTCTTTTTATCAAATAAAAGATAAATTCAAACGTTACACCAATATTAAAAAAAATAAGACATGTTAAATGATGGATACTAACAGGATCCCCACAAATTGAGATATTGTATAATTAATGTAAATTTAGTGAATTGAGATCTCGATAATGAATACACTTACTTTTTTAATTACTACAAATTGTTAGGTTCTTAATTATTGAAAAATTTTCAAATTTTCTTTTATATGATTGAAAACTCTCGTTTCGATCATTCCTATTTTATTACTTGTCATCCGTCTTAGTCATGCAAAACTTATTTTAACTCTAATATCATAATAGAAATAGAAAAAATATATAACTCAATCATACTAAACTCCTTCAATAATATCATTGTATATTTAGTTAACGTGAGATTTCATTAAATCTTCTCTCATTTAAAAACAACGAAAATGGATGAAAACTAACTTAAAAAAAAAAGATTTTTTCAGATTGAAAATTTTAAAAACTAATTATTTCGGTTTGATAATTAAGAACCTGTCCAAACCAAATTAAACATAATTAAAATTATAATATATATTATTGAAATTAAAATATAAAATAACACATATTTTAAGTGAGTAAATTAGTTTCTTATACTTTATTTTAAATTGAATATAGAAACAAATTAAAATATTAAATATCAAAAATAATTATCCATGATACTTTTATAATTTTTTTATTAAACAATTATTATAATATATTTTAACAATTTTATATTAAAAATTTATAAAATCCTAAACCCTAAATCAAATTAAATCATATTTAAATTTTATATTTAATTTGAATAATTTTGTAATACAAAACTAAATCAAATCTTACATATTATTAATTCCATTTAATAGTGATAAAATTAATAACATTTTTTTTATGCATAGTTATTTTAAATGATATATATTTATATAAGAGCTTCTAATAACATAGTTATTTTAAGAAATATATGTTTGTATAAGAGCTTTTATTTTGTTTCTATCATTTTATATTTTCATTTATAGGTTAATTCTTGCTTGTTTTAGCAAGCATTCGAAACAAAATAAATGAAAAATTTGAAATTATTCATTACTATGAATTACTACGAGGAAGCTAATAAAAATACAAGAATGATCGGAATAAAAAGAAAATTAATAAAATCATTCTACAATAAAACTCATATATATAGTAAAGTGTGAAAAGGTTCAATATGTTATAGTATTATTCTTATAATATCTTCATATTGGACTTTCTTACACACAAAATCTAATATTTCCATGTTCTTGCGGTGTAACTGCTTGAATTAACTAATCCAATTGATAACTGGTTTGAAAATTTAATATTAATAAATTTTTAATTAAATAAAAAAATTGATTAAAATTTTTAATTGAATTGATTTTAATGAAAAAAAAATAAAGATCAATTTTTATAAAAAATATAATAATTTTTATTTTTTTATCTCATACCAATCATGTAAATTTTAATTAATAATTATTATACTATATTTTTATCTTATTTTAATATTATTTTTTATTTTATTTATATTTATAATTTTTATTATAATTATGATAATTATTATTATTATTATTTTAAAAATTATCATTATTAATAAATTTATTATAAAATATTATTAATTTTTGATTGAATTTGATTCGATTTTGATTAAATTTTAAATTTTTGAATGATTGATAATTTTAAAATATTAATATTTGAAAAATATATTTTAAATAGTCTTTCGTAATTGACTGTGAAGGAACTAATAAAAACAAAAAACAAAAAATAATAATAATCATATATTTGCTATGGCGATCGCATCTAGTCAGAATAAAATTGTGCTGTGGCGGGGTCTCAAAATATAAATTGGCACTAAATATGTTATTATTATGGGTTAGACAAGGGAAGTAAATTGAAATGTGTATTAGCAATTTTCAATTTAGATTTTCAAAGTTGGCATTACAGAATGCACTTAATCTGCGTAGGATCCTCTGTCTGTAACTTTCTCTTCTCTTCAATCATCAGCATGGTGGTTTCCGTTACCTTTAACTTTAGCATTGGAAGGATCATAGGGTTGCAATTCCATATCTTTAACTTCATCCTTCATTGCCTCAGTTATCTTATGAACAGCGACATTCTTACACACCTCTCTGTTCTTTCCCCACAACACAAAGTACAGCCCCAACACTATCAGCAGAGACCCTATGGCACTGAGCAAAATCAAAACCATAAATCAGCAACAAGCTAATCAAATTGAAAAAACCATAACGAACAATTTTGATGGGTGAGTATTGAATTTGAGTAAATGTTATTTCGTACGTGCCAACGTATAATTGCTCGTGCAGCAGGGCCCAGCTAACAACAGCAGTGATGACAAGCAGCAAAGGGGAGAACACAGACACATAGAGAGGACCTTTCTTCTCGATGGACCACGATATGAGCACATACACTAGCCCAGTACAAATAATTCCCTGAAACCCACGTTATGGAATGCAATGATTAACGCCTGTTATAAAATAGATGAACCAACTCATCATGGAAAATGCAACTATATAATATATGTACCGCATAAAGTGCAGAGGTAAGTCTTAAGGGACTATGCAGTGACCAAGCTGAGGCATCGTGTTCAACAGACAAGGCAATGGCCAAGCACTGAATGCTTGCCATCAAACACATGTAGAAAGTGCTGGTATAAGGAACTGCATAGCTCTTGCTCATGTTTGCCTCAACAAACAAAACAAGTATATGTGTTTAATAAAGGAACAAGTATTTAATTCAATGTGACTTAGTTAGTTATATGATACTTACTTGAATTATGAACCATACTGCCCAAACAAGAGCACTACCAATTACAGCAACAGGACCCAGAAGCGAGTTTGTTTGGCCACCAGAAGAGGCTTGCCTTTCCATTCTTTCAGCAAATTTCCAGTGAATTTTTGACTCACCTAGACCAAGGACTTTTCCATGATAAAATGATAGAAGCACTGCTCCACCCACACTAAGTATTGTCCCTAACGCCTTCGCTACCCCGGCTATGGTCTTGATCATCAACCATTCTTGTCTGTTCATAAAAACATTAATTAAATCAATTACAACATGACTTTATGTTCTGCAAAGTGATGTTACTAGTGATGGTGAATAAGAAAATACTGGGGTGGTTTGGTTATGTTTTTTTGCTTGATACTTACCCGAAGAGGAGTGCAAGAACAAAAGTGAATGCTGGGAGCAAGTTGCTTAGTGCACATGCAATTGTAGCGGTTGAATATTTAAGCCCCACGAAGTATAGTATCTGATTTCCTGTTACTCTGCATTCAAGATCAGAATGAGTGAAACAAAGCCTCAATAAACAGAATAGAAGATATATCTCGATAAGAATAATGATGGTTGTAACTAGTATGTCCTGTCTCATTTTCTAACTTGAACATGTATTATATAATATAAGCCAAAAAAGAAAATGCAAATTGAACACATTAAAAGGGTAGCAGCAGCAAACCAGATTAAACTTACCCTGTTAAGGAAGATAATAATATCTGGAAAGCAATGCGCTTTGTCATTCGGGGAGCCGTCTTCCTATTGAAAGGAAACAAAAATAATAAGTGAATTGTAAGTCATGTTGCAGTCACTGATCAGGGTTTTATCCCCTGTTTATCTTCTCCAATTCTTTCTACTTTTTAACTTTATGCTGTGGAAGAAAAAGAAACTAATGATTTGATTCCACCAAGCTTTTTAACTAGCTAGAGAAATAACTACAACTATATGCACCGGGTGGAGTCTTTATTACGAGTAAATCATCTCTGAACTCTGCTACTATAGTTGATCAAAAGCTGAGCGCGAATGAAAATAATAATGAAATCTAATTATTTTAAAAATGGTGTTGTGTTGATAGAATCATAGAAGATGAGAAAATGGGTACAGAACATGAGTGGGTTGTTGACGACTATGAAGTTCCTTGAGCAAAGGGTGTGAGCTGTAGGGTGACGTAAAAAGTATGGGAAGTTGTTATTTTGGTGTGGTGGTGTTGCCTTTACTCTGTTAATTTTTCAGCATTTTGCTGCAGTTAGGGAGGTGTGAATCATATCAGCATGCTTGGTTGTGTAAAAAATTCAATTCCCTTGAAAAATAGAGTTACTAAGAGTTGCAATATTTTCAAATATTTGTTTGCTTTTCAATTCTTTCCAACATTTATATCGCTTATAGATAGAAAACTTGGCATGGTGTATGGGTACTTAACTTTTAATATGAAGATATGTGATCAGTTAAATAAAACAATTTGAAAGTCTTTCAGAAATAATAGGAATTAGTGTGTAGAACTGAATGAAGAACATACGATAATGTGTGTTACCGTTCAAACCAATAAGCAAAAGGAGCTAAGGAGAGAGTAGCAAAAATTTGACGATAAGCAACAAGGACCAGAGGGTGCATGCCAGATTGTATTGCAAGCTTTGAGGAAATATTCATCCCTGCATAAGCCAACTGAACAGCAATCATGGCCAAGAGTGGCATGAGACTATCAGCCATTTTGTCTTCAAAGGTTCTTCTTAGGAATGTGGAGAGAGTTTTCCAGAGAATGAGTATGTCAATGTACCAAGACAAAGGATGAGAAATGAAATGTAGGAGAGTATGAAAGATACGTGTTTCTTTATACAATTACATATATAAAGAACAGCAACAACAAGTATGGGATATCGTGGATGACATGAGCGTGAGAAAAGGTTGCTGGTGTTCCTAATATAAAAAGTAAAACAAGAAACGTAAACAGATAGGGTGTATGTATGTGATCCATTTTGGAGAAAAAAAACAAATTTAAGTAACTAATTACGCAAACACCAACACTTTTGACGATGTTTATACACATGACACGAGCTTCCGAATGTTGTAAATGAAAGTGTCTAATCATTTTGTTTTCCAAAACCAATGGTTTTAGGATTGAATAGATATTTCTGTTGAAAATTCCTTTTGATTAATTCACGTTACTGCACTCTAATCAAATATAGTTGGATATTAATTAACTTATATTTTAGGAGCGTTTAGAGGAATTAGTCATTGTAATATTTTTCAAATATTTTATTTTATCTTCACCTAATATTTTTTACTTTCTGTTGTTTATATACAATTTTTGTAATAATTTTAAAATATGAATGTGATTATTACATTGTATCCAGAGTTTGCGGTGACTTGGAAACAAATGCTACACCATTAGATTTGAAGCTCAATTTTTCACTTGGTATAATTTTTAGTGAGTAAAGACAAATTGGAAACAAATGATACCTGCAAATTTTAATCAACTCCTTAAACCCCACTTATGAAAATAATTTTGTTTCCTCCCATTATTATTTGCCCTAGTAAAAAAAATGTATTTTGAAAACTATATGATGATTATTACGAATGATCTAATGATTCTAAGGAAATAAAAGCTTAACAAGACTATTTATAAAAATAATTGAAATGTGTATTGTATAAGTGACTTTTAATATAGTCCCGTTAGAAAGTTCAAAACTATATTCTGGATCGTAGTCATATAAACATTATAAAACCTAACGTAAAATATTTATCTACTAAAAATATACATAAGCCAATATATTCTATCTTTTTTGACTTAGCATCATATTATTTTTCTTGTAAGTTCCTCCATTTGTCTCTCAACACTAAGAACCGAACATCGAGTATTCAAAACACCAAAGATAATAAAAAGGAAAAAATTGTACAAGAAGGTAGTAAACTCAACTTATGTTCGATCTTTCAATAACAAATATATAATATCTAACTCGATTAAAATATTATCTTGGGATAGAAATTTTTAATAAAAAAATATCTTAAAAGAAGTATACTTGAGATCTTTTACGAAAAACTAACATGAAAGGGTGTGATTTGTTAATAATCCTATCAAAAGGGTTGAAAGTTGTGGCTAGGAGCAAATGAAGTTCCATTGGTGTAGTTGATTCACTCTAAACCTTACACAACTTGCTTGAGTGTTGTTGGTCAACTCATAAATGTTAAGGCATTTGAAATCAAGGCATAAAGGTATTAGACTAGACTAATAGATGAAATAGAAAAAGAAAGTCAAATTAATATATATATATATATATATATATATATATATATTATTAAAATTAAGTATCATGTAAATATATAGAAGAGAAAAGGTGAAAATATGGAATAATGTGTAAAGGAAAATAAAAGTAATATTTTATTATTGAGAGAAAAATATATAACGAATAGAAATTTTTTTTATCAAAGATGCTTCCTAAAATTAAATTTTATTTATTTTTTTAATTAATGAATCATAAAAGAAGGGTCACTATTCCATTTACATATTAATCATGGTTTTTAATTAGGGGGTTAAAATAGATTTTTCCAATACATTTATATAAAATACTCAAAAAAAAATATTAATTAAAAATTTATGACCCAAATTAAATCATACTAATTTTGATTTGAGATATTTAAGTTATAAATTAAATAAATTTAGGACATTGTAAATTTATGGATAATACCATTTTATTAAAAAAATAATAAATTTTAAAATAAAAATAATATTATAAATTAATTTGATAAAGAGTTTATTTATTCTAACAAAATTATATAAAAATAAATATTTAACATCTACTTATTTAAAATCTAATTATTAAAATTAATTGATATTTTAGACCACTAAATTATTAAAAAATAAATAATATTAATAAAAAATAAATCTTTAACTATTATTTTAGGAGGGAATGAATATTTCATCTTATAATTTATATATTAAATCATTATATCTTAATTAAAAATTAATTTTATTAATATAACTTAAAATTTTTAAATATATATTATTTTAAAAATTTTAATTATTTTAATATAAATATATTATTAATTTTTTAGTTTCAATTGAATCAAAATTAATTTGTTAATCATTCACCTAACACAAGAACACGTTAGACAAGAAATTCTAATTTGTTTTAAAATATAGAAAAGATTGTATTATTAATTTTTTATTTTTTTCTCTTGATTCAAGTTAAGATTGTGTTGGACCGTTGATTTTAATAATCATACTTCTGCTCGTTTCTCTAGTCAGATTTCTCCTTATCAAGTTATTTTCCATCTACAGGACAATTTTTATTGTAATAAGGTCTAAAATTTGATGTTTGGAAAATTGATATTACCCTTAAAAAAATTGTATATTATTCAAATAGAAAATAAGTTAATCTTTATTATGATAATAAAATTTATGTGATATTATCTAAAATGACATAAAAGCGGGTTGAAGTGTACAAAATTTTCATAATAACATAAAAAATCTAAAGAAAAATTATAAAATTTGACATAGATATTTTATTCTCTCCCATTAAATAAAAACAGTTTGCATTATACTTCATAACTAGACCAAACTAGTTAAACCCAAAGAATAAATCTTTATAAATAATTGCATTAAGATGGTTTTTCACAACACACTCTTCCTCGTTTTGGAATAACCACACAAACTGCATGATCATAAAACTCTAACAAAATGCATTTTAGTAAAAATAAAAAGATAAAACAAAAAAAATCACCATTCATCCCTTTGTCCTAACTTTACTATAACAAAACTAAAATCACGAGTTGTTTTAATCATTCACTCTTTGAAACATGTGACGGTGTCATTTTAAACTTGGGTGCGTGTGTGTTTGTGAAATCGAATTGTATGTAATTAAACTTCGTACAAATTTAAAGTATGTGCGATGCTACTTTTACTACTTTTATTTTAACACGTTCAATCTTTCTTTAACTTTTTTTTTACTTATGTGATATTATATTTGGTTTTGGTTTCGGTTTTGGATTTTTGTGAATTTGCATCTATGCCCACATGAGTAAAAACAACAAGCATATAATCTCAACGCATTTAAGGAATATATGTTTGGTATGTGTCTATTTGGGGTTACATTCGCTGGTAAATATGTTAAATGAAACTCTCACTTTATATATTATATTTTTTTCTTTATTATCTATTATTTTAACTATGTATAATAATTGAAAAAAAAATAATAGATTTATAATTCACAATTTATTTATTTTTTTATTAACGAGAGTTTGTTATAATCATAACTGGTTATAAATAACAAATTATCAGGTAAAAGGACGAATTAATAAATTAGTCTATTAATTTTTTTTTCATAAAAAAGTTATAAATAACAATTTATCATGTAAAAGGACGAATTAATAAATTAGTCTATTAATTATTTTTTTCATAAAAAAGTTATATATATATATATATATATATATATATATATATATTTAAAATATAATAGAGATAATAAATTGAGTTAGTTTATTATAGATCTCAATCTATTTCATAAAACGTTAATTTATCATTATTTTTTATATATATTCTTTAAAAAATATACCTTAATTATAAGAATATTATTTAAATTATTTATTTAGTAATTAATATTTTTATTAGATAAATTGATAAATTTATTATATTTGTGAAAACATTTAATTATAATCCATAATTTAAATTTAATTACTTTGCATTTATTATTTAACTTATAATATTATAATATATTTGTATATTTTATCAACATAACAAAAAAATAAAATTTCAGTTAATATTTTTCCTTTGATAATTTTATGTTTTTCACTTAATTATACATTAAAATATCCAAATAAAAATCATTAATAAATTAACATAAAATATTATTCTAAAAATTAAAATTAATTATTAAAAAACAAGATAAATTTTTATTATAAACTATATATATATATATATATATATATATATATATATATATATATATATATATATATATTACATATTTTAATATTACGCATAGTCGTGAATATCTATTTTGTACCGCAGACTTTTTCATTATCTTATTTGTACGAGACCTTATTATTAATAAATAGTTGTGCTTTTTTATGAGTTTCTTACATGAAAATGCAAACTTTAAATACATTTTATTCGATATTTTTTCTTTATTTTGAATTATATTTGCACTTTTTTCTCATTTATTTTTTGAAGTGTCAAATAATGTGGGACACAAATGTATTATTTTCCTACATGTTAACATCACAAATATAAAATGTGATTTGATTTTGAGTCCAAAATGAAGCACCATGATTGATTAATTTTTTTAATTTACTTTTCTTCCACCCTACCCTTTTTTTTTTTGTTTTCATGTGGAGATGACAATTAAACTTGTATTGGTGGGGACCGATCCATCTCGCGCCCGAATTTGACGGAAAAAATCGAGTTGACCGGGGTTAGGGTGAGTTTGGGTTTTCCTGCTTTAAAAGTCGGGGCGGGGACGGGGATGGGTAATGCAATCCCTAACCCGACCATGTTCCCGTCCCGCCCCAACTTTATATTTAAATTTAAATTTTAAAATATTAATATTTTAAAAATATTTTATTTTTTATTTCTATTACATATAAAGTCATTTTTTTATATTTCACCATTTTTATTTTTCTTCTACCCACTATTTAATTTTTTTATCTTTTTTAATCTTTTATATTAATTAATTTATTACATTATTCTCTATTACCTTTCTCGGTTTTCACATTTTTTTAATCTCTCCCGTCATTTTGTTTCTTTTTTTTTATCTTTTCAACCAATTTGATGTACACAAAGTTAATTTTTTTTTCTTTATCTTTTTCTAAATATTTTACATAAATCTTAGTAATAACTAATATTATTTTATTTATAATTTATATTTATTAGGTTTTATTATATCATAATTTTTTATCTTATTATTCGTATTTATCATATATTAAATTTTATCTTAATAAAATAATTATATTTTAAAATATTAAAAAGAATTGATAATTTAAACTTTTATTACTTCAAACTAATTAAATAAAAGTTAACTTATTAAATATTTTCTTATAAACTATATATTTCATATTTTTAAATGACAATTTAAAAATTAATTAACTTATATATGTAATCAAATGTTTAAATACAATATTATAATAATAATAATATTATAAATATTCAAATATTTGAATACATTGTTATAATAATAATAATAATATTATTATTATAAATATTCTATATATATATAAATGATTAAATATTTCTTTTACATATACATTTTAATATAAATATAATAAATTAAAATATATATATATATAATAATTATAAATTATAAATATTTATTTATATATAAAAATACATAATAAATTTAATTTTGTTATAAATATAATTATTTTTTAAAAATTAATATAAAGTGAGGATGAGACGAAGTGAACCCGAAATCCAACCGAGATAGAAATTGAAACTTAACTTCTAACCCGACAAAAATGGAAGACGGAGATAAATGAAAAAGTTGAGAACGGAAATCGAGACCCGCCTCCACCTGTTGCCATGCCTCTCGTCCCTTACTAACTAGTTTGTGGTTGTGACTTCATTGTCATGGGCTTTGAAATTTGGTGGACTAACCAGCAACGAGGTGGTCTTTTTCGGAACATGCTTCATTCATACTGAGCCAATTGTCTCAAGTCATTCATTGCACGCAAACTTGGTCCGTAAATATTATTGTATTCCTTGGTTAAGAAATTATGTAATTTATTTATAAGTTGGAAAGTAGAATAAAATTACAAATATAAACTAAGAGAGAGATAAAAAAGAAGTTAGCAAAGGGTATTGTTGGATGAGGAAATGGAAGGAAAATTAAATGAGAAAGCAATTTGGTATGGAAATTAATCATAGGCAAGAGAATCGATTACATGAGACGTGATGGACGGTTGATTATAAAGAAAGAGTTAGGTCTAAATCATGGGTTGGTTTTTCAGGCTGTGTCTGTGGCTCTGTGGTTGCTTCTTCTGGTGATTGTTTGTGTGTAGTCTCTTCCTCAGTCTCTTTCCCCGAAGGACCTGGTGCAGGTTGATAACGATGCAAAGTATTGATCTTGGCCAACTCTTCATCATTCATGAAATCTTCTACTTTAAAACTTGGTTTCCAAACACGCTTTGCCTTCTCTTCTTCCTTCTCTCTACACAACCGATCCCGTGCATCTTTGGTGCTCTTAATCATAGCAAAGAACTTCTGCATCTGCTCCTCCTCACTTTCTTCTTCCCTCTCCATTTTCCTCTTCCTTCTTTCTCCTTCCATTCTTCTCACTCAACAACTACTACCAACCTTCTTATACCAAAATCCAAACATCTATATCACTCACTCACTCACTATTCCATTTTTTGTTACCTCATGGATTCCTACTGGTAGCTGACCATGATTCACCAAAAAAAAGGACAGTGAAAGAAACAGAGTGAATCCAACTTAAATAAAGTAAAGTGAACAATTTTATAATGGAATAGTTAATATAGTACCTCCATATATGCAAATGGATCCTCCAACCACTTCAATGCACCAAATCTACTGCTTCTTCATTCAAGTTGAATGCCAAGATGGCAAGAAAGGAAATTAAAGACCTTCTGGTTTTAATGTATTGACAAGAATGGGTATGAGGCCAAAAATGAACAGGGTTTTAACTTGATGACAGCAAGGGTAGCATGGTAATTAGAAGGAGCCAATGTTTACCTTATAAACATATTGTATAATTTTACTCAATAAAATTTGATGCAATTGATAAATAACATTATTCTTGTAAAAAATGACTCCAATGATTTCTGATTATGAAATATACGTGATCCCATATTCATGTTAATGATTTGTTGGGAAGGTATTGGAGTGGTATTGGTTGTGTATGATATTATTGGTATGGGTTGTGAAGATGGATGAAAGAAAAGAGGAATAGTAATAGTTTTAGGTGGGTAATGGTGGTGATGGAGATGGGACCCTTAACAGAAAAATATTAAAGGGTAAATTGAATTCTCAATTAGTTTGCGTGCCTCAAATTATTTTCTTTCTTTCTTTTTTTATATATTCTTAAAGCATTATCGTTGGTCAAAACAGTACGTTTTTTAAATACTGTATAAGTTTATTCAAAGAAAAGATTTGTGGTTGTTTCCTTGGATTGTAGTGAAAAGCAAAGAAAATATTATTGTGAATTAATTATCATAAAGTGTAAAGGTTGTTACAATTGAGGAGTGGGTCATTAGCGCAAAAAAAAAAAACTATGGTTCTAGTTTCTTAATTTTTTTGTGAATTTGTTTTATTTCTTATATTTTCAAATTAATTAATTTAATCTTGTAATTTTTAAAAATATGTGATTTTAGTTTTTTTAATCCTCAAATTGAATACTTAATTATAAAATTTTACGTTAATAAATTTGATAAAATATTAATATGATTTTAATAATTCTCTATAATTAATTAAGTTTACAATTTAATAATCTTTTTTTAAATTTTATGAAATTAATTAAAGGATTAGATTTATATTTCTTTTAATTTAAGAATTGATTTTTTACTTATAAAATATACGTGGATCAATTTTATAAAAATATATTTAGTCTTTGTTAAAATCAAATTTCCTAATGTCTCACCGAGTTATTTTTAATAACTTTTAATGTTCTATAAATTTATATATATAAAATTAAAAACAAATTTATTAAAAATACTATAAACATGAGTTTTGATATTCTTGCATTGGTCATTTTACTATTATTCAAAGTTGTTTTATATAATTTATTTAACTAAACTTTATTTTTTATTCGTCTAAATAAATTTATTTTCTCCTGTTTCTAACCATTTGAAATACACATTTCCTATCTTACTAATTTTTTTTAATAATTTGTGAAAACTTTTTCAATTAATTTAATTTTATAGTAATTATTCCTTTAAGTATTATTTCTACAAGTATAACAGAATTCTAAGAGGAATGTCAAACTTAAATCTATACTATTCTATTCAAAATTTTGATATATAATTGATCATAAAACATTGTAACTTTTAAGAATTATAAAATTTACAATATTATTTTCCACACAAATAGAAAAATAAATATAAATAATATGATATAATGATTTAAATAATATACTATAACCTTGGAATTATATACTCAATAAAAATGAGTGTTTTTTAACCTAATATTAATAAAAAAATTCACGTGAAAAACAAATATAGTTACGATAATAGTAACCATAAAATTAAGAAAAAAAAATTAAAAGTGTCACATAATAAATTTATTCTTATCCTAAAAGTTTATAAATAGTAGTAATTAATTAATTATGGGTTTCACCAAGCCTATTTAATCCCTCTTTTTAGTATTATAATCACTTTTATCTGTTTCACTGAAACCCTCTTTTTACTATTAAACTACAAAATAATTAACTAACCTGAACTATTTTTAATAAAAATAAAATTAAGTTATTTATAATAAAAAATAAGTTAATGTAAATTAAATTTAAAATATAGCCACCTAAAAAAGTTCGATTGACTACTTTAACTATTATAAGAGATAAATTAAAAAAATATATAAAATTTTAATATAATTGTATATTAAAATATAGAAAAATAGAAATATTGAATTTGAAAGGAACTTAATTATTGACATAACTTTATTAAAATAAAAAATATTTATTGAAGATAAAAAAAATAAAATCTTTGTTCAATTATCGTTAACTATTGAGTGTGGTTGATGATCTTATGTGTGCTGTCACGCTCTGAATGCATTCATGAAATTCAAAGTGGTTCCCATTTCTGTCGTGTACGAACGCATTCATCAAATTTTATTTTACCAACAACTATTGGTCCCAGTCGTGACCATTATTTTAGTAAAATTATTATTTGTCATAGTTTTTATTATGTTTGTCTAATCTATTTATTTGAAAACTATTTGATTTCTAACTTAACAAATAAATTATCTGTTTAAATAAGTGTTTTTTTTAAATAAAATATTTAAATTTTAACTAACTAATCCAATCATATTGATATGAAATAGAAAGAAGTGATATCAATTGTAAATTATAGTATTAGATAAGATAATTTATTGAATAAAATTATAAAAAAGTTAAAATATTAAATATTGCGTAATTCTACATAATTGTACTTATATCTTTCACTGAACAAATGATCAAAACTAATAATTGTATTTTGCAGGCAATTTTCGGTCATGAGCCTAATGTCGGGTGGGCCTAATCCTTCGGCCCAAAATTACATAGTACATGATACAGTTGAACAACTTTTTTTTTTTTAAATAATAATAATAATAACAAATATGTTAGTATATTGAGCGGTTTTTGATATATTTTAAGTTATATTTTTTATCATGTTTTTTTACCAGTTATTTATTGTGGAAACTAATTACTAATTCCGTATATATAATGTAATATTTTCTAACATAACAACTAATGGTTTAATTTGAGTTCTTATACAATTTCATTAATAATACACAATTTATTATACTTTAATTAAAATTATTATTTTTTGCCTTAAATTAAAAGAATATTTTTAGCATAAACTTTAAGGAAAAAAAGAGAGTATAAAGCTATGCAATTAATAATGCTAAACAATGTTCAATGCTTAGTTGGATTAGAGAAAAAGAAAGAAATGCATAGAGCACTAAATAAATATGAAGATTCTTTCACTACTTTATTTCAAAGGAAAAAAAAAAAAAGACAAAAAAGAGTTTGGTATTGGTTTAGAACGAATTAAAGTGAAGGCTTTTTAATATTCTTGTGCTTAATTGTGTAATGAGTGATGATGGGCATGGCGTGAAGTTTTGAAATGCTAAAAAAAAACAGAATAAGAGAATCTCTTTTTCAAACTATCATTTTTCAATACTTCAATGGAAATCAAAGCAGAAAATTTCTAAAATGGACGGCGGAATACCCATTCGTTTATTTGTGGATTGGGTTTTGAGTAAAAGAATAATGCCACCATCAAATTTAATCACTTTTTTTATACGACTAACGAGTTTTTTAATTCATTCATATTAATATTAATACTATGCAAGAGTTTTGAAAAACAAAAAATATCAATTAGTAAGAATTGGTATAACTAAAATATGATTGGATAATATTTGGATTGTTAATTCATTTTAATAACTGTGAATCTTTGAATATATTCAAAGGAATTAAAAACGATAAATTTAATTATGATTTAAGAATAATTTTTTATTATACCCTTATTTCATTTTTTTTATGCGTAATATAATTAAATTTCACTCTGATATTATATTAAAAATTAATACAATATTTAACAAATATATAAATAAATATATTTAATAATAATTAAGTATAAAAATGAAAATCATAAATATATATACCAATCTTCACATTTCCATAAACTCTACTACTAAAAATATTTAATTAAATATTATAAAATCAGCTTAATAAAATAATAATTTCACTTATATATATATATATATATATATATATATATATAATATTATAATATAGTAATGTAAAAAAAAAAATCATTATTTTTCACATTTTAACTTTATTACAATGTTATCAATGTAAAATTTCATCAAATTTTCACATTTTAACTTTGTTATAATTATAAAAATCATGGATTAACAAAAGGGAAAAAAAGTGTAACACAATCATTGTAAATACTAATTTTTTATTAAAACATTGTGTGGCTAGGATTGCATGTTCTTAGCATCCCTCGTGTGGGGGTGTTCTTGTTTGATTCTCAAAGATGTAAATGGGGTTTTGATGCATCATTGGATTCGTTTGTAATTTTTTTTTAGGGTTTTTCACTTCTCATTACATCTATAAAAAGGATAAATTATTTAAATCAACGCACGCTATTAAATGAAATGATAGATTTTATAATATAAAGTTTATATTCAAATTTAAATTATAGTTGAGTAGATGTAAATTATACGATTCTAGAGAAATTAATTAAATCGGAGATATTGATGAATGCGAAGTTTAAATTGTAATGTGCCAATAGAAAAAACAAGAATGGTTGTGTAGGACATTAATTACTTTGTGTTAAGATGATTTATCTCATCCTATTTGTATTTTACTTATCTCAATGTATTGTGGCTTCATTTTTTTAATAGATTTAAATCAGCTTCTTCGTTAAAAATATGTTTAGGTAATAATTGTGAGAGTTTTTTCGGTATTTAAATATTAATTTATAGTGATGGTAAAGAATTAGTCTTTTTTTTCATCTAATTTAATTATAATTTTGTATAATTTCATACACACAAAAGTTTAAATACATAATTTTCATATTTTTGAATTAGTTATTTATTATTAACTGATTTTTTTGCTTAATTATTTGATTATATATAATATCACATTAAAGAAATAATAATTAACATTAAATATGAATAAATCATTACATAAAATATTATTGTTAAAAATTATATAAAAGTAATATTCTATTTCAATATATATTCCGAAATTGACTTAAGTAGTTAAATGTCTCCCTAGATAAATTTCTCACTTTTCATGGTAAAATCAAACTCGACACAGTAGATTCTACAAAATTTCGCTGCCAAGATTAATATGTATGAACTCATCATTTATGATTATTATTTATCATTGTAATGTTTGACATGAACATGTAAAAAATTTAAATAAAACAGAGTATAATTAAATATAATTTAAACATAATAAAAAATAATTAAATGTAATTTAAACATAACAAGGTATAATTAAATCTAATTTCAATTTAATGTTAATTAGAATTAGCAATGAATAGATTATGGTGGTTAGTTAGGTAAGAGTAACTTAATTTATTGACAATAACAATAAAATAACAGTAAAAAAAAAGCTAAAGAATGGTGATAGCAAAATGTTGGTGTTGAGATAGAGATAAAAATAATTGTAGTGATAAAAGTTGACCATAAAAATTAATAATAGTATTAAGAGCATTAAAAAGTAGTGATAATAATAGACATACTTAAATAGTGACATGAATAATAATCAAAGAAAATAGTGATAAATAATTGTTATAATATAATAAGATAAATAGTAATATTGGTTGTGTGAGTGGCAAAATAGACTAAATAATTCCAATGTAAATTAATTATTTTTTTATTTTGCTTAATTTTTCAATGTTTTGGTAGGTATTGATTTGAACCTCTGCAGTAGTAACGTGTAAGTGTATGATAATTAGAAGAAATTGGGAATTAATAATAGGAGTAATAATAGAGTAATAGCAGAAGATAAGATTACATCATTGTATTACATTACAACGTTATGCTTTGTTGTTTGAAAGTGACTCCCACGAAGCCTACTCTAATTATATATATATCTTCTCTTCCTTCTGTCTCTTCTCTAAATAAATGTAATCGGAATCTTCACCAGTTAATCAGAGCTTTGAGTAGATAAGACTCGTGGATGTGTCATCTCTTTTATTGAACGTTCAATTTGTTATTATTCATTCCTGGTAAGGGAAAACCCTTTTTCTCTCTCTCTCTCTCTCTCTCTCTTTCCCTCACAAAAACATGCTCAATCTTAATTGTCTTCTTTTCTGATTCATCATTTACCTTTGCGATCATCAATCATCGCCTTCGTATTCATATCCAGTGTTTTGGCCTAAGGTTCCTTTTTGAGGGGTGTACTGTATTTCGGCCATCACAAAGCCATGTGCTCAGTCCTCAAAATAGTAAATTTATCTGAAAAAACCTATAGATGTGTGGCCCCTTGTCTTTGTCCTTGTCCTTGTCCTTCTTTTGACATTCAATTATCCTTTGATTTGCTCGCAAGATTCTGTCAAGACCATTTCTTTCTACCAGTTTGCCTCCTCTCATTAGGATAACTGCTTGCCCTTGTCAAATTATTGACTTTTTTGGGTTTGGTTACATGGGTGCTCTTTTTACCTTCTCCAATTTGTTTTCTTTGTGAGAACCCTTCAAATTTTATTATTAATCTTTGCAATTCATCGAAGTAATTTTGGGTTGAAATAAAGTTTGACGGGCTTCTTGTGATCTAGGATTTTAAGATGATTTCTGTATAGGATGTGATCCACCTAACAGGAAACCAATTCAATTTTTATTCCATTTTTACTCAATTTTGCTCATCATTGAATGCAGGTATTGAGGAAATACTTTGTCTTTGAAGCTTTGAATATTAACAGACCATCATCAGCAGATGGGGTCTGAAGGTTCTCCAGCAGCAGTAACATCAGTTTATGTTACAGGTTTCAAGAAATTCCATGGAGTTTCAGAGAATCCAACTGAGAAAATTGTCAATAATTTAATGGAGTATTTGAAGAAGAAGGGTTTGCCAAAAGGGTTGGTTATTGAGAGCTGCAACATTCTTGAGACCGCGGGTCAAGGAGCAGTCGTTCCCCTCTACCAGATATTGCAGTCTTCCATTACTCCCAAGGAGTCTGAATCTCCAAGTTCCAACAGAATTATCTGGGTGAGTTTCCCATCCACTCGATATGTAGGTTCTCAGTTCATGCTCTCTTGTTAATCCTCATGGAGTTCTTTGTTATAATATCAGATCAAGATTGATACCCAACAACATCCTGGTGAATTCTTTACAAATAAAAAACCAAAAATGAGACAATATCATTAACATAGTAGGCTCTGAATTGACTGAAGTAAGGAACTCAATGATGATCCTTTCGTAAGTAGGGAACTAAGGGTGACAAAATTATCCCAACCAAGCCTGTTTAATCAACCAAGTTGGATGAATTGTTTACTTTGAAACTCTAATCCCATTACCCTTAGGCTCCATCTAAATAAACTTTAACACAAACATTTGTGGCAGAAAAAGTAATGAAGTAAAATTATTAAGCTCTTTACATTTAATTTTTCCAAAAGGTAATGTGCATAAGTTGATTGTAGATTATGGAGAAACTCAATTATATTATCCTATAACTGGTTGTGAAGAACTTTCTCTAAACACCCGTTGAAGTTTCTTATTCTTGTTCACCTGCATACGCCAGTTGCATTTTTACAGTAACTACGTACAAGCCTATTATTTTTTCTGATAACTTAATAAGCAATGCTGAATATAGACCGCGCCATGGGTAGTCTGTCTCTTCTACTCTATCAAAGTTTATCGTTTAAAGCTATTATACAATTATTGGTATCTTGATATTTAAGCAGCTGAATTTATATTCAGATGGATTAAACAATTAGGATTTAGCTCCAGTAAAAAGCGAGCAAAGTTAGAATAAGTAATCTCTGTTGTTGGTGAATGAGAAAGCTAACGGTTGGTGTTTCATTACATTCATGATTTGTTATATTTGTACAATTATTACCATTCTTTTTATCTTACACGATTCAAATTATTTTATCCTCTAACATACTTTAGATCATACAGTTATGGTTTAGCAGTGATTAAATATCAGTGGACTATGAACTGAGGTTTCTTGAAATTTTTTTATGTAAAACTGAATTTAAACTTCTATTGGACTTCTTTCTTAGTACCTTAATTGTAATACTAAAGCTGCACTAGAAGGGTTAGATGATCTTAAGACCAACTGAGGCATTTTTACCCAGTTGATGAGTTAGAGTCATTCATCTATCTTAAATCTGTAGTCATTTGATTAAATTTTCTATCATTTCTACATCCATAATCTTATGTTTTGGCTGTTTCTATTTTTTTTTCTTTTAGCTGCATTTTGGGGTTAACAGTGGCGCAACAAGGTTTGCTATAGAGCGTCAAGCTGTCAATGAGGCTACCTTCCGCTGCCATGATGAAATGGGATGGAAGCCTCAGGTTAGATTGGATTCAATTTAATAAATGCATTATAAATTAGCTTTCATCAAACCTGATTTTAAGAACTCTGTCCTCCTTCATTGAAATTTCCAAAATTTTATGTTGCAGAAAGTGCCCATTGTTCCTTCAGATGGTCCGATTACACAAACACGTGAGGTAAATTTCATTGACCGATATTTACTATATGGTTTAGTGTTAGCCTATTGGTCCTCATATAGTGATGTTACGGATTGTTTTATAACATACAAGTGTTTGTTATTTGTTGAATTATTTTTATGGCCCCTAAAGCTGCAGCTTACACCATGTTCAAAATCATTTAGCAGGCTTTTCAACTTTGTTTTGGGACATAGCTCTAGAATCTTTATATTCTTCATTTGTCAAAACTCAGATGTAAGGAGTTATAGAAAGAAAAAAAATTGTTGTAGCAGTCTATGCCTCTTGGTGGAGTACAGAGTTATTGGTTTGCATATAAAAAAACTTGATGAGCTTGTTTTAGCATAACTATTCTCTGATATTTTCATCTATAATACAATTTTGAGTCTTAACTGTTATGCAGACTACTCTTCCTGTGGAGGAGTTCACCAAAGCCTTGGCAAGTAAGGGTTATGATGTAATGACATCTGATGATGCGGGCAGGTTCGTGTGCAACTATGTTTACTATCATTCCCTTCGCTTTACGGAGCAGAACGGGTTGAAATCCCTTTTTGTGCACGTACCACTCTTCTCTACAATCGATGAAGAGATCCAAATGCAATTTGCTGCTTCCGTGCTAGAGGTAATTGCTTCAACATGCTAGAAACATTCAGATCATGTCAATGTTCTGGTGTTGCCACACTTGTTAAAGTGGACGAGTGTACTTTGATTGAGATGATATAAAAAGATATTGTTTTGAGATGGAAAATGGTTTGTTGCAAATGGCTTGTGTATCAGAGGTGTTTGGTATATCAGTGAATGTTTCTGATTAAAGGCTTCAGCAAATTGTCAAGACATGTTGACATCGTGTTACCTTGTGAATATATGTTCCTTTTCATAGTGTCCTTAATACTCTGCTTTTATATATGTTCCTGTTCATATTGTCCTTAATACTCTGCTCTTATTTTTCGTTGTAACTTTCATGAGTAAAACTGAAAACTAATAATTCAGAGTGCTTTTTCAGTTGGATGCCGAGACAGTGTGTTGAGTCTTAATGAAATAATTTTGTTTAGTTTTTCGTGACTAAAAATAATCATTATTTAGTTATGGTCTCACATCACTATGATTCTAGTTTATCTCTATATGATACATAACCAAGTCTAATAATTTTTGTAAGGGTTAATTATGATGTTAGTATCTCACGTTTAGAATTATTCTAATTTTAGTCTCTCAAAGTTTATTTTAATCCTTTAAAATTAAAAAAAGGAATTTAGTTTCTAAACAACACATTTGATGGACTAAAATACTTTTTTTAACACTTCTTTTAGTCTTTCAAATTCAGTGTTTAGATGTTAAAATTATATTTTATTACATTTTTATTTAATTTAAGGATAAAAGCATACTTAGATATTTTTCAAAAATTTAGAAAATTCAGTTGTGTATTAGATAAAGATAGATTGAGATAATAAATGGTGGTTCCAGTAATAATTTCTCTAATCCCTATTAACATGATTGAGATAATGGTTAGTTTTATTAAACTTATTGATAAGTGCTTATGAATAAATAATTTTAAAAGTAATTACTTATTTAAGAAATGGATAATTTTTTTATGAAAAGAAAAACTGTTTATTTTTAAAAGAAACATATTAGACAAACACGATAAAAAATTAAATCTGATTATTTTGTTAGAGAATTATTTTTATTGAAAAAAATCTCTTTCAAAAAAACAACAACTCACACAGATTTAAATTACGAGTGTGGTTGCTTTATTGTTGTCATCCTTCAAATTACGAAACAAGTGTTGTCATGATTACTGTCAGGCTAAGCCCAAACCTTTTGACATTGACACTTTTCTCTTAACTTTTGACATTGACACTTTTCTCTTTCATTGTTGTACTTATTTTGTCTTTCATCGTTGTACTTCCTTCTTTTCTTTCTTTTCCAAAATTACGCTAACTCTTTCTTCCTTCAATTGAGCCATTCCGCTAATTATGATAAGGAATATTCACAAAACATCTAAATTACAACTCACTTTATTATAATAATCATAAACAAACTTTATAATAAAAATAATTTAATTATTATTATTATAATATTATTAAATAAGGTAATAGGAAATATGTTTGTTAAAAGGTGAGTGTCAAACTTTTTTTTTTTCTTAAAATAAATTAGCAATCTGCGATAAGAAAGTTACTGTTTCGAAATGCTACTTTCAGAAAGAAAAAGAAACTCCATTTGATATCGTGTACGTAAAGACTCTACGTAGAAACAAATTGAATTGAATTGCATATGATTATAATTTTGAGACGGTTAGATTATAAACAATTGAGATCGGTGATAAAAGGAATCCGTGAAACATGAACTTCAAAAATAACGCAGAGTGATGAAAATTTGAGAACATTTACAAGAATATTTCAACTTTTTCTTAAAATAAATCCTAGCTCCTGTTCCCGGTTAAAAGTGCCAAAATTTTGTTTTGGTCAAAATACCCATTGTTCGGCCATTTTTTGACTAGACACCAAACAGCATCATTAGGCATAGTGGATTTCCATCTAGAAGGCCTGACACAGGTGGAATTGTGAGTGTATGCATGGTTCCTTTTGCATTCCAGTCACATGGGTTGGTCAAAATCTGGCCTTGTGCAAGAAACAAGTCCAGTTCAGATAAAATGAGTTTTGTGCATAGAACACAATTCCTGGAAGCAAAATGCGTTGAAGTCGAAGGGCTTCTCACATTATAGTTCCTCATATTTAAGTGAGAAACATAAACACAAGCTCGGGATGAATATATATGTGTGTGCGTAATATTGTCATCTATCTATGGTTACTCACTAAACTCAAGGTCATGGCAACTCACATAAAACAGTTTGAAAATAGTAAGTATATATGCTCGACACAATTTGCTTTACATAAACATTTCGAAAAATAATTGATAGAATTAACGTTGGAAATGACGAATTGTAAATATTAACAGTTACTGTGCTTTCAGTGAGTGATGGGACCCAGCTGGTGATATTATTTTAAGCTTTTCTATACGGACATTTTGACAGAAACATCAAATCGGAAATGAATTTGAGGGCTGTTCTAGGTTTTAAGTCCTTGTATTCAACAACACAAATAGCTTCTATCATTGGTTAGACATAGTAGGGGGTACAGAGAAGCAAAGCACTCACATTCCTGGAAATAGAAAACAGTTTAAGTAGTAGATTACCTTGCCATATGACAGGTATTGAACAAATAGAGGGCACTCTGGTCACATGTGTGTGCTTTAATGTTCTTTCTTTTATCCTCAAACAACTATATTTTGTTTCGATATATAATCCTATATTTTCTATTTGCATGATCACACATCTATTTTATTCTAAAGCACTTTTTTCAATTTTAGACGATGAAAAGGGAAACCGCAAAATGCAACGCAGAAGGCTAAAATCATTGTTGAAGATCCTTCACTGGATGCAGACAATAGCTTATGCAAATTATTCAAAATTCTCATTCAATAGATTAATCCTAATATACTCCCATTTAGTTTGATTAAAAGATAGAAGAAAAGAAGAAGGAAGAACGAATATGTGAAGGAATAAAAAATATGTGATAATTTTGAGGTAATTTACTTAACAATTAGGACACAATTAATATAAACACAAATGAAACTCGAGTATTATTTTTAATACCCATAATTTCTCATTATGACACATCCCAATCAAATATAAGTTAAGTCATCGTAACGTATATATATATATATATATATATATATATATATATATATATATATATATATATATATATATTATTAACAAAAACACGTATTGTCACGTTTATGTATTTGAAATTCTTATATCACATTATCTTATATTCACATATATTAATTTTAATTATATATTAAAAAATATTTTATTTAGTCATATAATTTGATTATATGAAACAAGCATTTAAAAATAAATATTACCTGATATATTAAAATGTTTAATTAAATGATGTTCCATTAATGAAAAAGTTATAAGCAATCTTAGTTTCGAGAGGTTATATTTTAAAAGATATATACACTATATAGAAGTGTGATTGTTAATATATATTTTATTTAATTAAATTATCTTAATTTAGTAAAAGATAAAATAATTCATTAAGTGGTGACATTAAAAACGACTAACAAAATCAAATCTTTTATATAATAGTATAAATAATAATAATACTAATAATAATATAATTAAAATATAATATTAATATGACAATGAAAGTTATTAATAACAAATAAAATCATGGTTCATTTTACACAGTTTTTTTTTCTAATTAAATATTCTCTTTTTTTCATTCATTTTTACCTCTTATCCATTTTCTAATAATTCCTTTTTCTCTTCTTTGCGAAGCATAAAGCATTTACAGAACGGTCACAAAATGCTAATGCATTTATAGACAGTAAGAAATTCTTCTCAAGATATTGAAGGTTTCAGTCCAAAACAGACGTTTCCTTAATTTTGATTTAAGAATCAATCAACTCAATGAAGCTGAATAATGAGATTATTATACATTATACTCCAATACTGGATTTGGGGATGGCTCAAGCCCACCGCCAACCAATTGTACGGTGTCAAGGTTTTAAATTGGAGATGTGTCAACTCCTCACCAACCAATTATTTCATGTCAAGGCCTTCAAATGGGAAAGGGTCAGCTTCATCTCCAATCAATTGTTTCATGTTAAGGTTTTAAATTAAGGTCGCAATCCATTATGTTTTTTAATGCTATGAAAAAATTGCTAACAAACAGTAACAATGCATATACAATTGTGATCCTGTTACTATGATGAAAATCCTACAAATGTTGACAACCAATATCACATTCACTAACCCTTCTTAAAATCTTGTTTCATGCATAAGAAAACTCACTCTGCAGAGCTATTAATACCCACTTTTCAATAGATGTGTCCTTGTGGGATGCTGACTACATTCGGTGCCTGCTTTATGCAATCAAAATTACTGTTTATAATTCATAGATTTGACATAACTGCCACTAAAAGCTGTCGAGACAGGCAAAACTTTTACAATTTCGTTTTCTTCCTACAAATAAGTTTCATGGGGATATTTAATCATTAAAAATATACAGATCAATTATTAAGTCAGGGATATTTTTGTTGTCATTAACGAGATGAAGAATGCTTACAAATCAAAATGCAGGTGTGCCTTTAACTTGGTAATGTGCCAAAGCAAACTCAGCAGTCCATTATCAAATTATATTATATTAGTATTGATTGAACACTAAGATAGATTTTGGATAGCGTTTTGATGTATGAAAACTCCAAATAAGATGGTCGCGTAAAATGTTAGGAAATAAAAGGTTAAATAAGTAATAATAATAATAATAACAATTGATAAAAATAATAATAAATCAATTGAACAGAGTAGTCTTCGCTACACAGAGATTCAATTGCTACAAATCTATCTAACTATCCCCAATCCACAAAGGGGAGATGGGGATATCCAGCCTCAGGCGGAGGCTGCAGGGATGGGGGTAAATTTCCCAGTGATACTCCTACCACATTCCCTGCATGCATAATTGCACATGTATAATATTTTGTACGATTAAAATGTAAATCAGTAAAATTAATTGTGATTGCTGTTGTTGTGTTTCGTTAATACTGACTTAACATTCACACGGGACAGGAATTGAAGGGCATAAAGTGACGAGTGATTGGTAAATTACCTGGTGAGGGTGTGCTTACGATTGGAGACGGGTGTATAGCGTTGTTGGGAACAGGATGAAGGTACTTGCAAGAGTGGGCGTAACGGCAAAATCCCTAAAATAGAGAGAGTGAATGAGAAATGAAAATTGAAAGAAAAGAGTGGTGCGTAAGGTGACGTACCGTGTTGAGGAAGTGAAAGCAAAGGGGTGGATTAGGGATCTGTTGGTGGTGTTGATTGAAGGAATCGTACCACCGAGCTTTGGCTTGTTGGTGTTGAATACCCTGAACGTGTCGTTTCCGATCGGCTGGTGTGTCTTGGAATTGCTTGTCGCAGTAGTCGCAGTAATATTTCCTCGCTGGCATCCTCACACTCAACCACCACCTTCGCTTTCAATCTAAATAATAAATAAACCAACCAACCCTATTTATCTTATTACTTAAAAACAATTTCACCAATACTTCCGCTGGCTTTTAATATTTTTTAAAATTATGTGAAGAAGAATATTTGAATAGTTATTTCAACTAACTTATAATTTATTTTATCAAAATATTAAATTTAATGAAAAATTTAGAGCATTTTTTTTAATATTTAATTTAAAATAACACTGAACATATGTTTTAAAGATAAAACATTGTAATAAATGATTTATAAATATCCTTGTGTCCTTTGCATTGATTAAAAAATGAGTAAAAATTATTTACTTTACTTCATATCAAAAGACGAGGGAAATATACGATTACATTAGAAAAAAAATTGAAACTATTCTATCTTCAGCATGAAAACTTCAAGAGTTCCGTTGTGGACAGAAAATTAAAATGTAAAAAGTAGCGGTCAATAGTCATCCCGTATGCAGAGAACCCAACGACAGAAACCACCAAATTGACGATAGACCCCTTAGCGAAAGTAGTTAACAAATATTGAGATTCAAAGTCGTTAAAGAATACCTATGAACTTGAAAGTGCCCCGTGGAAAATATAGCCTCCATTGACGAAGATGTTCTTACCCTAATGAAAGGAAGAGAGAAAAAAATAGAAAAGCAAATTGTCACCTAATCTATCGCACTTGTATATATTCTTTGTATAGAAAGCAAGAGTCATTCATTCAAATTTGATTAGCGTTCGTACAAGTCCAATCAAACACCTCATCCTCGAGTTGAAAATAAAAAAACAGCCAGTCTCTAAATTGTTTGATTAAACTATACCGAAAATCGCTTTCATTCACTATGTTTAATAGTTGTCAAACAATTCATTGAAGACAGGCCCAGAGACTTCGTCCCATATCATTCGGCCAGAGATTACCTAAAATGTGGAAAATAAACAAATGCATAGACAAGGCCAGTACAACTTCCAACCACCACGCTAAGCATTAACTAAATTAAAACCCATCATTGTCTCGACAATACAAATACTGATGCAACATTTAGATAATTGCAGACATTTGTCTTCTATTGTATGTTACAATCTGCTGTGACACAGGAAACGGGGTATTCTGCATACCATTTGGGGTTGGGTAATAAGGAGTAGCATGTATCTCTAGATCTGCTTTTACAGGGCAACCGAATACAATAAAGATACCAACAAATATCATATCATCAAATACAAGTAAAGCGCAGCATTCTCATATGGGAACAACACTTGATCTTCTGTCACACTTCACAAGCCAAGAAACGGGCATTGCTTCCTCGCATGCTCTGGAACCAATTTCACCAAAATCTCAGCTGGGACTCCTTTCAGTTCTGGTACACAAGCACCAATAGCATACAAAAGGTCAGCCATAACTATTTAATGAAAATAAGAGACGAGCAGAGTCACAAACACAATAGCCTAATCCAAATTCAACATACCATGAGATTTGAAATTAAATAGTGGTGGAAGGAATCGGCCATTTGGCAAGCGAGTATTTGGATCACGAAGCTCATCAAAGAAAGGATGCATCAAGGCATCTAACTGCACCACATAAAGCAAAATCCCCAATTACACAACCATTATCGGAAGATGAAAAAAATCATTGAATAATTAGATTAGAAGACGTAAAATTTCCAAATACAATGTTGCAAAACCATTATCTGACAGAAGGAACCGATGTTATCCTTTTCCTAAGGTGGGGATACTAAAGGTTTGATAAGAAGTCAGATACTCACAGCTGTGCACCGCAAGTTAGGGGAGTATTGTAGTAGTCTTGATACCAGATCAACAGCCTCTGGAGGCATGCGCTTATGGAAGATCTGGTAGAAGAAAATCAGTGAATATATGTTAGTATAGTGTGTTCAATAAGGATTTTTAAATACCTGTGAATATGATGAGCTTATCAAAATAAAACATGAAATGGTATTAAATTTATTTGTAATACCTTGTGCCATGGATGTGCTTTAATCTGTGGGAATTTAAATTCTGTATAGTTAGGGTTCATGCATTTAATCTCTTCCCTTGTTGGGGTGCCAAGAACCTATCAAGACATAACAAATAGTATCATCTACATGCTATAATATTCACACTGCAAAGTATGCAAAGCGGCCTGTAAAATGGATCAAATAATCAAAGAAGCCAATTCCATATTAAAAGGCTACAGAAAAATGAGATCGACAGTTCAAAACAATTGCAAATAAGAAACATGTAACAACAGCAATGAAAGAGGTTAAACATCACAAAGATTACCTTTATGATCTCAACAAGCTGATCAACTCCACTCTCACCAGGGAACAAAGGCTGTAAAAACAAAATATAAAATTTAATTAAATATGCTAAACCACAAAAATAAAAGAGATCACACCAACAGCCACCGACCTGTCCAAGAAGCAGCTCAGCTAAAACACATCCAACAGACCAGATGTCAATGGCTGTAGTATATTCAGTTGCTCCAAATATGAGCTCAGGTGCTCTATAATATCTAGAACATATGTACGATATATTTGGTTCGCCTTTTACCTGTCAAATATCATACCAAATAAGGAAATAGAGCTAGAATCTAACTTGGGAAAAAAGAAGGTCGAAGGAAAAGGAATTATTTGAGGAAGGTGCAGAAAAGTAGAGACATATGTGTCACATACCAAAACCTTTGCACTTCCAAAGTCACATAATTTAACCTGGTGTGTGTGTGGATTGACCTGCATAGAAACACATCCAATTAGTATTTTCCACCGGACAGTCCTCAACACAACCATAGCAATGAAGCAAGATAACCAAAATAAAATCCAAAATAAATAGTCAAAGATTTATGCAAAATAAAACAAAGGTTATACATACCAATAGATTTTGTGGCTTGATATCCCGATGGCAGACTCCAATACAACGATGAATATAAGATAATGCTCTAAAGATCTGCAATTTATCAAAATTATTGTTAAAGCCTGGACATAGATGAAAGCTGAATTCGGGAAGGGCAACAGGCATACCTGGTATGTGTAGAGTTTCACATAAATCAGAGGCATCCTTTGGTTCAACTTGTTGTAATGTTTGATCACACGATTTACTGTTTCAGGAACATACTCGAGTACCAAATTAAGGTATAATTCATCCTTTTCAGTGGTTGAAAAGAAACAATGCTTCAAAGAAACAACGTTTGGATGGTCAAGAAGGCGCATTGTTTGCAGCTCCCGGTTCTTGTACCTTTTGTCTTGAAGAACCTTTTTGATAGCCACAGTTTCACCAGTTTCCAAACACTTAGCCTATAATCATAGAAAATGTCAGACCTAAGGCATCAATTATGTTCACTTGTGTTGTAAAGGATAAAGAAACACATTTCATTAATGAGTTAACTATAAACATGATTTTACCTGGAAGACAACTCCAAATGATCCATGACCTACAACTCGTTCTGCCATGTAGCTTATAGTCTGAAATATTAACAAGGATATAAATTTATTTTGAAGTAATAACAATCTAGAAAAAGAAGCATCAAGGAGGTAGACTGTTATACAGAATACAACAAAACTACATCATGACATTAACACCATATCAATAATATCACGAGATTCATCAATCAGAAACCAAATGACCACGATAATCACCAATCACAAGACATGACAAAATACGTCACAGCAAGGGGTTCTGTGAGACACCGTAAAAAAAGATACATCACAAGAATAAGATATGACAAAAACCACATCACGGCAATCTCCTATCCAATAAAATCATGAGATTCGTGACACCAATCCGTGAGGATAATCACCAATCAGAAAAGACACAACAAAACAAGTTACACACAGCAGGAAGTTATGCGGGTGGCCATAAAAAGACTTGGTAACCAAATTTTGAGAATTTGTTTTTTTTCCTTCAAGAACAAACACAATCATTCTCAATTCAAATATCAACATTCTAAATCACAACAGCTAAGAAGGGAGAAAAAAATTGCACACAAATAATAATACGTAGCTGAAGCATTAATTGTTTACAGTCTTCCATGGTAACACAGTAAGTGAGATGGCACATATGTGTACAAATTTGACAGGTGGTAGAAAAGAAAGGGGGAACGTATACCTGCTTCGGCTGACCATTTCTACCCCCAATGGTAGTCACGATGATATGTCCTGTCTCCGTTCCATTGCCATCAACAACTGTGGCTTCCATTTCCTACAAGATGAAGCAAATGGCAAGTAACTGAGTCTGAAATTTAAAATAAACCACAAAGGCATTAACAAAAAAAGGTTAATGTGAAAATTTGAGAGAGAGAGAGAAGGGTTTACATACTCTATCATCCCTAATTTTCATATCGTTCATCTCCTCTGGCAATCTATCAACACCTGCTGCTCCATGCCCACTGGCCTCTCTCAAACCTGAAGTTGGCGCCACACCAACCGATGTCATCTTCACAGAATCCCTTTCTCTTTTAACTTCTGCTCAAAAACCACTCATACACCTGCCAAATGAACAATTCCACCATGATTAAAAAATGAACATCTTTCTTTGTTTAACTTGAGCATTAAAATTGGATTATAACAGACATAACAAAAACTGAACCAAATAGGAAAGTAGCACAGTTCAAACTCGAATTAAATAAACTAAAAAACTCATATCCCTTTTGTCCATAAATAAATATCCATTATGCGAAAAAGGAAAACATTAAATCAACATAAAACTGAATCAATCTCACAGAAAGGTGCAAATCCATCCAAAAACTCATCAACAGAAACAGAAAACAAAAAAGTCCCTAAACAAACCTAAACCGAAGATCCCCGCAACTGAAGGTGAAACAACACGATCCCAACCCACAAAACACGAAATTAACAACGCAGAGCGTTCAAAACAGGCGGAAAGTACAAACAAAAACCAGTCACCTCGGATAAAAAAAAAAAGTAGAACAGAAGATGCAGAAAATCAAGAGAAGGAATTAGAGAGAAAGGAAATCTAGAGTTTGGAATGAAAAAGAAGAAGAAAAAGGGCGGTTAGAAGGAAGAGAGGGTTAGATCCACGAGAGGCATACCCATGGCGTGTTTGGATTTGTGTGAGTAACAGTTGTTCTCTGCTTTTTTGTGTGGTGTGCTATAATGCGCTGGTGACAGTCAAAGAAGAAAACCAACCCATTCTAATTATTTTATTTATTAATTAAATAATTAAAAATGATGCATTTTTGGGGTAAATAAAATATAGAAAATAAAAATTGTAATCTGATTTTTCCTTCACTTTTGACCGTTCAAAGTTCAAACATGGTAACAACTATTAATTGGTCACAGTGGCATGTGCTTTTTAGGCGCCTTATGGTTCCAAAAAATATATATATATATTTACAATGGCACGTGAAAAATTACAAACCAATGAATAGACACTTTAATAGTTTACAATATTATTTTTGTTCTCGACTTTAGCATGTTACAGAAAACAGTGTGCTGAATAATTTGGTTTGGGTACATGTGTATAAAAATGTCACTAATATATTTCTTAATTTGGTATGTTTGATTAATAATAAAAATATATTATAAAATTGTTATTTATTTCTTATTAACATGTATTTTAATGTTGTAAAATGCATACAATAAATAAAGAAAACAATTTGTATGTTTTACTTGCCTAAGAGTTTTCTCTCATAAAAAAAAATTGTGTTCACATAACATAACATGGTTAATAATTGATTTTTCAAACTTTTAATGTAATCATTATAACAAAAATGAAAATTTGAAATTAATTAAGTAGTTAAAAAAATTAAAATATCAATTAATTCAATCGTAAGTTAAATTAATATTTTAAGCTAAATTACTCTCTAACCTAATAAATTATATAGTATTTGTGATAAGACAAAATATTTTACCTCTAAAAAGTAAATAAAAAAATCATAAATTTTTTAATTATAAGTTATTATTTATTAATGTCATACTTTCTTATTTTAAAAAATGAACATACAATATTTATAAGTGTCTTTCTTAAGAAGAATACATTTGTCAAAAAAATAATCACTTATTAACTATATTTTACATGAAGTTAAAACTAAAAAACAAATACCTTTTTATAAATGTAATCACTTAAAAATTTTAAAATTTTAAAATATATTAAACTAAGATGAATAATTTTTTAAAAATTTTATTTCTCTAAAATATAATTATTTGACTTCTATTAAATTGTGTGTATTTAGATTTACATGAAACTAAAAAGTGAAAGATTGATAAAAATAATAAATGAAAATGTAAGGTAATTTATATAAAATAAAAGACAAAAATTACTAAAAAAATATTATATTATTTATATATAAAAAAATATTTTTAAAAAATATATCTTAAAATTATTTTGTTTTAGAATTGGAACTTATTTGTTGGATTTTGTATTATTTTTTTGATTTTATAATAATTTAATTAAAATTCAATCTTTATAAAAATAAGAATGTTAATTTCTAATTAAATTAGTCAGTCAAATCCAATTTTCAAAATAACCAACTTAATTAAAATTAACCATCTTCATTTATTTTAGTTATTACTCAGTTAAATAATAATTAATATCAATTAATTTGGTTAAATATTTAAAGGATTGTTTCAATAAAATATTTGAAATTGTTATTAAAATATTATTTTTCAGTTTTTAATCTATTTCAAATTTTTACAATCTTTTTTTAAGCATATAAACCTTGCAAATAATAACAAACTTCTACATATCTCATTATTATATTTTATAAATAAAAATGGCTAAAATATAATATAAGTAAATGTAAGAAAATATATCGATGATAATATCTAGAATTATATGAGATTGTTAAAGTAAATATATATATTTTTACATTTGTTGAAATTTAAGTAAAACAAGAATGCATGACTAAAAAACTTTTATTATTCTTCTATATAATACCGTGGATTTTTTTAAAATAATAAAAATGTCTTAATTAATGTGATAATTTAGTTTAAATAATTAATATAGATATGAAAATAAACCATAATTTCTTCATACATAGATAAAAGATAAAGTTAAATTTATAAAATTTTAATCCATCAAGGAAAAAAATGACTTAAAAAAATACTCAATAAAAAATGACAAATATATAAGAATGTATTTTTTACTATAAATTCAAATATAAAAAATATTTTTAAAGAATAGTTGAAATATTTATATTGAAATAGTAATATTTTGTGAGAAAACAAAAAAAAGTAAATTATAATGTTAAAGGTAGTGTACTGAATTTAACAACTATAAAATTTAATGAAGAATATTTGTATTAACTATAATAATATAAATGATCATTTTATCCAATCATTATAAAAGAAATAGTAGGATTTTTATTAACATATGCTAACAAATTATCCTAAATTTACTTTCATATTACTAACTTGGCATGATAATTTGTTTTACAAGTGACCCAACATATGTAAAAGGAAAAAGGTTCCATTCCAACAATAATTAGTATATTTCTGAAAATTTTGAAAGTACATGTAGTATTTAAGAAAAGTAGAATAAAAATAAAAAAAGGACATGGTTGTGTAGGTGTTCTAGGCCCAAATTGTAAACCCTAGGACGGTGGTCTAAATCATCACCACTTATTGTCCCGTTGTCATAGTCAAATAAAATATTAATTATACTTTTATTCATAAAGCTTTTCTTTTTATTTGATAGTCACAAATATTTAATGACTCAAACAATTAATTATTCATGCAAAACAATTTAATGTCATATATCTCCGTCTAACTGATTTTTTGTTCTTTTTCACCTTTTTTAAAAATTCTATATATTTTAGAGAATAATTTATAATTTTAAAAACTAAATTGTTTAATTACTTTATTATTATAATTTTTTACCTTTAATATTGAATAGTGGTTCAAATTTGATAAGAGGATATATCAAACACACAAGAACAGAAAAAATGCAAAGAGTCAAAACCTCATTCATTAGGTACCTCTTTTAAATGGTTTGACAAACATTTACCAAAAAGATAGAGGAGCTAATAAATGAGGTGACTTGTTTGCCTATTTGCCTAAAAACATGTATGAATCATATGAAAAATTAATTCACATCAGAATTTTATAAGAAATTTAATTCAATAAGATTGTATCATAAAACAGGTTAAGTTAAACTTTGGTAGGTAAAAGAGGAAATAAAGTGATATTTTAATATTATCTTTTATTAGTTAATATTAGTTTATAAATAAAATATTTTAAAACATACATGAATCTATAAACTAACTTATATATAAGTTAATTTATGAAAAATAATTTATTTTTTCTTTTGTTGAAGTGTTACGAAGAATGTTAATCCCAAAATCAATTATCACCTGAATAAGCTTTCTTAAGAGTCAACAAAATTTGATAGGTGACAAATGAATCATTATTGCTTTAAACAGGTTCTCACAATAGCCAATGTAGGTAAAGTATTGTGAATTAGATTATCTGCTTTAATCAAATCGAGACAATTGATGATAAAAAAAACGATAATGTTGAAAAAAATATTTATTTGATTTTCCTTACAACTTTTTATATTAAACATGATTAAAAATAAAATATTGTTTATAAACATATTTATAAAAAATAAAAAAAAGATAATAAATGATTTTTAAACTAAACAAGTAATTGAAGGTAGCTCCTTCTTTCCTAAAAGAAGAATATAATTTATTTAGTGTTATATTTAGTAACACTCGTTCTTTTCTTTTTTATAACGTATTCACTTTTTACGAGATTAAGTTGTAGTTAAGAGCTTATTTAGACGAGTTTCTTTATATATATATATATATATATAAAATAAGAAGATTTTTTTAATAAATAAAAATAATTTATACATAACAATAACTATTTAAAAACTACATACGGGAATTTTTACAATTAATATTAACAAAATAAAATTTATTAAATAAATAACAAAATAGAAATATAGTATCACAACTTAATATAAAAACTAAAATTAACATATTTTCTTTTATATTTTTAACTTATAATACTTTAGTTTATAATTCAACAATATACAACAATATTTTTCATTAAAAGTATACTACAAATCACGGATCAATCAAATTAATAATTTCATTTCACGTTGATAATTGTTTTAAAAATATTACCGATATATCACATCACATTTAACCTCATTATTAATTACTTCTAAAATTATTCATTTATAAAAACACACGTACTCGTAAAATTTAATTAAACAAAGGAATGAAATTTAATACTATATAAAATCTATAAATTACCTTATAAAAAGATCATTAATCTTTTTAAAAATATGCCATACAATAATGAACCTTCTTATGCAAATTTTTAAATTTTAATTAATTTCTGATTTTCAAAACGATTCCCTGATTTTCTAGTTTTAATGCCATTAAAAAAAAGGTATCGTTTGAATTAATAAATATAAAAAATCATAGGTAGTTTTGAAAATAAATTAAAGGTATAGTCTAATAGAAGTGAAGACCAAATGTTATAAAAAAACACAAAGTGTCATCATATAATATAATGGTAGAGATAATTACATATATTTATTCTTCAATATTACAATATTTATTCTAAACATTATAACGATTACACAGTCTACTTTTAATAAAATATTTAATGTTTAAACATATAGGAAATAAAAAATTACCTAAATATGAGTATTCTAATCTACAAAACTATGCATAACTAATTTTATAACTTTTAACAAATGATGCAAATCCAGATAAACAGCCAGTATGCTCTCCTATATTATCCAATATTACAGACCTCCACCAGGGGGAAAACGAAAGCAGTTTGCAGACGAGGAAAAGACGTGATTATGAAGAAAACAGTTCCAAATCTAAAATTCAGAATATAAAAAATTATCACAAAAAAAAATTCAAGAATTAATAGACTGTTTTTTATGCGCCATCCCTGTCAGTGTTTACTCCCCTACCCCAAAAAAAAAAGAATAAAAAATAAAAATATACCATAGAGAGCTGCATCCTTTAAAAAAAGTTTTATTTTCTATTTCTAGGACAGAAAAACGCTTTGAATCTAATCACTACGATACAGTTCACCAAATTCCAGGACGAACTTACAGTTTCCATAAACCATCCTTCTCACGACCAATTAGCCAAGTCAAGCATCAACACATGTAATGCATAAACTCAATTTATTTATGTAGAAGTGATACGGTCCTTCAGTTACCAAAACGGTAACAATCCTGACAAAACAACACACCTATTAATCCATGGAAAATGTTCACAAGAGAATTGCTCCATAAAGTAGTTATATGCAGTGATAGATTTAGATTATTGATTTTGAGATTAAATAATATATTATTAATAAATAATAAATAAATATGAAATGATAAAAGAAAATAAATAGATAAAAAAATAAAATTATAAATATGCAAACAAACATATTTAATGATTATTAAATTTGAAGACTAAAATCATTACCACATATAAAAGTTATAAAATTTTAGAGTACCTGGAGGATCTGCCAATAATTATGTTAAAGTCAATATAGCTATCAATCTCAAATAGAGTAGAGACTACAATATATACGGGGACATATCATGTGACAGCGCGAGAGGATCTTTGACTGTTCTATGTCAAATGAATGATCAATATTGAATTTAAGTAAAAACAATCTTTACTAATGTTTGAATACTTAATATTAAACTCTTCTCACCTCTCAGGTTCTCACTTGACTAACCTTCCTAAATATATATACATACACACTGCATTTCTTTCGTACTAAATTCTACATGGTTCCCCTATCTAAAACATCAAAGATCCATGATTGTCCTTATTTTTCAAGAATTACTTTCATTTTGAAGAGTTTTAGATGACCCAAATTTCATTCAAAAGATATTTAATGTAAATTGTTTCACAGTCTATATGTCCTGTTGATTAGGACTGGGCACTGTAGTGCCACTCATACAATAGGGACAATTACCAGAGGATGAGAAATTTTCATCGATGTAAAAGAATCACGACTACCGATTGCCAGCATGCATTAATTGAAGCTTCCTAACGGATGATTACAATCAGTACCTCTATATTATCATTGCTGCACTTGTCGGGAAATCTGTATTATCCAATCAGCATATCCCTTATTAGCACCCATCTGGTCCTCAAACAGGTTTGAAAGAAAAATGAATCCTTCTCTGGGGTGTTCACCTTGCCTCACAAGGTGGCACAACTGGTAATATGCACGGTCAGTACTTCTGAACTTCTCAAGTACCTTTATCAGCCTCTTAGACATTTCATTATCATTCTCATTCTCATTCTCATTTAGAGTAACCTGTTCAAGGAATCAAAACATATATACAGTTGAAGATGGATATCAAATGTTATATAGATCAGGATATCGATCAACATTGGTGTAAGTCTAAACCATTACTGAATTTTTTTTTTATCATGAAGCTGCAGCGCAGAAATGCATACTAAATATAGTCTATTGAACACTCCAGTAATATAGCTTAAGGTAACATACAATATACTTTTCAGCTCAAGTGTAAGAAAATATGAACAATTTGTTCAAATACTTGGTACTATTAATTATCCTAAATTTACCAAGCAAGGTCTATATAATAACTGTTTATAATTCAACAATCATATACACGTGCAGGATCAGATTGCAGAGAGAGAATAATTTGAACATTTACAAGCTTTAATGAAGAACCAAAAGCACTTTCCGAGAAATTAGAAAAAGATGAGATAAAAATGAAAATTTTAGGAAACAGAGTGCTTAAATGACAAAAGTAATAAACCCTTGTGCTCTCTCCTTGTCTTTATTGAATATAAAATACCTTTGATAACTCTGCTGCAAAGTTAGATCCAAGTAAATTCTTAGCTATGTCAGGTGAAATCACTCTACCAAACCATATAATGAACTGGAAGCCATCGTCATATATATAAAGGCCCCTAGAATCCAAGCTCTCCCCAGCCAAAGGTAACCTTCTATCAAAGATTTTCAAGTCATCAGCCTGAACATAAACACACAAACAGAAATAATTCAATGAGCAGACATTAAAACCATTTTAGTCGTGACTTTTCAGAGGCAGTAAATGTATACCTTTAGAAGATATTCATCAAGTCGATGCAAACTAGGATAGAGAAGTTTCAACATCCTCTTTATAGGTAGGGTCATCATTGTGTGTCCTGCTGCACACCGTTCATCTAGTGGAACATCCCCATACCCACCACGGAGAGGTGCTGATCTACAAAGTGCTAAGCCATACAAGGGTAGGAACTTTAATGACTCAGGATATATCATCCTATTCACCGAGCGATGTTGCACACCATGGATATTTCGATATTCTCGGAGGGCTTTCACAATTCTTAGTTGTACAGCACTCCGGGTTTCTTCCAGTTTATGGGACAACGTTTTCTCAATTGCTGCAAATATGAAGGAACTGCTTAGTAAGATGAAAGAAAGATGAAAGAAACTACGAATCTATGATCCATACATATATATGATGTAACTAGAATAGAAGTCATGTTACCCTACCTAGCCTACTAAACAGAGATAAAATTGCACCAGTATCAGCCAAGCGATACATATCTACCAAGTCTGTAACTACTGGAGCTCCTGCTGTATGTACTCTGATACGCCTTTCACCGCAGGATGCAGTATACCTATTTTAGTTGTTAAGGACGAAACCATTGTACAAGTTTCAGATTCTAATTGTACCGCCATAATGACCTTAACTGAATAACAAGCATAACAGTAACAGATATCTACATTGATGTTAAACAGATGAAATAATAATAGAAAAAAAAAACAATAAAATGTGCTGAAACAAAAATGAAAAAGATAAAATAAGTTTACTATATTTTGTCTTTCCATGTGCAAGTGCAACATCAAGAGCAAGTAAGAAATGAAAAGGATAGACTAAGAAAAAATAGCATGATGTCAGCACCTCAAATATATATTTCTGATAATCTCTTAGGGGACGCTTGTTTCAGGGAGTGATCCTGTATTCCCAAGAATATTTATAACGAGATATGTTACTCCTGGGAACATTTAAAATATGCTTGGTTGGATTTTAACATTCTTAAGAATATTTAAAAAATTTAAATAATTGAAATAAAAAATAAAATTTGAAATGGAAGTTAAAGTTGAGTCAGAAAATAACTTCCCACATTTTCATGGATAGAACTTTCCCATCCTTCTAATAGAAATGACTTAATACATTGAATAACCAGTTCCTAGGGAATAAACAATACCTGAATACGTTTTCAAAGCTCATAACAAACATGGAAACCTACATTCCCAAGTTCATACTCCTAGGAATGAATTTTTGACATATTTAACAAACATACTGTTAATGCAAAAATGTGATGAATGAGAATGCCGTCCTGATTCAGATTGATGATTATGCTGAAAGAATGAGCTTATGCGTTTATCTCAAATGGCAGTATCATTAAACAAATTGTTGAAAACCATCAGAAAAAATGAAGATATACATGATTTATAATTATAACTCCTATCAAGGATTATGGAAGAAAGGATACAACAACGCAACTTGGAAATACATTGTCTGAGTTTTCAATGATGTATCTTCGAGAGATAACTGCATGGCAAAGGCTTTATCACAATCCACAGCTGGAAGTGCTAATAAATCTGTGGACCTTAGCATAAAGTTTCCATGATAAGTTGTGAAACGGACACCTAGAAGCACAAAATCAATTATCAGCTATTGTACTGTAGATATTTGTATATAATTGCATACTTGCTGCATGAGCCAGAAGAAAAAGAAAAGGTCAAAATTCTCATGAATACACAAACCCTTTGCACATCTAATTCGCAGTACAGCTTCCCAGCCAGTTTCTCTGGTAAGGTCTCTCCTTAGCTCATTCCTTAGTTTCTCCCCGTGAATGACTGATTGGAAAGCTGGATAGTAATACACTTGACCAGCAGTATACTTTGCCAAGGTTCCTATAAATAGTAAATTATAAGCAAATAGTGCACTTTGTCACGTATAACTATAAGTTCATTAGCTGCAAGAGTTTGTGCTTAGAATAAGACCACTTATACCAAAAGAGGCAATAGAATTACAGGGAAAGAAAATGGATGCATTTGATCACAGCCAACTAAGATGCATCATCAAATAATTGGCCAATGACAACTAAGCAGTTAAGAAAGAGGAGATAACCCTTTAAGTAGACACATATTTGAGTGACCCTTTTAAGTTGATACTCAGCCATCCTTATCACACAACACTATCAAACACCACAGCTGAGTAAAAATATGGTGTACTCATTCAATTAAGTTTATTATTCAAAAGTCTGAAGGAGATGGAGAGAACTAAGAAAGATTTATGAAAATTAGTTTTGACAGCCATAAGAGCGGCATATAAAGAGTGGAAAACCATAATAAAACAACATTATGCCAACAAAGAATCATCATAAATATCCATCCCATGGAGAAGTTAAAAGAAATTGTAAATAATTACCAAGGGATGCTATGTCAATGTACTTATCACTGAATGCATACACATTCACTGAGATCTGGTATTTAGAAAACTCAGCAGCCATTTGCTTGTAAAAGGGATCTTCTGGCAATCTTAACATATGTTCTTTATCTGTGCCATAAACTTTAGAATCATCTCCACGAAGTTTCAGGTGACCAACACCAAGAGAAGGGAGACTGTTTTGAAAAATTAACAATTTTCCTCCAAGTTGACTCTGTATAAAAAGGCAGGAAAATTTTCACAACAAAGAAAATGTATAAGAAAGTGTAAAGGGATGGAAAAACATGCACTGAAATTCCACAAATTCTGAAGTGGACCCTCCTTTAACCTTAGAAAACCATGGGTTCCATTTCTGTGCATGTAAATTTCTTCATTACGATATATCAGATTTATTAAATTACTTTTGGTTGTTTAGAGTGCCTACAGTAATAGAAGGGCCCATCCTTGTAATTGAACAAGGTATTGAATATAAAATTTAAATAATATCTTCCAATAGTAACTGTCATGGTAGATGAACTTTCTAGAACTGGGTTAAGATTTTCTAGTCATGGTCCCAGGAAATACATATACACACACAAAATAGAAAATTCTAACTAGTAAGCTTGCATTCACAACATTCAATATCATTTATCCTCTCACTCTTTAGCAAGAAACTAATCTTTTATATCATACTGTAGAAATTGTTTTAACTTTCAACTAATAAAAACTCTATTCAATGTGTTTGGTGTATAAAAGATTTTTGAGTTGCACCCAAAACAACAACTTATAATAATAATAATAAGACAATTCAAAGTAGTAGGAAAAAATGAACCATCATACCATGATCATAAAGGCAACCTTCAAAGCAGGACCAAAAGCAGATTCCAGATTCAGGTTGTCCTGGAACATGGATGGTAGACTATCAAGAAATGTTTCCACCACACTTCTTGATTCTGATAAGTTGACAAGGAGATCATCTGGCAGGGGAACAAATATGTCATCCAAATCTGAGACCACCAACATCTGTGGTTGAGTCAAGGATGACTGAAAAAGTGTGTCAAAGAAAAATCAGCATAATGTTGAGACAGTTAAGGCAAAGATGAAGATATATTACCAATTAATACTAAAAATACTGCAAACCTTCATGTTATAAAAATGTATTGTGCTGTCAAAAGTCGCAAACCCTATTTGTGTTCGGGGAAAGCCAGGCAGCTCATCTAAGCATGACCTTATTGTTTGGGCCACAACCTGAAATAAGAACAACAACATGAACCATCAATAAAGAATGATGTGAGTTTGGATGACAACTCCAGAATGCACTCGAAGTTGAACTTTATCTTGCATAATAGAAATTAATTTTGGGTTGAACTGGATTTTGGTATCCTCAAATGCAACATACATCTATAAACCGAAATTGACCATAAAAGCATTTGTCAAGTTAAGCCAAAAAAAATTGTTATTTTTTGGCAAATGTCTTTTTCGGCGTATTTGGAATAATTTGACAATTTTGTCCATAACAAATTATAAATATCAAAAAAAAAATTATACAGATACAATCTAAAATAGAACAAAGTGTGCATTTACAATTAAAAAGTATGCAAACAACACTTAATTTATCAAAATTGCTGTTAGCAAATACTCCCAAAAGTAAAGCTTATTCTTCCAAAAATAGTTCTTTAAAATATATTCTACCTGAAAAGATTCTACACAAATAATTCAACCCAACCATGCTCATAAAGGATTAAAATTAAATCCTTCTTTCTTTTTCCCTCCCTTCCTATGTGTGTTTTCACTCATGGTTCGATCCTACCTCTTCTGTTGTGCATGTGGTTTTGTAATGATGGTATTTGGAAACAAGGAATAATTTGCAAGCAGCATTTGTTCACAGTGGTTGCAGGCTGACAAAGTATAGACCGGCCAATTTTACAAAACCCATTTCAGTTCAAACAGTTTGCTTACTGATCCAGTTTCTAACATCTGAATGTTCTGTTACCAGTTCAACATGATGGCCAACTTTTAGAGGTTAATCCAGCCAGTGACATAGCTGGTTCATGGTCATAAGAGTCAGTTCAGTCCAGTCTTCAAATATTGCTCAAAATAATCTACAAGATATAACACCCATTTGTTTAAGATTTTCTAAAAAGTGGGTTATTGCTTAGAGATTTTATAAAAGTAGTTTTTTTTGTATGGTTACAATTATAAAAAAAACTTTTATTTTGAAATGTAATTATGATTTCAGTTTTTTTAGAAGTTACTCAAAACATCTCAAATGATTTCAGTTATTGATTAGATATTTTATAGATTTTGATTTTTTTTTTCAAAGATTTTAACTAACACAATAAAAACTCTTAAAAGTTAATTATCAGTGAAAAAGAAAAGCAGAACAAACCAGCTTGTTTCACGTTTATGTAACATAGATATATGAATTGTTTCCGGATTATAACTTGAACCCCCCCCCCCTTTTTTGGATGCATCTTAAGATCAACAACTCATCCCTACCACCTATGGGTAGTTTAAGACAAGTTTCCTTTGAGGTGGATACTTGAATGCTAAGTACAGCTCGTAATAATCGATCTCCCAGTGAATTCGATGGAAAGCTTAGTGAAAACCAAACCAGATTTTAGTGAGCAGACTTGACTGTCTAAATTCTAAATAAAATCATCTAATACATTATAGCCCAATTTTTAACCAGGGTGGTCCAACAAAATTTATCACATGCATGGATGCACCTGGCTAACTGAGTTTCAACTATACAATTCATACAGAAATACAAACAAATATTGCATATCAATACAATTATTTTCTTAAATCAGACCTGAAATCCCCCCATTTTCTTGTTAAGAAATCCTTAGAACGCATTACAAACTATACACTGCTTCCAAGCTTCAGTTGTGCATAAGCTAGATTTCATATGAACCAAACAATTGTAACTCAAAAGATTGGAATCACCTTCCGTTACATAACAAGTGAAGCATTTACCTACTAATCATTAAAGTGCTACAAGTGAAGTACTTACCTCAATCATTCCACTTCTAACTGCAGATATGGAAACATCAATGAGGAAGAAATATACTGGAGGCATAGGAGGCCGCACCATATACTCTGCTGGGGCAACAAATTCTACAGTACCCTTTGTAAGCTCAGGTCTTTGATTCAAATCAACTCTTCTGCCACTGGCATCTAATTGTGCATGATATTCACTTGGAACTGTATATAAGGCCAATATATTAGCATCTTTAGAAAGATATATCAAACCCATTACTAGTAGAAGATACAGTCAAGACGAACAGAAAACTTTCATTATAGAAGATCTTCACTAAGCATGCAGGTTACCAGTATGGATTGACACCATAGGATTCAACATATTAGCATCTCAAGAAAGATACGTTAAAACAATCACATGGCCTCTGACAGTACAATTCCAGCTTGTAAAAGTAACAAGCCAATTATAAGCATGATTTTATCAAGTGACCCTATGGAATTAAAATGGGAATAATACTGAAATAATGATTTTTTATAACCACTAACCATGTTCTTGTTTCAGAATATGATGGACTGGAGTTTGGTCACTTTCAAATATAATATATTAATAATATCATTAACAGAGCCTCGATTACTTCAATTTTCCTTTTTAACTATGTGCATTACTTCAATTTAGTAAGAACCGTTAAGCATGATCTTATTTCAAAATGTGATGGACTGAAGTTTAGGTAATTTTCCTGAATAGAGATTTAATTACTTTAATTTTCTTCTTTTATTATTTTAAATTTGTGAGGCACATGAATGTCAAAGTACCGTCATTAAGCAAGGAGCAGGTGTTGCACCGGAACTTTCTTCCGCCTTCAGTAAATTTCACATATGGATTTACATATGTGCGGCATTTCCTACAGCGTACGATACCAGTTGCAGCAAAATTAACTATTGGTACCTCTTCCTGAAATTAAAGAAACATCAATGCACAAAGAAAAATAACATGGTCACTATGAGTTATTGCTAATTGAAAAGGATAGTGAGGCACTAACCGCATCAGGAGACTCTGCAAGCGGACATACAACTGCTCCAAGTGGAAGATGCCACCTTGAACATAAGGACTGGGTGTTAGGCATTCCACTGGTTGTGAGTCGTAGATATCTAGGATTGCAGTTCATGGGATACATATCTAAAGACTTTGGCTCCTCATCACCGTCCAATGGCCTTGGCAATTCTTTAGCATCAACGTACGACTCCATGAGTCCAGGACGAGTTTGAATTGATAGCGAATTGAAGTCTTCTGGCAAGCCATTAATGGAACCTATAGGCGGCCCAGCTCCTGGGTATTGCATGGGCTGGACGCCTAACGGAGCAGCCATTGGGGGCTGCGAAACATAACCTTGGTGAGGTTGAAAAGGCGAAGGTGGTACAGGCCCATAGTTTCCTTGATTTGAAGGGTGAGAGGAATGCATAGAGGGAGCTTGCATTTCTGCACCAGCCTGTTTCTGCGGATATCCAGGAAAAGATGGATGAAAGACAGGACGAGGAACATTCGATCCTGGAAATGCAGGAGAGGGAGACCCCATTGAAACAAAAGGCATTTGCGGCTGAGGCTGAAGAGAAGCCGGAAAAGACTGTGTTTGACCCGCAGAAGGTTGAATTGTTGGTTGTCCCATGGGTGGAGCATGCAGGGAAGGTGCTTGACCATTTGAGGAGAACTGTGGCATTGGGAAACGCTGGAGAGGTCCACCAGCAGGTGGGAAATTGGAAGGAGGAGGAGGCACTGAGGGGTCATTAAACTGGCCCAGTGGCGCAGGTCTATAACTAGGCACACCGTGTTGAACCGAAGGTCCATATGATGAAAATGGCGTGGATGCCAAGGGAGGAGCCGGAGTAGTAGGTACAAAAGAAGGAGGCTCTGATCCAACCATAGCACCTGTTGACGAAAATTGTGTCATACCCTGTGCAGCAGCAAAGGGTGGTCTTGAAGGGAAGGTTGGACGAGCAGGGTTTTCTGTCCCCATTGTTTATGCAAATACAATAACAACTATTCAACCACTTATTAAATTCAAACTTTCAATTCATAGCTTTGACTCCATCGTCACCAAGCCTGCCACAGAAAGCAATTTGATACAATCAATGCAAAACAAGCCACTAGGTGTCTGACAAGTCATACAATTCAGTGCAAAACATCTAACACAACTTAGGAAAATGATACGAAACAGAATGAATTATCAAACAGCCACGATGAGAATCGAGTACGAATTGATTGAACTAAGAGACGGATCGAGAAAGGTGAAATTGAAATGGAGATCGCGGAATCACGGAATTAGAGACTCACCGATGCTGATTGGGATAGGGCAAGAGGAGTTAGATCGGAGAGGCATGTGCTGAATCAGAATCAGAATATTCAATCCTCTGCATCACTTGCTCAGTGCTTCTTACACCATCTCCTCCACCCTACCCTGCAATCACACCATTCTCGTTGCTCTCCAATCTCTATACTCTTACAATTCATTCTCTTTGTTCGCTTTATTTGATTCACACAGAACCCCACCAAAATATTACTACTGCAACTTTCGTTTTATATGAAACCTTCTAGCAGAAACTAACAATGGGAAGGAAAATGACTTCACCCAAAATTTACAGACACTTGATGGTTTGTTAGTGGTTGCATTCGTACAAATCTTTTCTTTGACAATCTGAAAAAAAAAAAATTTAAATTTTCACATGCTTTGTCAGAAAAAGAAAATATTATATATATATGTGTGTTATATGAGATTGATTAAATAGAATGATAGACTGAGTTATAAATTCTCTTACTCTAGTTGAGGATAGACCAATTTCAACGGGATTGAATTTAGCATAGATATTGATTAAATTTATTTATTTTTTTACAACAAAAGAAAATGTATAGATATTTATAGATGGTAAAACGGTGTTGTGAAACCTTACTCATTTTAAATATTTATAAGAGAATGAAAAATGTTGGAAAAAATTATATGACTTGTTGAATATATTAATCTTGTGACGTATGCATTATTTTAATATTATATTAATATTACTGAGCAAGAAAACTTCGTAACGAAGTTTTTCTCATGCACAGGAAAAATTTTCTTATATATGAATACTGAAGCGGGGGAGGAGGGAAATAAAAAATTTTCCTCTCATCCTTCTTCTTCTATTGTCTAAATTTCAAGCAACGAGACTCTACTCGTGCAGGATCTGGTGAAACGGGAGAGAACTTGAATTAAGTGGGAAAACTTCGGTAGAAATATCATACCAAGTAAGGGGAAGTTTAATTCATTCAATATATGAAATTGAATTGTTGGGTACTCGTGAATAAGGAATAGGAGTAGAGATATGAAGTATTGAAATGTCTAATTTTGAAGAATGTCTAATTTTGAAGAATTTCGATTTTGATGAACAGTTCATCGTTTGAAAGTTTTTTTTTTAATTATTGAAATTAAGGATGAATTATATACTAAAATTGTTGTTTTTAACTTAAATTGAACATGTTTATGGTTAAATTTTGATTTGGAACTAAATTGGGTGATTGAAACTGAGAAATTTGAAATCTGGATTTCGAAAATGGCGAACTGGAAAATCTGCAAAAGTCGCTCAAGCGAAAAATACATCGATTGAGCGAGGACACCTGGAAAATTTGGAACTCTCGGGTCATGTCTCGCTCAAGCGACCGATGTACTCGCTTGAGCGACGAAGCCTTCAAACAAAGGGGACTCTCGGGTCATGTCTCGCTCAAGCGACCGGTGTACTCGCTTGAGCGACGAAGCCTTCAAACAAAGGGGACTCTCGGGTCATGTCTCGCTCAAGCGACCGGTGTACTCGCTTGAGCGACGAAGCCTTCAAAAAAAGGGGACTCTCGGATTCTGTATCGCTCAAGCGACCGGTGTACTCGCTTGAGCGAGCGAAGGAAGAAGAAAGGGATATGGTGGGAATTTTTTAAAAGATCAAGGGTAAACTAGTCATTTTACATCACAGGGACATAAATGGAATTTTCAAAAATGTCCAAGGGTAAAATAGTCATTTAGGGACATACATGGAATTTTAAGAAAAGATTAAGGGCAAAATAGTAATTTAATGATTTCGAAAATGATTTCGAAAATAGTTTCGGAAATAGTTTCGAAAATAGTTTCGAAAATAGTTTCGGAAATGATTTCGGAAATGATTTTAGGAAAAAATATATATATAAAGAGAGAGAGAATGAAAGTAGAGTGTTGTGACGTGTGTGGGTCAGACTAAGCCTGAGGGCTGATGCCCAGAATCAGTCCTGAGACGTTATATATGAGCCAGAAGGTTGGTGCCAGAATCAGTCAAATACTATTTTTATTGACCCGAATGAGCCGTGAGGACAGGTGGTCCAGAATTTGGCAAATGTGAATAAATTTTGTATGTTTGAATGGTACCGGGGTGGTACAAAGTACATTAGTGTAATAACTATGTCGGAGGATTCCGAATGAGGTCCCGGACTTCACCGATTGGTCGGGTCGGGTAGACTACGAGATCGGGTGGTGAGAAGTCGATGGGGGATGACCGGTGGCGCGCTCGGAGGGGTACTCCAGTATGAGTGATGAAGGGCGCCGATAATCCTACTCGTGTGGAGGGTGGTCAGAATGGTACTGCGGTACCGATCACAATGTGCCCACAGATGATAGCCTCCGAGTTCGGGCATAGTTAGGGTATACTTCCGGAAGGTGTCTTAGTGTGTTGATAATTTCGTAATTGATCATAATATATAATTATTACTTCTATATCTGTTTTATTATATCGAATGATTTAATACTTACCCCTATTTTTCCATGTGGATGGCATCTGCGATGATCACTTTTATGTGGGAGCAGATCAGGAGTTGAGAGATGGTGATGTGACTACTTGGACAACAGGGATAATTCAGTGGGATAACTTCGAGGGAGTTACTTTTACATATATAATATATAAATAAATTATGTTACTATATTTTGAAGTTCGTTAGTGAACCTGGAATTTCAATATATGTTAAAATTTCGATAATATAATGTAAAATAGATGTTGTTATTTACTTGTTTACTACTTTGCGAAAACATCATTATTATAGTAGCGATTTTTAAGTTCGTTACAAATCTACTCCATCTTTATTCAATTTGAGAAAAGTTTGACGTTGGATTTACACATTCAATGAGAAATAGTCAAACTTGTAGGGAATAATCGTGGGAATACTTGTGAACTATAAATAGTGATGTAAATTATACAATTTTACTTAAGATGTTTTTGTTTAGATAAGGATGGCAAATACCATGTTTTGTCTTGTAAAAAATATATGGAATGGACTTTCCACTCCAGCCATGAGCCATAAATCTTAAAATTGATGGATTAGATTGTTATTAATTTATATATATATATATATATATATATATATATATATTAATATATCTTTAATTATATGAATATTTTTAAGTTTTTATTTATTAATTAATATTTTTATTAAAATTTTAAAAAATATATTATATTTATATATTAAAATAATTAATTATAATTAATAAAATTAATTTAATTAATTATTTTTATAATTTAAATTATAATATATATACATATTTCAATAATATAAATAAATAATATTTTTAATTATAATTTTTTAATTTTAATTTTAATTTTAATATATAAATTTTTTTGGTAGGAAATTAATTTATTTTATTTTGTTCTTAAACCATCAAATTAATAGATTAGACATAATGAATTAAAACGGATAAGTAAATTAAAACTATTAACCCATTTTATTATTGATGAGATGAGTTGATAACTCAAACCTAATTTGTTTTATAATGTTCTAACAAGTGAACTAAACAAAAGATAAAGGTGACTATATATAAAAAATAAATAAACTAAGTTTTTTTTTCTCAAATAAAAAAATTGTAGATTTCAATAATAAAAGTGATAGAATCTCTTTGTACTCTTAAAAAAATTATAAAAAATAAACAACTCACATAATTAAAAATATAAAATAAAAAAGTTATTACATTTTTCACTACTTTTTTTATTCACCTAATTTTTTTTTAAATTTTAATGTTTTTTCACCTGTTATCATTATGTAATTCAAACAAAAAGATTCTAACATCTTACCTGAGTATCTTCTAACTTTTATTTTCTTTTTTTAATTTACTCGTGACAGAATCAATTTATTAAAATATTTTATTTCTTAATCTACTCGTGAAAGAATAACTTATTAGTTAAAATATATTAAATCTTCAACTCTACAATATGATTTCAAGGGATGTAGAGTATTATTTTCAAATTTGTTTTATTATGCAATTTTCTTTTGAGCAATTCAATTTGAATGTGTAGATTTTAATTATATGATTTAAATTATGTTTGACCAATTTTAACATTTTTTTACCAAATTAGAATGAAGTGTTAAATTATAAACAATATGTTAGAATACATGAGTTTAATGTTATTTACCAAAATAGTCACTACACACTTCATTTTTCATGAGTAAAAGTAATGGAGTTTACGAATTACATTATAATTGCTTGAATTACAAAAATATATAATAAATAAAAATTTAGATAATTGTAAAAAACATTGTTAGTGTTTATTGGTTTATTTAAAATTATTTAAGAATTATAAACATGTGGTCCCGTAGCTCAGTTGGTTAGAGCGTTGGTCTTATGAGCCGAAGGTCGCGGGTTCGAGCCCCGCCGGGACCATTAGTTTTTTAAAATATTCATTCATTTTAGCCATTTTGCTCTTGGAAACCTATGGACTCTGAGTTGGGTAGATGCTAAATCTGGGAAGACCGTACAAGAACTTGGCAATGTATTTAACTCCTCTGTCAATGTCCAGAGATTTATAAGGACCCTGACCCTTATTTCAACCCCAACTTGGTTAGTTGGGAAATTCATCAATTCCCAACTATACTAATAAATGATCTTAAAATTCTATGTCGTGCTTCACCAGCCACAGTGAATTTTACACCAAAGTGTGTTCTACTTAGAAGATGTTAAAAATGATAGGTAAAAACTTTTCTTTTGTGCCACTTAAATTCCACTACTCAATTATGCTTAACAGAGCTATTTAATATTAGGTAAAAAAACATTAACATGCCTTCACTTGATGGTAAAATTATAAACAACAAAAGCAATTTTCTTTTTCGAGATTAAAAAAATTAGGTAAAATCATTGTAGAGAAATACTATACTATTGTCTGAAAACTACAAGTTTAGTAAGGACAAAAGGATTGGGACTATAAAAGGGGAGAGAAATGTGAGCATTGCCATCGTCCATACATGCCTAAGTGTTCTGAAGAAGAGAGTGAGGATATTAAAAAAATGGAGAAAGTGACCAAGGTGTTGTTGGTGATGTTGGCCATGGTGGTGTTGCTGCATGCTTGGGATGTGGAAGGAGGAAGATTACTTAAGGAGGAGGAGAATGTGGATCAGCCCCAGAACTTCATCGGACCCGGAGGCCTTGGAGGGATATTTCCGAGCCCAAGCCCAGGTTTCAGCTTCACCGGTGTGGGCTTTGGCCCAAACGGGTTTTGCACTTTCCCTGGTGGCTGTACCCCTACTTTGCCCACTCTCCCCGGAGGTGGTGTGGGGTCAGTACCTGTGCCACCACATGCATAGGAAAATGTGAGAGTGTTGTTGGTATTGGTAGAAGATTATGTATTACAAAATGCCATTGCTAAGTAGTATAAAGTAATGTAAAAGTTGTTTACTTCTCTATGTATGAGTCTCTTAGGTCTTGTTATGGTCTCATAGAGTGGGTGTGATTTCATGTCTTTCTTTCTATTTGTTTAGTCTTATTACTAATATCAGAGTGTAGTGTAGCTTCTTGCATGCCACAGTTTATTTATATAAAGATTATGCTTTGCTGCGTCATAGCAAGTGTGACAAAAAACAAAATACATACATTGCTTTCGTTGAGAGTCGAACTCAAGACCTCCCGCTTACTAAACGGGTGCTCTAACCAACTGAGCTACGAAAGCTCCTTGAGATAAAGTTTAAGTTTTACATAAATTACTCGTTGTTAGTTGTGATTTCAAGAAAAAGTATTGCATCACAATACATTACTCACAAAATAGGAAATAGGGCTTCACATTAATTAAGAAACATTTATTAATTTTACCATTAACCAAATTCTGTCCCAAAAAAATTTAATGATTATTTTTATTAAAATCTCTATTCTCTTCTATAATTTTTTTTAATTTCCATATCTATGTTTTGAAATTATTGTCTGTTATAGTTTTATTTTTAAAAATACCTGTTAATTTATATAATTACTTAATAATTATAGTTAAATAAAATTATTGAGATAAAAAAAACAAATATATGAATAATAAGATTATATTGAGATAATTTTCTCTTAAATATTTTTAAAAAAGCAGAACAAATTTCTCCATAAACTTCTAAAATTAGTTTATGTATAAATTAATATACAAAAACTTTTTCTCATAATATTTTTTAATTTATATATAAGAAATTTTAGTTTATAAAAAAATAATTCCTTTTTATTAAGATTTTTAGAATAAAATATTGGAATAAACAACTATTTTACTTTTTTTACGAAATTTTTTAAAGACTCTACTATTAGCCCATAATAGACTTATTATATTAAAGGTATTGTTCGCTTTAATTTTTGTCTTTTATAATTTTGTTTTTAAAGAATACTAAGTGAATTAGGAGAAGAAAATATATAAATTACTATTAAACTAAATTCTTAAATTATGTGGACTCTTGAATGTACAACAAAATTTATTATTCTAGTTTTGAGAATGATGTTCCAAGTTTGTATTTGTTTTATTTGAATCAGCCACACATTTTAGCATGAAGTATCTAAATTATATATTTTCAATCTACCACTTGGTTTGCCTCTTGTAGCTTGAAACTAGAGGAGAATGGATACCTTCATGTTCATATATATGATGCAGTGTTTGATGCCTCTTGGAGCAAGAGGCTGAAAGCAAGATTGCCTATGAGACGTGCACCAAGACTAACTTGGTCTTGGTATTTGGAGAGATCACCACAAAAGCTAACATATAGACTGAGAATTGTGAGTGATGCTTGTCGTTCTATAGGATTTCTATATTGATGCTGACAACTGCAAGGTATTGGTGTACCTTGAGCAACAAAGTCCTGACATAGCTCTGGGGTCCATGGCCACCTCACCAAGCGACCAGAACTCATAGGAGCTGGTGATCAGGGTTACATTTTTGGCTATGCCACAGATGAAACAGCTCAGCTTATGCCTCTCAGTCATGTCCTTACAACCAATCTCAGTCATGTCCTTACAACCAAGAATGGTGCCCGGGTCACCGAAGAGTGCGAGAATGAGACCAGTCTTTGGTTGAGACCTGATGGAAAAACTCATGTCACTGTTGAATATGCTAATGATAATGGTGCTATATGGCCCGGTATGTGTCCAAACTGTTTCGTATTTACTTGGCATGATGAAACTGTTACTAATGATGAGATTGTTGCAGACCTGAAAGAGCATGTTATTAAGCCTCTTGTTCCTGCCACCTGGTTTAGGAGTCAATTTTCCATCTCAATCCATCTAGTCGTTTTGTGATTGGTGGTTCTCATGGCGATGCAGGTCTCACATGGCGCACTATCATTTTTGACACATGGTGGTTGGGGAGCTCATGAAGGACCCTACCAAGATGGATAATAGTGGAGCCTATTTTGCTAGACTGCCAAGAGTATTATGGCTGAAGGACTAACCAAAAGGTGCCCTGTGCATACATCATATGCAATTGGTGTTGCTAAGCCATTATCAGTGCTTGTTGACATTTTTGGCACATGAAAGATTGATGTTAGGGACATTTTGAGGCTTGTGAATGTTGGTCAGGAATGATTTCCTCTAGTTTGGAAGAGATGACCCGGACTGCACATGGCAAGCGAAGCGGGAATAGCAACATGAATAAAGATGATTGCCAAGAAAATGTTTATATCTCTAGCTGCTTTCATGCCTATCCGTGGTGTTTTTGCCTTTGCTTTTGTATCTTAAAAATATATATACATTATCTTTTCTCTCCATCTCAAGTGTTTGTAAGGTCTTTCTCACACGAAAGCATATGTTGAGTAGGGTAAATGAACATACAAAGGCATCAGTATACTGTTGGAAGTTAATGTTCGAGAATATGTTCTTTACGATCGCTACTCATTAACTAAAATGCTAGTATATTCACATGTCACAATGGCTTAATTGTTTCATTCCTTACCTAGATTTTGTAAACAGTCCAACAATAATAACAATAAAAAGTTTACGATTCAACGTGCAACCTTAATATATAATACTCAACAAAGGGACTACAAGATCAAGGAATTTTTCCGTAGCTATTGCAGTGTGAAACGAATGATCTCAGCAAAAAAAATCGCCAGAAGGTACAGCCATGAACTGGTTTATTTTACTTGGCAAGGCCAACAAATTTATCAAATAAATCTAGGAAAGCTATCAGATTCTGTACATGCCCCCAAATAATTGGGTTCTTATAAATAACACCCACCTTCATACACAAACAATATATATCCTTCTAGAACAAATACCTATTCTTCTACAACAAAAGAAAGGAAAGGAAAACACAAAATTAATATTATCCCCTGCTCAGCCTCTGCCATGCCCATCTTGGGTAGGCAAATCCAAGAATCTAACCAGACAAAAATAAAATAAATTCACTCACTTTATACACCCCACTGATCCTAAAAATGAATCTCATTCTCTTAGGTCATGCCTGCTGTTACCTTCCACTTGCTGATCTAGAACCCTGGATCTCACTCCCATCCGTGTCAGAACTATCTTTATGGGATTCAATGTCTGAGTTAACCCCCTGATTTCTTCGATGCCTACGGTCCTGAGAATCCAGAAAATGAAATAAATCAAATGTCAACCTAAAATCTTCTAGTAAAACTATCTGCCCCTTAAGTATGGGAATTATGTATCCATTTATGTCATAGTAAGAAATGAAATGTTGATACTGAGTGATCTATATCCTGAAGTAGGTCCAGCCAGCTTGACTTAAGATTATTCAGAGGCCAAAAATGTTTTTGAAGAAAAAAACAAAGCTTTGAGAAAAGGATGATGTTAATAATGACAGCATAACAAACCTCTCTAGCTAAAGGGTACTCCTCTGACTCGAGCATACGCACAACTTGACCCATCTTGGGTCTTTTCTCTGAATCTGGATCTACACATCTCAAAGCAGTTAAGAGCGCCCGTTTCAAAGCCCTTGTAGATGGCTTCACCTCAATGTTTGGGTCCACCACTTCTTCTGATCGCCTGTTTCCAACCATCATCTTAAGCCAATCAACCATATTAACCTGAGAGCATTGTAGTTTATCGTAAATGTTAGTCAAAATTCTTTCATTAGAATTTGTCATAACAAACTGATGAAGAAATAAGAAAACTGAGAAGAATAGAACATCTGAAATTTTTGTTGTAAAAAATCAAGCACGAGATCCTCGAGAGGTATATACGCTGCCCTTTGCATAAAACTAAACAAAAAATAAACATGGTACATCTCAAGCTGATAACGTTGCATAACCCCTAATTTCTTTTTATCAGCATTACAACCCTCATTTAAATCCCAAAGTAACTCCAAATCTCTATTTCCCATGTGGAAGCATACTAAATTCAGCATCACAGTCGTAAACCATACTACAGCAGCAACTGTAATTGTATTCACATTATAAATGTGAACAGGAAGAAGAATGAATAAGAAATATAGAACTCATTTATCAATATTCCAACAGTCAGGTCCAAGTGAAAAAAAAGGAATGAGGACAGCTGACAAGAAGGTTAAATTAATCTGTATGATCATGTACATCTTGTGGATCCTTGTAGTTATTATTGTTACAATAACTTTTTCGTTGGGTCAATGTAGCAGTGATCTACCAAAAAACTAGATTTATGGATAGCAGTGAAAAGGTTTTTGAAACTCTAGGGACCTACTTAATTCACAAAAACTACAGGTTTAGCATCCACACAAAAATTATTGCAGGTGCCCAGCTGGAGTTCATATGTATCATAGCTAAAATGGATGTGATCAAGCAGTCTAACTATATATCCTAAATTTTAGCCACCGATGTATGATGCCATATAAAGGGCAGGGTAACTAGTTTGGGAGATTGGATCGAAGGACCCCTAGTTGCACTAGATAAATTACCAGCATTCTTGAGAATTTTAAAATTTTTCATTGATTGGTGCTTACAAGGTCAATATTAACTCCTCTAGCTGTTTTATGTTGGTCACTGAATTTTTCACCATAATGACCCATTATTTTCTTTTCTTATAGTATTGGATAAAATAATTATAGAGATATTTCATAAAATAGTTATGCATCAGACCCTCAAAACAGAACTGTACAAGCTTACATTATATGGAAAATTTAGAACCGAGTGGGTAAAACTAGGTTCAACTTTAAATGTGTCTAACTAGACCCATTTAGGAATCAGAATAATTTTATCCTTAAGTTGCCTATAATATGGTAGGAGAAATGCAATATACTCTTTGGCGGTCTATAATTGGGTGAGGTGCACATGAAAATTTACCCAATAATAAAGGAAGTGTTAAAAAAAGAGTAAAGGAGTATATTGCTAACATTTTTCAATAAGATAAAGTAAATGTTACATGTCTAAAAACATATGTTGAGATAATAGGCCTCAAAATTTAGATTCATGTGTTGCAATTAACAACTAATGTCAAGACACACAGTTTTTTGGATGAATAAGTCAAAAACTCAAAAGCTAATGCTTCATGATTATTTGGTGAATTTAATGAATTATTAACAATAACTCATACTTCAAAATGGATTTTCTTCCAACATTAAAGTTCACTCACTTCCTGTGCGGGGCGACCATAGTCCACTGGATCTCTTCCAGTAATTGCTTCCAATAGCACAACACCAAAGCTATAAACATCACTTTTTTCATTTAGAAGACCAGTATTTGCATATTCAGGAGCCACATATCTGTCAATTTATGGAGCAAAAGAAAGAGAGAATATATATAAGGATCCAACTCATCAAAGTTCATCAGCATATTGAGTGTGGAAAGAGGACATAGCTCTATAGTGAAGAGCACAAAAATACAGACCCAAAGGTTCCCATAACTCGTGTTGCAACATGACTCTTCCCAGAACCCAGTAACTTGGCCAGGCCAAAATCAGAAACCTTGGCATTAAAGTCATCATCAATTAATATGTTGCTTGACTTGATATCTCGGTGTACCACCTTTGGCTCAATTGCTTCATGCAAATATGCAAGCCTGAAACAAATATGTTGCTCTAAATTAGGACTAAGAGATAAATCTAAGAATGAGGACTACAAAAGCCTGAAGAAGCATAGACACACCAACTCACCCCTTAGCCGTGCCAAGAACAATCTTGATGCGTGCTTCCCAGGTAAGATATCCATGATGCCGCATAGCTCCATGAAGCCATTGCTCTAAGTTTCCATTACTGACGTATTCATAGACTAACATCCTGAAATATATCGTATTCAGGAGAAAATATAATTAAGACAACATGCTCAAATTGTTGTTTTGAACTTGAGACCAACCTCACTACCAGATAATTGGTTCATGAATATGCACCTCATAGGGGTATATTCATAATTTTATGATTCCGGCAATTATAATTCAATTCCTCTAAGAAAGCTATTGAGATTATACATGTTGAGACTGTAATGTAATTGGTACCTGTGAGTCCCCTCCATGCAGTACCCCAAAAGTCGAACCAAATTTTTATGTCGGACATGGCCAATAGCTTCAACTTCCACTCTAAATTCTTTCTCAGCTTGACCACTACAGAAAAGGGGGAAAAGAAAGTAGTCAAATTAGGGTACAAGAATGAGGATTAAAAACAGAACACTAAGAATAAATTCAAAGCCTTAGACATTATGCTGGAACTAACATGTTATTGAGTATCTTTTTAACTGCCACTGGAGTCCCATTTATCAACTGTCCCCGGTAAACAACTCCATACCCACCCTCACCAATTACATTTTCTTTCGAAAAACGGTTTGTGGCAAGTTCAAGATCCCTCAGAGTAAACCAGTGGCCCCAACCCAAGTGAGAGAATTCTGGAAGGCCAGAGAGAGGTGAAGGAGCTGTTACAGGGTATGAAGAAGAGGGCATGTACATTCCAACCGAGCCAGAGCTTATTTCCTCCCCTGATTGTGACCCTCCACCATCTTTCTCCAAGTAATGAAATGAATCCGAGTGACTGCCACTATCCCCGTGTTTCTTCTTCCCAACACCTAAATGAAGCATAACTTTGTCTGATTCCTTGTCACTGGATTTATCATGAATTGTAAGAAGTATTCCTTCACGAGGAACAAATCCGTTCGCCGGCACTTGCTCAACCCGCACTTCCGTGATTTCCTTTGAGATAGTAGGTATGTGATTAACAGGAACCCTGTCCCTGGCTTTTCTAGATTTCTTCCTTGAAGTAAGCCAAAATGAGAGCACACAGAGGATGACAATAATAAACAATCCAACTGCAATTCCAATTACTTCCCAAACCTTAAGATCAAAAACAGGAGTTTTCACGGACAATTCTGCTTTAAGATCAGCACCCATCTCTTTAGAACCCCTGAAGCCTACTATATATATGTAATGATAGAAGAGATAGGCTGCATTACAACCCAAAAATCACATCAATATTCAAATTGTCGATGCATTATACAATTGACACTAAGGAATATGAACAAGTATCTGTTACCACTACACTACGAAGCAAAAAGCGAATAGAATATTCACCACACATAAACCAGTCTCGATTGGTTGATAATACAAAAGCGTGAGCATTTCAGAACAACTAGCATACACAAACAACAATAAAAAACAAAGAAAGGAACCCTAAAAGTAAAGACACAGACTTCAAAGCATTACCTATCAACGTGGATTGCGGAGCTAGATTGACAAGTACAAGCACCACAAACCCCAGATCACCACATCTCAAAAAAGGAACACCAAACAGAAAAAGGTCAGATCTTTGACTATTATACAACCCAAAAAAGATGGAACACTGACAACCCAGTTGTGAAAAGGAGATGAAAATTGAAAAGCCTTAGTGGGATGGGGAAATGTGAGGGAAAATCTAAGTAGTGTTGAGAATGAGAGTGGTGGGTAGGAGTGATAAGAAAAAAGGGTGGAGTTATGAGTGAGAGAGAATAGATGCGTTAGAAGGGATACACATAGAGACACATCCAATTCGAAATTTCCAGTGCAGTAAAAGAAAGAGTAGAGAAGAGAAGATAAACATGCAAGGCAATGTGATTGTGATGTATCTGTAAAGTCAGTCCTCTTGCGATGGATTGGATATTCTTATGGCATCGGTTATGAACATCACATTACCAACGAATACTATCAAAATTTGAATTCACCCTTCACAATTTCCATTTTTATTCTCTTTTCATTCTTCCATTTGACTTCATCGTTAGCTCTTATTTACTCCTCTCCCCTTTCAACCCTGCTGCGTGACAGATACTCACTCCCTCCCTCGTAAATTACTGTCAACACTTATTCAGACATTGTTATTGTCTTTTTTTTACTAAATTTATTGTCTAAATAAATATTGCATAATTCATTTTACATATGCACACTATTAAATTATTATTATTATTATCAAATATAGTTTTGAATGACATTTATGGAAAATTTTAATTTAAAATAAACTGGCATAATAATGATATTTATGGTACTTTAATCTAAAATAATAATAATCATTATTTTCTTTTAATGAAAGATAACCACGATTCCGGAAAGTTGTTTTGAATTTTATTTGTTTATCTTATTTAAAGTTGTTAAACATTAATGAAAAATAATTCTGATCGTCATTATTATTTAGAGTTATCATGTTCAAAACTATATAAAACTTTTATAATTGATAAAATGATTGATTAAATTGGAACGATGTGTAATAATTCATTCATTATTGACATTGTTGAACTTGTGTAAAATAGTTATTCAATTGTTATTAAAAAATTTGATGGATGGCTTATTTATTTGCAAAGATGGAAATGGGGGAGGGAGGATAAATATTTGCAATATTATGAACTATTTTCTGTTATGAAAAATAGAGATTGAGAAAATAAAACTAAATTATGAGTTTAATTTCATAATTCATTGTCAAACTGTATATAATAGAAAATCATTATTTTTGAAGATCAAAATCATTAACTGTTTTTTTAAATAGATTAACATAAAAATATGTTGGAAGGAAATTGTCCCTAATGCAACATGAAGAATACGTATCAAAGTTATAAAAAGTAATAATGAATTAACATTCTTTTTTATTTTATTTTTCTTTTATATTTCCTTCAAATTAAACACCTCTAAAATTCACCATAATTTTCCTTTTCTTAATTCTCTTTTCTGTACTTTTTTATGTATCTATTACCATAAAATCAAAGCTACATTAAATATATATTCATTTAGATTCTTCATATAAAAAAATATACCATAAGAGTATTAAAGTATTGTGAATTATATAATTACTTATTGATACTTTTCTATTTATGAATATCCTTATCACATATTTTATATGTTTTTTTTATAGTATATGTGATTAGATACAATAATAAATCAATAACTTATTACAAATGTATAACTCACTCGCGTTATTATATTGTACATTTTAGCTTAGTTATTAAATAACGACATAAATATCTTTGGTTCCTATATTTTTTTTTCAAAATTCCTATTAAGTTTTTTTTTAAGTATATATATAATTTACTGACCTATTTTTTGAAAATTTATAATTTTAATTATTTTATAATTAAATTAATATTTAATCATATTTTTCACTGTCACAAAAATTATATAAAAACTAAAATCATAAACTATATCATTATTTATATATAATTTTAATATTTAATAACAAATTAACAAAATAACTTTTTTTAATTAAAACTAATGAATCAACTTTAAAATATATATATATAAAAACACATAACAAATATATTTGTCTTTCAAAACAAGCTAAAGTCTATTTAATTATTATTAATCACACTTTACTATAATATCTTTAAAAAAACACATATATGGTATAACTTCATTTTTTAAATAAAATTTATATTTATTTTCTTATTTAAACAAAGGAGGTCTTATCATAATTTAAATTAATTATTACAAATTAGTTTTTTCTATATATGTTTTTAACTTACACTAAATTTTTCTTTAAATTAAAATAAAAATTAAACATCACTTTTTAAAAGGAAGGTCTAAGACAACAAAAAATTGACTTAAACCAATCAGTTTAGATTTTACAACTGTTTTAAAAATTGAGTTGGATGAGCGTTTTTTTATTTAAATCCAAAGTTTTTTTTTCTTTTTTTACATATATATAGGTCATTCATCTATTAGTATAAAGCAAATGGGTGTAAATTAACAATCCTGGTTCAATTGAGAATCCGATTAAAAATGGGTCAGTTGGTTATAAATAATTAAAGTTTAATTAAATTAGCATAAAATTGAAAAAAAATCGGTTATATTTTAGATTGAATTGATTTTAGTAAAATAAAACTAAAATCAATTTTTTTTAAAGGATATAATATATTTTAATTTTTATTATATATATTTAGTAGGTTAATTTTAAATAATAGTTATTTTATTTTATTTTAATAATTATTTATTTTTTATTCTATTATATTGTATATTTATAACAATTTAAGGTATTTATGATAGTAATATATTATTTCTCTCATTTTATACAAAATATTATAATTAATAATTTATTATATATTTATTGTATTATATAAATATTATTTTATTAAATTGAGGTGATCTTAATTAAATTGAACTTTTATATTCTGCACTGGTCCGTTTTTTAAAATATTGGATTTTAAATTTAAGAAAAAACGTTTAGATTTATTTGGGAGAAAAAAATTATTATTTAATTTATTTTTAGAATCAAAATATATAATTAAAAATTGTTCTGTCGGATATTTAAGTAAAATTATTAAAGTCAATTATGATGTAATGTTTCTATAATTATTATATTAAAACATATTTAACTATTTTAAAGAAGCACTGTCGTATCCTATATTTTTTTTTTTACAAAACAACTTAAATATAATGTTTCATCTCTTTTTTCTCAACAACTTATTATTAAGATTGATTACCTCAAATATCATCTACTTGTACGTAGTAATACGTTGATTGGAGTTCAGATTAACACACCACACAAATCAAATTAGAGTAAGTTAGTGATAAAAAAATTTATTCATCTGATTATCACAAAATATTCTCAATATTCATATTTGAATAAATATATCAAACACCACAATATACAATAATATAAAGTGTTTAATATCTCATCATGTAATCTACATCTCATGTCATCATACTCTAACATTCACAATCATAAAATTTGACTCTACTTCCCAAATACTCTTATGCATTGAATTTAAACCTAGAAAGATTTGTACTTATCACACTACCTTTTCTAACTGGATATGTGCAACATATAGGTACATAATTTAAACATATTCTCTCACGTGACAAAATAAATTTTTATAAGTTGTGAGATACAGTTCTTTCTCACACCACAAACTAAGTCATAAAGATCTTTTTCAACTCTCACTAATATTTTTCTCTACATGTGAATCCAATATCAATAGAATTACGATATCTTTATCAAAATCTCAAATTCAATACATTACTTACATTTCAATATAGTATTTTCTCTTTAAATATTATTATGTTAACTTTCATTAATTATATAACATACATATAAGAGTATCACACGATATTTCTCACATTATAATAATATCTCTATATATATATTAACATTCAACATACATTATTTCGTATTAAACACAAGTATTTTATTATCCTAAGTCATGTATATATCATTTCTCATATTTTAATAAAGATAAATTTGTAAAATTTGACCTACGCTTATTTATTTTATTATACATTTTTATACAAATATATTTTTTTTACTCATTTTTATTTTATTAGATTCTTTATTTCTAGTACTTCAATTTTAATACATAAAACATTAAGTTTAGAGTTTTGAACTATTGTTTTATGTTTTTTAGAAGTTCATACAAAAAAAAAATCCTACGTTTAAATAAAAAATACACCTAAAAATCAATTTATTTTATGAAAATTTTTCGTTGAATTTTTTTTTCTTAAATGAAACTCACTCTTATTTGAACATAAATTTCTTACCTACACAATAAAAAACTCGTTATACTTAAATTTTGTAATTAGTTTACGTTTTAATTATATAAAATTTGTATTCTGTTAAGCGCTGACAAGCAAAAATAAATCATCATACAAAAAAATTAATTGAATATTCATATTTAAGAAATCAAATATTCATAATTTTTTTCTATTTTACAAGTATTGATTATTCTTATAATCTACGTCTCATAAAAATGAATAACTTATTTTTAGGAAGAAAAAAAAAGCTTATTACAATTAAATAATTCTCATTTTATTTGACGATAAAAAAAAAATCAAAGTTGGACATAAAAATATTAATAAAATACTTTTTTAAAAATGCAAATATAAAAAAAGATAAAAACAAATAACAAGACAGAGATAGAGATAGTTAGTGAATAAAAACAGAAAGAGACAGTTATATAGAGTATAATAAAATGTTATATTTTATTTATTTTAAAATCGAAATAGTCATGAAGGACAAAGAAATAAGAACAAGCGTAACAAATGTGTGAACCTAATGAATCCTCACGAAATCAATCTGAAATTTGTTGAAACGTTCCATAAAACTATGAAATAAATATTTATTAAGTGCAATTAATTAATATGAAAATGGTATTAGTTACAAAAAGTATGATTCATAAAGAATAATTAAATACTTAGTTGTGTAAATTAATTGGGGAGTGACTCACACTGGCCATAGCTTATCCATATATTTATTCCCTCCAAACTGGTCTCTTTCACAAGTCATTCTCATGACTACCATTCTTTTCAACTTTCAATAATTAGTTGCATTTTGGGCGATAATTACTTGAAAAAGAGTATAAAATAATATTGTACGAAAACAACACTTCTCATGCAATATATGACAAATCAAGCTACACTCGTTTTCAACATAAAAAAAAAAAATTAGAAAATGAAAATGCTGTTATATATATAAAAAGAGAAAAAAATAAGTGGTTGCTGGCAAATTGGAATTATTGCTCCATCTAATCTCTTACACTTCATATCAGTTCCATATGTAATGTTTATTTGGACCCACATCTTTTTTATTCAGTACCCATCATTGTTTTCAAATGCATATTATTATATATAAATTTTGTGTATGTGAGGTATATTTTAGAGTTTAATTTTTTAAATCAATTTCTTTAAGTTTAAGGTGTTTTAGGTAATACGAAAAGTACGAGAAAAAAAAAAGAAAAAAAAGAATGAAAAATATTCTTATAAGTAAAAAGTCATATATGCATTTTAAAAATAATAAATAATGAAATTAAAGTTAAATATTTATTAAATTTCATAATTACTTATATGATTTTTATTAATAAAATAAATTTTTAAATTAATACCATTAAATGAATATCTATTTTTTAATAATATCTATTTTTTAATATATAATTATAAAATATTTTATTATATATTTTTTTAAATATTCAAATTTAAATTGATAAATTAATATCATATTAAATTATTCACTTATAATAATTTATATATTTATGATATTTTATTAATATAGTAATTCATATATATATATATATATAAATTAAAATTATAAATGTTTATTTAAATAAAAATAATTTTATAAAATAATATTTTTTATTTTTTTCTTATATATGTTACAATAAAAAGAAAATATCAATTTATCTATATTTTTTTTATTGTTGAATAAGAAAGTTTTTTGTGTGTTTATTCTCTGTATTGATCACTTTTAAAGTGTTGAACGCAAGATTTTATGGTTTATTTTATATAATTTCATGATATTGGACCCATGAATTCTAATCAACAATAATTTCTGTTTTTAATTAGAATGAATAACGCTTTTAATGAAAAATAAATGACATTGTTTTTAAGGGAAATGATTGTTTTTAAATGTTTTGCAAATAAATTAATGTCAGTTACATAGCAATAATCAATGTTGATGTACCCGTGCATGCATGATGAGGTGCACACCAATTTAGTTACACTACATTATCAAATACAAAACTATGGTAATAAGGTTTAAGGTTATAATTTTTTTCACTGGCAATAAGATTTATCTGGTCCAGTAACTAGGGAGAAACATGTTCCAAAAAAGTATATATCTATAGTATAAAATTTAGAAAGTCTAACCATTGTAGCAAATGTTGGAAAATCTTATTATTTTGTTTAAGTTTGTTTTTTTAGTGAGAACTTAAATTTGAGTGTAGAAAATAAAATTAGATATTTGAATGAAAAAATATTTATTAATAAAACAATTAATATTTTATATTAATAATATACTTAGTAAAATTATAAACAATTTTGCAAAAAATTTGAAATTTTAGTTCCATATAATGCATCTATATACATCATTGTTTGTTAAAATGAAGAGATGAGAAATATACTTCAAGAAATGTTTATTTACATTATTACCTTTCTACATTTCTCTCTCCTGAACCAAATGTGCATAGCACTGTAAATTTTAAGAACTTTTTTAATATATTTTATCATTTATTTGTTTACATCTTGATGTTTATTAGAATGTATGACCATCAAAATTTGACAACAACTTTTAATATTTGTTTTTTTATTAACTTTTCAATTATTTCTATCATGGATAGTTACATATTGTTTATTTTCATCAAATTATTATATTTTTTTTACAAATTACTGTGACTTCAATTTAAATTTACTTTATATTTAATTAAAAATAATTTTATTAATTAAAAATATAATTTTATTTTATTTAAAGTAATTATCCAAAATTTATTTCAAATTAATTACCATCAATTATATTTTATGTTAAAATACTTTTTTAAGATAGGAATAAAATTATAATCTTACAATTTTATCAATTAAAATATTTTTTTAATTTATCAAATCAATCAAACTAACAAATGTCATTTTTCTTCATTTCTCTCCAACTTTCCCATAATCTAAACAACTCTACTCTCACCTCACTTTCTCCTTCAAACTCACTAATTTTCACTCCCCAAATCCATCTTCAAATCTAAATACAACCAAATTATAATTAAATTTTGTATTATCTAAATGGAGTAGAAATTTTATCTTAAAATATTATTTTGTAGAGTTATTTAGATTTGAAAAGATGTGTTAAAATCAATAAATTCACTACTAGAAAATATACTTTCAACGTCGCTGTTTAACGTCGGTTACATCTTAGCCGACGTTGAACATGCTTTCAACGTCGGTTGGTCACCAACCGACGTCGAAAGTCGAATTTTGACACATTCTACGTCGTTTTAGCATGCACGACGTGGAAAAGTAGGCTTTCGACGTCGGTTATGCCCTCATCCGACGTTGAAAACCCTTCTGAACTCATTATGACCGATCAGAATACAAATATGACCGATCAGAATCGAATGTGATCGATCAGATTTTAATTATGAGCGATCAAAAGTTTTTCAATCGATTAAAAACACGTTTCAATCGATTAAAATCTCTTAAAGGGTCAGGATGATCGATCAGAATCTAGTTATGACCGATCAGAACTATTTTAATCGATTAAAACATATGACTGGAAGATAAATCGAGTTTCAACGTCGGGTGTGGGTATAACCGACGTCGAAACCCCGTTTTCCCATTTGAATAGGCTACCATATGCATTTTTGTATCTCCCCTTACTCTCCAGCATCGCGCCCACTCCCCTTACTCTCCAGCATCGCGGCCACCACCTACCACCGTCATTTGGACTCTCCGGACGCCCTCCCTCACGTCGCCACCGCGCACCGCGTGACACCCCCGCCGTAGCACCTCCACCCCACTACAGCTTCCACCCCACCGCGACGCTAGTCGCCCACCCTCCACCCCCACCGCAGCCTCCACCCACATTGCATTGTCCGCTCACCACAGCCTCGACCCTAACGCCGAATTGCATCCTCCACCTCCACCCCGGTGCAGTGCCGCTCTGTTTCTCCGTGGTGCGAACCTTCATCGCTGCCTTAAACCACAGGTACGATGTTGTTGCACTTATATTTGTTGGTCAAAGTCATACAATTTTACTTACTACATTTCATAGGTAGAGATTGTTAGTCATTTGCCATTAACTCGTTGATTCAATTCTTAGTCATATTATAGTTTTTTTCAATGTATTGATGATGTGTACAATTATACTTGAACTCGCTTGAATATGCCCGTGGGGCTTTTTATTGTCGGGTTTCACTGTGTCATTTAAAATTGTTGCCAAAAAACAAAGGAAACTCTGCGGATTTTTGTTAGAAATTAATCATGAAGTGTGAATTTGAAAACTACATATAACAATGTAGTTATATAAGTGATGGTAGTAACAATGAAAACTCTATAATTTCAATTTATACAAATTTGGTTTTGACCAAAAAATAGACGAAATTCTGTTGAAATTTCGTTACAAATTAATCTACTTTGGTATAGATTTCATTAGAGATAACGATTATTAGTAATAATCGTTTTATGGGTTTCTCATTTGTAGACTCCAATTCCAAAATGGATCGAAGTTGGGTAAATGCAAGTCGTATTTCACAAGAGTATGAGAATGGAGTTGAAGAATTTTTGCGATTTGTCGAACACAATGGCACCAAGGTTAATGGAAAATTGTATTGTCCATGCGTTAACTGCGTTAATGGGAGAATACACACACTAGAGACAATACGGGAACATCTTTTATGTGATGGGATAATGAAGAATTATATCCTATGGACATGGCATGGTGAAGTGATTGATACACCAATAGTAACACAAGCTGAGGAAGAGGAGGATATGACAATGGAAGATCGAATAGAAGACATTATTAACATCCCCACTCCATCACGGATGCCTAGTAGTATTGATGATATGCAAGAAGATTTGGTTCATGCTATTCGTAAAGATCATGATGAAGGCATATGGGAAAACTTAACTATTTAAGTTATGTGTTCATGACTAATTTGTGTTTATATTGAAAATATGTGATAAATTGTGGTTATATTTCAAATATGTGATAAATTGTGTTTATATTCCAATTTATGCAAAAACTTAACTTAATTTTTTTTTTAACAGGCAAATGGCATCTCCTCCACCATCTCCTCCAGCATCTCCTCCAGCATCTCCTCCGGCATGTCCACTCCCCCATCTCTAAAGAGGACTCGACAAGCCACACGGTTGAAAAAGTTGACCGTTCGTCATATGGCAGGAGATAAGTTGGTTGTGAGTGTGGATCCAAAGACTGGCAAAATATCAGGGCCACATCATACTCAATTTAGGTCCTACTTGGGTACTCTTGCTAGAGAAAAAATATGTAATTTTTTAGAGTTTTTAACTTGTTATGCATATATGGTCAGCATATGTAAATGGATTGATATCTAACGTTTTAAGTTCATAATTAGGTATCTATTTTGCATCCATCTTGGGATTATGTGGAGGAGACTTGCAAAAATTTAATTTGGCAAGATATTTTGGTGAGTTTTGTTAACTCGTTAAATTATGTTAAGTTAAGTTAGATCCTAAACTTTGTTATCCTAATTTATTTTGTTGTTTTTGCAGAATCACTTTGATATTGTTAACTCTGAACAACTTAGGAGAAAAGTCATGTCATCTATTGCCAAAATGTGGAGGCAATTCAAGTCGACATTGACTTCAAAATGGATTTTTAATGACCAAGCCATTAACAAAGGATTAACTCCTTGTCGGCGTTATGGCATAGATGAGGAAACTTGGAAGCGGTTTGTCGGGAGTAGGACTGGTCCACAATGGGAGGTATGTTACTATTTAAAAACTTTGGTATGTTTCCATATTGTCTTATTAATTTAGCATATTGTAATATGATATTATGTTGCAGGAGAAGCGAATAAAAGGAAAGGAGATTCAGAGGCTGAATGTGGCCCCCCACTGTCTATCTCGTGGGGGGTATGATTTGTTGACGCAACGCATGATGAAGGAGAAGACTAAACTCCGAGAAGCTGAGTTAGCCTCTTCTGGTGTAAGCCAGGAAGAAATTTCCCCACCATCTCCTCCAAAACGTCATCAAAAATGGAAGAGGGCTCGGCAAAAGGCCTCCGGTGAAATGACATCAGAGGAGGCCCGCTTGATTGCTGAGCGGATTGTAAGTCAAATTAGTTTCTTTCAACCTCATTAACCATGCTTTGTCATTCATCAATTTTTTTTTACAATATATAATGCTCAATTGTAGGATTCTTTAGAGGATCGGTATACACAGGGAACATTCGTTCCCCGTGGTCGTGAAGATATATTAACTACTGCTATTGGACGCCCAGAACACCCAGGGCGTGTTCGTGCTGCTGGAGCTGGTGTGGGTATTCGAGCATATTTTGGAGCTCCATCATCGGACCATACCCACACCACATCATTGAGCCGGCAGGAGATGACCGAGATTGGAGGAGAGTCTAACAGTGAAGCCGAGACCAGCCGATGGTTGAAGAGCCGACAGCGACGTCGACACCAGCCATTACCGCACGAGTTCGGGAGGAGATGATGCGTGTATTTGGTTCAAGTCTAGCATCCATAGGTGTCACACAACCTACCCACCCACCTATGGATGTTCCTCCTCCATCTGCCGCACGAGTTAGCACTAAGGGTAGTTGTGCTTGAGCCAAATACTGCTGATCAAGAGCTTCCTGCTACTAATCGGGAGGTTGTTGTTGTTGTTGCAGTACATCGACCACTCGGGTATGTGTGGATGATATCTTAATGACAAAAATTCATGTGCATATTAAATAATTAATGTCTTATTTTTGTGTAATCGAGTCGAGTGTGAATTTTATGTTGATGAGGATGGATCTGAACCACGATTGGTGGCGGTTGGTTCAATTGAAGAGGGGCCTCTACAATTCATAGTGTGCCTTTAGCACCTAACTTGGCCAAAGTGGTCATTGAAGAGGTTCGAGATGTGTATGCTCTTGTACCTGTGCCCACGGACGAGGTGATGACGAGTGGGACAGGCCCTCCGGACCTTCATTGCATGGCCTAGACATCTAATCAGGCCTATTTTGAAAAAGGTTTGCATATACTTTACGTTAATTATCATATGTAGTCTCGGTACTATTTTTTATTATTTCTCAAGTCAATGTTATTTTATGTAGGATGTTCGAAGCCACCCAGGTTGCCTAAGCTGGTTCCTACTTCCCATACTAGTAAAGGTAAGGAAGTAGATGTCCCGGAAAATCCAATTTTTCAACTACTATCTGTTGTCCCACGGTTGTATATTCAATCTTTTCAAGTGAAATGGGATGTTAATAAGTTAGGGGTAGACAATAAGAACTTTCCCCTTTACATTGACCACACCGATGTCTGTGGAGATAGCGAGTTGGCAATCGGTGTCTAAACATAGCAGTGTTACAATTTTGGACAATGTAAGTATTTATTTTTATTTACTAATTATGTTATTTGAAGTTATCGTCATATTTAATGTACATTGAACTGGCTACTTTAGGATGATGAATGAATTGTCGGAGGAACAACGCACCCAAGATGTGTATGGATTTTTTGAGCCCCAATCCATACAAAAATCGGAAACAAGAGAGAAGAAGTTCAAATATACATCCAAAATTGGATGATGAAGTCAAGGAAGAAAGTTTACTTGGGTGCTTACCACCATCGGTAAGTATTTAAGCGTATGAAATTATTCGCATTAAATTTTATAGTGTATTGTATTATCCTAACTTTTTGTAATGTAAGCGAAATCATTGGCAGTTGTTGGTTGTTTGCCCAAAGCAGAATGTTGTGGCTTGGTTCCGCTCACTTGGGCAAGAAACCTGATGCGAGATCTTAAAAACATTGTAAACAGGTACACATTCTTATAATAATTTAAACAATTATTAATTGTTTTGTTACTTAATTGTTTCATTATATCTTGTATTGCACAGTGCATTTAAGGTTTGCAATACAATTGATGGAGTACACACAAGCAAAAGCACGACTCAGAGTGGATTTTTGTTAATGTAAGTCATTTTATATTTATGTATTATATCATTCATTTTATATGTCAAATTAATATATTATTTTTTGTAGTGTAATAGGCAACCAAGATCTTATGAGTGCGGATATTATGTTATGCACTTGGATGTGGCTGATTGTTGTTAGCAAGATTGAGGATACATGGAATCGAGGTTTGCTTAAATTTAGTATTCAATAAAAGACCCGAGTATTGTGTCATTGGATACTCTGTTAAATTATCTTTTTCTTGTAACAGGTATTTTCGGACAGGGAAACATTGCCCATAGAGACCATTGACGATATTAGAAACACATGGGTCGATAAGTTTGTTAAAGTTAGAAGTAGGCAAGTTTAGTTATTAATTTAGTACTTAGTTTAGTAGTTAGTTTAGTAGTTAGTTTAGTTACTTTACTAGTTAGTTTACTAGTTAGTTTATTAGTTAGATTAGTAGTTAGTGTATTTGGTAGATAAGTAGTTGGATACACTATAATTTTGGATACAATTTTATTTTTGGATGCACATTCAATTGTTTATATCTTGTACATTGTCTGCCTGGGTTGTATTCAAATTTGCAGGTATGTATATATACAAACATTGGGTACCCTGTATAAACAAAGCCTCCATTTAAAAAAAAAATAGACTTTCTACGTCGGTTCATACCATAACCGACGTAGTAAACACGTACTCGCTTGAGCGACGATTGTACTCGCTTGAGCGACGAAAGCTTCAAACAAAGGGGTCTCTCGGGTTCCATCTCGCTTGAGCGACGAGTGTACTCGCTTAAGCGACGAAAGCTTCAAACAAAGGGGACTCTCGGGTTCCATCTCGCTTGAGCGACGAGTGTACTCGCTTAAGCGACGAAAGCTTCAAACAATGGGGACTCTCGGGTTCCATATCGCTTGAGCGACGAGTGTACTCGCTTAAGCGACGAAAACTTCAAACAAAGGGGACTCTCGGGTTCCATTTCGCTTGAGCGACGAGTGTACTCGCTTGAGCGACGAGTATACACTTTCAACGTCGGGTATGAATAACCGACGTTGAAAGCCTAAACTTTCAACATCGGTTATCTATACCCGACGTTGAAAGTGTATACTTTCAACGTCGCCTGAAACAACGTCGGTTGTATAACCGACGTTGAAAGACATATCTGTAGCAGTGATTATTGAAAGGTAACATTCACTTGGTCTTAGTAACATAATCAGATGTGATACAATTAATAAAACATAAATAATTTTTTAGCAAATATTGATTTTTTTTCACACAATAACCCCATTTTCTATATACATCAAGATAAATAGTTTTTTTTGTATTAATTTTATTAACTTCTAGGACTTCAAAATTTTGATATTTGTAACTATTATTATTAGGAAATGTGCATTAAGTGAAGTTTATATTATTTTATGAAATTTTTTAAACAATAAACTTTTTTTTGTAAATCAGATTATTTATTTATCCCTTAGAGTTATCCGCACTTAAGATTTTTTGTAAATCGTCATATTTTTGTACATCAAATTTAAATGATATTATTTTCTGACCTAGTACTATAACTAATTATTTATTTTGTATGGATCTCTTTAAGAATTAGGTTAAAAAATTATGACGAGATAAAACATATATTATTTGAAATAAATAATTAAAATACGAAATTTTAAGTATTTAAGACTTTAATTTTATTATTTAGATAAATACAAATTCTCTTATATATATATATATATATATTAGTACATTAAAAAATATTATTTATTATTATTAAAATAAAATAATTAAAATATGTTTTAATTATATATAATTATTTATGAGAAATATTTTTGGTCGGATGTTAATAATTTATTTATAATAATATAATTATAATTAATAATTATAATGTAAAATTCATATTAAAAATTAAATTCTTATAATTATAATTATTAAAATTTTAAATTTAAATTATGAATAATTTTTTTACGTTATTTTAATTGTGTTTTTTAAATTAAGTAAAATTATTTTTATTATTTATTTTTATTAATATTCTTAATTTATTTTATATTCAGATAAATAATTGTCAAATGGATAAGAATTTGAGGGAACATTTTTGCAAAAAATATTTTTAAAATATACATAATTTGATAATAAAATTTTAAAAGAAAAATTACAGTATTTTAAATTTTTGCTAAAATTTGATAAGATTCAAACAATTTTTGTTGATATAGTTTGTGAAAAATGTAAATAAAAAATATAATTAAAAAAAAAGAAAATATGATTAAAAAATTATTTAAATTTAAAATATTAAAAAAAAATATAATTACATATAATTTATGTTATAAAATTAAAATTATACTTAAATTTTCATAGATTAAAAGTATAAGTTTTAAAATATGTAAAAATTCAAATAAATCAAAATATTAAATAAGGATATATAATAATAATAATATTAATTTATAAAAGAAAATAAGTTATATGCATTTTCTTATTTAATTTTTTTAATAATAATAATAATGTTAAATTAACTAATTTTAATTTATATTGATTCTTAATAAATTATATAAAGATATTTTAGTTATTTACTAATCTATTTTATCATTTAATTATTTTTAATTAGTCTAATAAATCTTATTTACTATCATATTTTCACACATTTTTTTTAATTTTTCATTCTTTTTGCCTTAATTTAACAAATCTCGTTTTTTTTATTATTTTTCTGTTTTTTTAATTCACTCTCTTTTTGAATCTAAACACAAACTAAATAAATATGTATTCGGAAAGAGATTCCTATTCCTAAAACTAAACACAATAATATTTTACTAAAAAAGAATCTCTATATTTTATTGACGTATTGTATTTTGAAATTAGACTGAAAAGGAAACACTAACATATTAATATTAAAATATATAATAATCTATTTAAAGCAAATTATGAAATAACTTAAGCAACAAAATGCTTAATGAATATGTATATGGCGATATATATAAGTAATACAAAATGCTGAATGATTATTTAAATTTATTTTAAAAGTGAATTAACTTGTACTAATTTTACAGTTGATGGCGTGAATAATGGAATGTGGGTAAGTCAAAACGATGCAACTTGAATGGTTTAAATATTTCCACTTAGAAAGCTACATGCATGGGTTGGCAGATTTAGACCAGACTAAGCCAATTCATTCCAAAATCATAAAACAAAAAATATGTAAAATCATTCCACAAAAGGCAAAACAATTATTTTTTTACAAAAAAACAAACTTTATTTGTTTTTGCTAAAGCAAGTGTTGTTTGGGGGTAGAAGGAACATTATAGAAATTACCCACATATGGTAAGCCTATAATTAAGGCAATAAATAATTAATGATGCATCTTCCTCTACAATGGATAAAGCTGCATTTCCAATTTCACAACATAAATTGCAATCATTAGACACCACCCAAGCCATCAACACTTGTTGCTATCATTATTTTTATTTAAATATTTTTAATACTTGTTAACACTTTCTTGGTTGATGGTAGACACGTTGGTATTATTTTATCAACTGCTCATTGTTTGAGTTATCACGGTCACGGTCAGGTTAAGGTTTTTTTGTTAAAGGGCCGTGTCAAGAAGTATTGGCAAATGATTCAAATAAGGCTGATCCATTAATCTTTGAATTGGGCTAACAATATAAGGCCCATGAGCTACAGACTTATTGGTTCAAGTTATTGGACCATTTACATCCGTAATGCCACACAGATTCATCTTACACCTCATAATTCATCCTGTTAAACTAAAAAAAATATATTAGCCTTATTCTAAAATAGATTATGGATTCATTATTCTTGAAGCTTTTGGAATATTTTTTTTTAAATATTTTGGATTGACTTAAAAAAAAAATTCGAAATATTTCTAAAAGTTTTCATAACACTCTCAGAAATTCGGAATACTTAAAAAAAATTCATTTCAAAAGAGTGAATATGAAACTTATGTTATTATTTCCAAAATTAACTTTCTGATTTCTTTAAATTAATATTTTTAAAATAGTAAAGTTATATTTATATTTAATAATTTGAAATTTCTAAAAAATTATATATTTTTAATGTATTCATTCAAAATTTGTTTGGATTTTTAATTATTAATTTCATAAAATACAAACATATTATTATATTTTTAAATAAATATAAAATATTAGATGTAGTAAAAATATGCCAAAATATTATATTAACTTATTTTTTTTATCATACAATGATAAATAATAATAATAATCTATAAAAATATAAATACAGAGTAATTATATATTGATCATCATTATATATATATATATATATATATATATATAAAGAAATTTAATATAATAATAAATTTTATTATTATATTAATATATAGAGTTGTTTATTAGATTTTTTTCTAAGACTGGTCAAAATATTGTTTGAGAATATCACTTTTTGTGTAATCTTTTGAAAATATATATTTTTATTTATTTATTACAATAATGAAAATCCAGTAAAAAATAAATTAACGTAATATTCTCTAATTTTAAATTTTTATAAGCAATATTAATATATATAGCCACACATTTTAGTTTAAGAAACAGTAGAGTGGTTACAAATTTTATATTTATTTTATTAATTTTTAATTACTGTTTATATATATATATATATAATATTTTTAATATCATTTTTATTTTAGAAACTAATATATGTTGATGTGTAATAAGAACAATTATTATACAATATTAAATTAAGTTAAAAAATTAAACTAAATAAAAATATGGTCACCCATACATGATAAAACCTAGTTTCCTGTTTGATAAAAATGTAAAAAAAATAAAATAATAGTTAATTGTATGAAAAATTAATCGTAATTTTTAAGTTTAAGGAGAAAAATTACTGATAAAAATTAATCATTACTTATAAATGGTCATATTCAAGAATTTGTTAAAGACTTTTACAAGTTCATCTACCGTTCTCAACACAACCTAATTGACAAACATTTTATTATACTTTAAAAAAAAGTTAAAATCTTAAGATTTAAGAAGAGTAGTTAGAAATAAACTTTCAATTAATTAGATTTTTTTTAAATAATATTATTAGTTAAAAATTAAAGTAGGTAAACTTTTTTTTTAATTTAAATTTTCCCTTCTAATTAATAGTTGAATTAAGATGAAATATAACCTGTTAATATATTAAAAAGTTTAATTTTGTCCAAAGTAATATAATAATAATAATAATAATAAAATGACCAAACTCTATTCAAAATTTTATATAAAAAAATATATTTATAAATATAAAAATAAAATATTTTAAAATTAATTTATTTATAATTAAATTGACTAAATTTTAAATATAAATCTAAAAAATAAATATATGTAACTCATTTATATAGAGTGAGTTTTTTTCTTATCATAAATATTATTAATTTTCAGTTATTTTTTTCTCTATACACACTCATATGACCTTTTAAAATCAATCTCATAAATCTTTATTCCTAACACATTATTAAAATACAATTTTTTCACCATCTCCTACATCATTGACTATGATCGCTTTTGAGTCATCGTACACAATAAATACTAAAAGTTTTTATTAATCAACGCACAAAAACGAACACGCAAAATATAAGAGTATATATATCACAGATAAATAAAAATAAATTTTTATAACAGAAAATAATTATATAAAAAAACTAACATCCCTAATACCCCTCTCAAGATAGAATATGTATGTCAATAAGACCTATATTGAATTATATTTTCATAGAATGATGTTGTTTATAGGAATTTAGTAAACATGTTCCCAAGTTAATGTTTAGATGGAACATGAGAAAGAATAATGAGACTTTCAAACTTTTGCCGAATGAAATGACAATTCACTTCTTCTATATGTTTGCCGAATGAAATGACAATTCTGAGGTTGCTCGTTCCCATCGTAACTTTGTTCTCAACCAGTGCAAATACTATCTTGTAATTCTCTCTAAATTTTGTCTCACAGGATGTAAACCAATTAACACTCCTACTCCTTCTATCAAATTAAACACAGAAGATCGTGATCTTTTTGATGATTTAATAGGTTTTCAAAGGTTAATTAGCAAATTAATATATTTGACCAATAATTATTTAGATATTTGTTTTGTTGTCCAACAAATCAGTCAGTTTATGTCTCAGTTATGCCAACCTCATTTTCGAGCTGCCATCTTCTATATGTCTCAGTTATTGAATCATCAAGAATATCACCATCTTCTGCACTTAATTTGATAGAAGGAGTAGTAGTAGGAGTGTTAATTGGTTTACACCCAGTGAGACAAAATTTAGAGAGAATTTCAAGATAGTATTTGCATTGGTTAAGAATAAAGCCACGATAGGAACAAGCAACTTCAGAACCCAAAAAAAAAAAATTTGAAAATGAAAGTATTGCTTGACCTGATTAATGAAAGAGAGATTGTTGTCAGTTAAGACAATATCGTATACCAAAAAGAGTTGTTAAGGAATGATCATGGTGATGAATAAACAACCAATCATCATCAACAGAACTTTGAATAAAATCAAAAGTAAATAAAACAAAGTTGAGCTTAGTATTTCATTGCCTGTTGGTATGACGCAATCTATATAAGGATTTATGCAATTTACAAACCATGTTAAGGGAAGAAGGATGAAAGCTAAGAGGAGATCACATATAAACCTCTTCATTGAGATCACCGTGCAAAAACGCATTGTCTATATCTAGTTGATGTAGAAACCAACCAGAAGAGACAACCATGGAGAGAAGAGAATGCCCGATAGTTAACTTCACAATAGGAGAAAAAGTCTGAAAAGAATTCGTCCCCTCTATTTGTGTGAAACCTTGAGCGACCAAACGTATTTTATACTACTTAATAGATCTATCTGCCCAGTGTTTGTTGTGGTAAACCCATTTACAACCCACAATTTTCTTTTTTGAAAAAAGATTAACTAATGACTAGGTATGATTTCTCTCAAGAGCTTGTAATTCAACCATCATAGCCTTCCTTCAACATTCAAGTTGACTTGTTTCTTTGAAGGTAATAGGATCATTTGTACAAGAGAAAGACAAAAGACATTATGATTGTTAGAACATTTAGAATATGGCAAATAAGAATCCAAATGATGGAGAGTAAAGAGTAGTCGAAGTAGAATTAAATGAAGAAATAATATGACAGTGATAGGCAACTAAGTAAGAAAGAGGTTTCTTTACTCGAGTGGAAACTCGTGCATCATATTCAGTGACTTGAAGTTGATTAAAATGTAAAGACACATTATTGTCTGAAAAGTTTAGAGAATCATGCATGTGTGAAGAAATTGTATAGTAAGAATAGGGATAAAGATGTGACAATAGTAAAAAGACAATCAAATTTAGTTTGATCTGTAATGTTATTGACAATATCAACATGAGGTAATGAAGAATCGACATTGGCATAGAAAAAATGTGTCTCACAAAAAATTACATTTCTAAATATGAAACATGATTTATGATTGAGATTATACAAAACATAACATTTTGTTCCAGTTTTGAAACCTTAGGAAATACATTTGGAAGTGTGTTTATCAAGTTTGGTGCATGCAAATGTAAGAGTAGTAGCGTATGTTAAGCAACCAAACACACATAAAAAATGTAAACAAGGGGACTGACCATATACAAGCTCATAAGGGGATTTAAGTTGTAAAAAGGGAGTTGAATGCATGTTGATAAGATTTGTGGCATGTCTAACAACAAAAGACTAAAAAAAAGAAGGTAAATTTGCTTGAAAAAGTAATGTACTGACTAACTTTAAGTAAGTGTTGGTCCAAGAAGACACTCGAAACTGGAAGGATAAACAAACCCACCCGGTGGACTGCCGAGCTACAAGTCCCACGACATAGGAGCGGGATTCTCTAAAAAGTCAAGGTCACGGGTGGCCAAGAGAGCCCACTTGGAGACTTAGGATCTCAGCAGAAAATGCGAAGGTTGTTAAAAGTCGGTCGATAGGCGAAAGCGAATCAACTAGTTTAGTTCTGATCTGAGTAGGCTTATATTATAATAGGGAATAATCTAACACTGGGAACCGGGGCTGGCCAAAGTCCAGGGTGGCTCAAAGTTTGATCAACCCTGTTTTTTGCCCTATATGTGTTAAGCATATTTCTCAAAGTAGCATGATTGGACCTTCTTAGCGCTTAGACTACTACCTTCAACCTCCTCTTAGATAGAGGAAAGAGCACGTAAGACTTTCTTTTTTACGATCTTTCTTATTTTATTTATTTATTTTATTATTCGTTACAGGGGTAGACCACTCACTACAGTGACTTTCTCTTATATAATAATATGAAAAAAAAGACACCAATGATAGATGTAACACTAAGCCAATATGGAAAGTGGAGTAGAATCAATCAATTGACATACCTTGAATCTAACGACAATCCTTTCTTTCTTTTTATTCACTCCCACTGTCGATGACCCTTGGTCTACGTGGATCAGGGGCCCAGCTAACACGTGAAACACTCCGCCTGAGAGTACGATCGCAAGACCGAAACTCAAAGGAATTGACAGGGCCTGCACAAGCGGTGGAGCATGTGGTTTAATTCAATACAATGCGCAAAACCTTACTAGCTTTTGACATATGAACAATAAAACTAGTCCTTAATGGGATGGTACTGACTTTCATACAGGTGCTGCATGGCTGTTGTCAGCTCGTGTCGTGAAAGGAAAGGTATGAAGTCATACTCTCTTATTTTTACGAGTAAGAGATTTGATATTGGGCTTCTTACGGATGTGGAGTCAAAGGCTAAGATAACCCTTCTTCCCTTCTTGATTCATCCCTTACTGTAGTATCATACCTAGTGAAAGAAAGTCATCAGTCAGTAGCGAGTCGAGCCTATTAGCTATTAGAATACCATTTTATTAAGGAGTCTCAACACAAGAAATCTCATGCAAAATATCTTTGTTGGAGAAAAATTCATGCAACATTATTTTTTTACTATTGTCAGGCCTGATTCTTTGAAGTTTTAAGATAAGTTGTATTTCAATTAGTTGAACAAAAGATGGAAGAATGATTTTGACAACAAATTTATTTTTTTAAAAATAGATCAAAGTAAATTGTGTGAAATAGTAAAAAAATATTGGAAATCATTAATAGAGGTATTAACAACAAGACCACAAATGTCCACATGTATTAGTTCAAAAAATCTGAAATTGCGAGTATGACTATTGGAAAACACTATTTTTTTTTGTTTTGCATAATGACAAACATTACATGGAGGTAAATAATCAAAAGTAATGTTATTGTATTTAGAAGATAGGTATTTTAGCATTTTATGAGAATTATGACCTAGATGGAGAATTATCAATAGTCATGATGGAGGAAAAATGAGATGAAAAAAATGTATTTTAGAAATATGTTTGCACGAGTTCAAGTCACTAAATTCTTGCAAGTAAAACATGTCATTCTTTTGTTTAGCTAGACCAATCATTTGAAAACTGGATATCTGCATGATGAAACAATGAATATCCCAAAATAAAATCATGCAATTAAGGTGGAAATAACTTTAGGAATGAAGATTAAATGGACAACAAAATATGGTGCATAAAAAGTATTTTTAATGGTCAAGGGACCAAGATGAATGGTGCTAGAAAATTTAGCAAAAACAATAATTTGATTAGGTAATTTATTGGAATAGGTGAGACAGATTGTAAGGATACAAAAAGACATTTAGAAGGACAAATGTGATCAGTTGCCCCACTGTTTAGAATCCAATGGGAGGTATAAGAACTATCACCTGAATAAGTAGTTGAAGAAGTCTGAGTATGATTGGTAGAAGACGAAGTGTCCTTACTTTGTTGGAGATGAGTCATGAGGTTTTGATATTGCTCCTTTGATAAATGAAACTTATATCGATTAGAACTATCTCTCGAGGAAGAAGATTGTGAAGCAGTATCTGAGTTTACATTAGCTAAGCTAACCTAAGAAGTAGAACTGAAAATATGACTCCGATTAGATTTTCTATAGCTAGGAGGAAAATCAATACGCCAATAAAAAGTGTCATTGATTTTCTTGTAGTTTTCACAATATTTATTATGGCGACAAGTAAATTTGCTAAGGGAAGTATTGTTGGCAAAAACAGAGGGACCTTTGGTGGAAGTGGTGAAGACAATAGAATCTTGAGATGAATGAATTGAAGAAACACCAAGAAATTTTAGTTCATGTTGCAGAATCATAGAAAAATACTTGACAAGCGAAGACATGCGATCCATCATCATAATCTAAGATCGAACCTACGAATAGTTATCGATCAAACCACGAAGAAAGCGAATGACACTCACATTCTTTCTAAAGTTGGAGAAAAGAACACAAGAATAAGAAAGAGAACAAGTGCAAGAAAGAACTCAATGATACATTTTGATTTCTTTCCACAGATCTTCAAGCTTGTAATTTTGATTTCGATTTTAAAGGTCAGCAATCTGAGATTTATTAACATGCGAAAAATGATCCTTAAGATCTTACCAGATTTTAGCTGCAATTTCCATCTACATCACTGAATGTTTGATAGCGAAAGTCATGGATCTCGCAAGCCAGGAAATCACCATGTGATTACAACGACATCATTCATTATGCAAAGAATCAGATTTTGGAGGACAAAATAAATCGTTTTGTGATAAATTTTTCTTTGTTCTTGGTTTCTAGAGCGACCACCATTTCACTTTCTCATTGGTAGTAATCTGTCTTAGTAAGATGCACAAAAACTAGGACGAGTGCTGGGTTTTTTCCAAGATGAAGATAGAAAAAATTGGTAAGATTAATAATGTGATCCGATGGTTTGTTAAGAGAAGGATTTTGGCTAATGTAAGCCATGATTGATAAAAAATAGAGAGACAAAATAACTATTTATGAGTCATTATATAAAAGAAATACTTAAAGCCTTTATTGACCAACGCACAAAAACGAACAAACAAGATACAAGAGTATATATATATATATATATATATATATATATATATATATATATATATATATATATATATATATATATATATATATACCATAATAACATAGAAACAAGAAGAAATTGGTATAACGAAAAACAATTTTATATAAAAACTTATATCCCTAATATTCACATACAAAATAACATATTTATCATACAAAAAACTAATATTAACATACAATTATAAAAATAATTTACAAATAAGTGCAATCAGCAAATTGAATTTCTTTGAATACTAAACTTCAAATTCTCTCAACATTACTCTATCTTTCACAAATTATCTATTCACTAATACATATATGAATAGTGAGTTGAACCAATTTTGTGTCACTTGACCCAAGTGAAATAAGGTTATCCCATAACATATGTGAGTATTAATTTCACTTATTCACATATAAGCTTAAGTAAAATTGATATCTTTGTTTCTTTTACCATTCGATGAGACTGAAAATTGGACAATAGGTTTGCTACACATTGCTTTTTATTTTGAAAGTTAACATTAACGCTTATAATTCTATGCTTAGATAAATCAATTGCAAATTTTGATTCAGAGGTTTAATGTTGTTATTTCTAGTTAATTCTTGCAAATTGAGAAAATATTTTCAATATATAGTTTGATATTATTGATTATTGTGATGTTTGTTTTTTCTAACCAAATGGCATGATAGAAAAAACAATAACACAATAACAAAAAATACCAAAATAATGCAATGAAAATAATTTTTTCAATTTATATAATAATAAAATGACATTAATAATCATATTTAAACCCAAATATTTTTAATGACAATAACAAATAAACACATAATTTTACCATGAAATAATCCTCTGGTGTTATAAGTAAAAAATCATTAACATAAGTTAATCAATCAAATATATGATCAAACAAGATTATAAGAAAATCTAATCTAATATACAAATATGTGTTTACAATCTATCGTTATATCAAAGTAATAAAACATTTAAATTATAGGAAAAAAAACCCTCAAAAATAGAGTATCCGTGTGAAATTAATTTTTCCAACCACATATTTTTAACCCATGATCCTAACTATTAAAACGAAAACACATTGTCAATATTGTATTTAATTTTCAACAAGATATGTCAACAAATGGAACAATTATCATAATTTAACTAAAATTTATATGTAAATATGCCAAACAACCTTTTTCCTCTTTCCCTCTTTTTTTTTCTCTTCTCAAAATATTACAAAATTAATACTCACTCTTTGACTAAAAAATCTCCATCAACCGAACTTTAAGAGAGAAAATGGTCTTGAACTTAGAAAGTTAAATTTTTTTGACACATAAGTAAAAGTAAAAAAAAAAAAAAGACTAATATGATTTATAAATATAAATTTAAAAAATTCTTACCAATGTCATAGGTGACAAGTAATTTGGTCACAAATTTTTGACAAATTTAATTAACATAAATAAACAAAGTTATGCAGGTAAATTTGAAAGCAGTAGATCATTACAGCAGGGAAAATTATAGCTCTCTACTGCTTCTGTCAGATATTCATTGGGTTCAAGATATCTCCTGCATTAGCTTCAAAGATTTGAGTAATTGAGATTTACTTCACTTATTCATACCTTAGAAAAATGATATGATAAAAAATTTGTCACTTGTACAAATATTGTGATATTGGAATGTGTGAATTTAGTCCTTGTGACTTGAAGGTCAAGTTAATGTATCACATACATGACATTAACCAATGAAAATACCAACTCAATTAACGTTATGCAATTCTAAAATTTTCAAAAAGATGTTGTTAATGTCAAAAACTAAATTTGTAGGATCTATAATTTGAGAGACCAACTTAGACATTTACTCTACTTTTAATCATGTTAGTTTAATAAACAAATTAAATTGAAATCGTAAATCTCTAATGAATTTTCTTAGCCTATTCACACTATAGAACCAGTTTTCTCGTTTTTATCTTGTCATGACATGGAACAATATCAGCTACAAAATAGTTGTTATTTTGATAAGTGTTTGCAAGTAACACTGAAATTTGTGACATAATAAAATCAGATAACATCTTTTCTCCCTCTACTTACAATTAAAAATCTCTTACGACGAGATATGTATTCACTTTTCAATGGGTTGACGATTGTATACTTACACCTCGTCTCAATCTCCTTGTTTCCATAATCATGTAATAGCAGACAACACTTTTTATTGCATTATCAGCACAAACACAAAGCACTACTCTTTGTTTCTTCACCTTTCTCTCATCACATAACAAACAACAAAATTATCTAACCACCATCAAAAGCAATTAACTTATTCATATACGCCAATTTATGAATCAATTGAATACACAGTCCCCATATGATCAAACAATGCTCAAAGGTCACCATGCACTTGTGTTCTTCCATTTTATTTTATTTTATTGTGCTTTGGAGATTTAGAAGGGACTCCTTTTGCATCAGCCTTATCAAGGGTGACTGTGCAACCACTCTATTTTTCTCTCAAATCTGCTTTGCTTTTGGCTGGAGACCTAGTCAGACAATGCTTTTGATTACGTTGAAACTTGAAAGGAGAGAAGGCAGATTAAGATTATGACTATGCTATGCCACATGGGTTGTCCCACCGATGTTGTCTAAATATTGGAAAATTGAACAGGGGTTGCATATGACTGGTACAGAGCATAAACTTTATGTGAAAAAGAAATGGCCAAAGCCAATAACCAAAATAAACTTTTTTGGTCCTACTCAGCTGAATAAATTCTTCTCAATTTCATCTATCCCTAATGGTTTTTGCTACCCGACGAATACTGATTTTAGTAAAAATACCACCCACAAACTTTTAATCGTTATTAGGTACTCAAAAGCTTACAGTAATCCATATTTCCACCGATCTCATCCGAATTAAAGCCAAATCATTTTCTTTCTTGGATTAGTTAAGAATATGAATATTCTTGTAAATAGAATCCGAATCAAATATATAAATTATTTTTTTTTATAAATTATTCAATTTTCTGATTTTTAATTTTCAGTTTTCTCCCTCCTTTTCTTATTAGCCTCTTTCATAATTTATAAAAGTGGTCATAAATAATTTATGTGTGTTTCGTTACAAAGTTGAGTCTTTCGTGCATGGTTTTTTAGGGCCAAATTTTCCATATCAGAATATAATATTCACTGCCCGAACACGTGGTTTTGTGCTAAATGGAATCCAAAATCACAAGCCCTTACCGAGGAACATGTGCATAAATCATTCTCTAAGTTGAAGGGCATGGTGTCCCAGCAATGGCCATGCACATTTATATAAGGGCTTTGGTAAAGATAGAGAGATTCTCCATAGTGTTATCAGACCAAAGGTTTCCAACTCAATCCTTCGTGACAAAGTAACATCATCATCATCCAATCTAATATGATATCTTTTTCTTTTTTATCATAACAACATGGTCGTCCTTCTTTTTTGACACCTGTTTCTCCCCTTCTCACTCATCACCTTTATCTTCAACACCCCCCCCCCCCGCCTCTCTGGGCTTTTATTCATACTCTATGTCATTCACATACTTACATGTCTTTAAAGCACTACTGCTGCATGAATCACACTGAAATCCTAACCAGGTCATTCTTCTACTTTCCAATTACACTCTCTGATAATGGCCAAGGAAGCTTCTCTGTGCCTCTTGTTTCTCTCCTTTCTCATTATCTCCTGTTCTGGTGAGTAACCGACACTGATATGTAATATCTCAGAATAGTAATCGTATTTATTCCTGTGAATATTCTTGGCACAAGTCCAAAATTAGCCGTTTCTCCTTTGTTTGCTAATTTGTTTCTGAATCTACAACACTTATTGTGTTCATAATATTGTGATTCTCTTGTGTCACACACCTTGCAGGATCTCTTGTGGGTATTTCCTTCCGCGAGAGGGGAGACCCTTCGAAATTTGCTACAACCATATCATTCCTCCAGCAAAAAAACGTTTCCTCGTCTCAGATTCGACTTTTTGTTACAGATCATAGGATTTTGAGCACTCTCAGCAACTCCATCGTGCCAACTGATTTGTACTTGAACAAAAGTCAAGTTCAGAGTTTCATTACTTCAAAGCCCTCTGACCTAAAAGCTCGTCTACTTAACCTTCTCCCTCACTCAAACATCAAAAGCATCATTGCTAGCTGCGGCAGTGAGTGCTTAGCACAAAATGAGATGCCTTTGTTCTTGCATGCTCTGAAATCAGTTGGTTCAGTGCTCAGGGAGCTTCACATAGCGAGGGAGGTAAAAATCTCAGTAGCATTTTCACTTTCATTCTTAGAAAAGTTGAAAGCACCGCATGAAAACAGTATTCGTAAGATTCTTTCATTTATAAGGGAAATGAAATCCTTTGTCATGGTAGAAGACAGCATTGATGGAGAATTAAGCATGGAGAGTCACTCTGTTCATGCTATAATCAAACGAGCCACTCTTGCTGCTTCGATTCTTCCTTGCAAAGATGTTCCTATTGTTTTAACAATCAAGAGCGCAGTTGTCCCCACTTCAATGGAGTTAGCTCAATTTAGTGAGAGGGTATCCAAATATCTAGAAGCAAAGACTCATATTACAAAAAGAATAGCTGCATTATATGCAGAGGTGCATTCAACAGAAGATTTTGGAAGTAAAGGATTTAAAAGGGAAGAGGAAAAACTGTTTCCTGTGTCCCGCAGAGAGATGCTTAGTAAATCCCATAAAAGGAGAAGTCTAGATGATACAACAAGCCCAACAAACACAGTTTTCCCAACAAATCCAGCATCATCCATACCAATCATCACGCCCCCAGATACACCAACCATCATCACAGTTCCTGCCACAAATCCTGTCACAATTTCCCCTTCCAATCCTGCTGGAATGCCTGTGACAGTTCCTTCTACCACGCCTGTACCTTTTCCGCCCACAAATCCAGCCAATACACCAGTACCAGTGAGCAATCCAGCTACAACAACACCTGTAGGGATACCACCCCCAATAAACAACCCTGTGACATCTTATCCACCTCCATCAGGAAATGTTCCTGTCACAAATCCCCAACCTCAACCACCTCCTGCAAACACTAATGCTCCTGCCATTCAGGGGCAGAGTTGGTGTGTGGCAAAGCAAGTAGCTCCTGAAGCTTCTCTTCAAGCTGCACTAGATTATGCTTGTGGAATGGGTGGGTCAGATTGTTCTCAAATTCAGCAGGGTGGGAATTGTTACAGTCCAGTTACTTTGCAGAACCATGCTTCTTTTGCCTTCAACAGCTACTACCAAAAGAATCCAGCTCCAACAAGCTGCGACTTTGGAGGGACTGCCACCTTAGTTAACACAAATCCAAGTAAGATCTTAAATTCTTAATAGTTTTAGCAACCCATATTTTTTATTATTCTAAGATCCTTTTGGAAGAACACATACAAATTTATCCAAACAAAACCTTAATCTTATCTTCTGACATAAGAATTTACACTGATATTTGAGAGAGCTTAAGAAAAAAAAGAAGAAGAAGCTTATGACACGTACATATAGCTATTCCCATCTTACTAAAATAAGCCTTTCAAGATAACTGCTCTTCAGACTTATTTATAAAAGGAAACTTATACGTAAGTAATTATATGATAAGTCTTCAGTTTAATTAAGCTGTTTACTTAAACTGACAATTTTAGACGAGTGGTCATTTTTAACTTGCTCTTCTGAACTGTGAATAGGCTCGGGTTCATGCATTTTCTCCTCCTCATCATCAACAACAACGCCAAAGTCATCATCCCCAACACCACCTACACAATCAAGTCCAACACTACCACCACCAAGTCCAGTAACACCTGTATCATTAATTCCAACAGCACCACCAACAACACCAGTAACTGGTCCTTTTGGGTAAGTGAGACAACAAGTTTTTTAATGGTTTCAGTAACTCTAATGCTCCATTAAGCATACTAATAATGCTACCTTTTTGCAGATATGGTACACCACCTTCAGTGTTAAATTCAAGCAACCCCGCGTCAGGTACAATGCCAGATTTTGGGTCTGAAAGTCCTCCTGTTGTAAATACAACGTCAACCTCTCATTCTCGGAGTTTGAGACCTTCTGTTGCCTGCATTGTTCTGATGGTATCATTTGTCACTACGAGACTCAGTATGCACCCATAGAGTTCAAAACAAGATTTCCATTTGGATCATAGTATGAAATGCTCAATAGTATCTCTAGCTATACGTTGGAGTTGTAATGTAGCATTAGGTTCAGAAAGCTGTTAGAGTAAGAACGGAACAAAAGAAGGCTAAGTGATTATGAGTGATGTGCTAAATTTAGGTTAGATGAAGGCGAGGGAATTTGTAACGTGGAAATAATGGCTGCTGTATGGTATCTAGGTTGTACAACAGACTATGATTAATATTGGTCATGTACATAGGTTTTGAAAGCTTCTAGTTCGTTTCATTGTATGGAATTTGTAGTCCAGTGTAAATTGGTCAGAGTTGTTTTTGAAATTGGTCTTCGTGGATTATAATTCAACAAAGAAGTCCCACTTCAAATTCTAGGAAGATAGTCAATTATGTTTATGAGACACACACTATGAAGATTAAGATAAATGGATTATCTCTCCAATATATAATGCATTTTGTGGGTGCACAGCCTGAAAGAAGTTAATCAAACCTTAGTTTAGTATTATCTCTTCAAGATTTTTAATGTTGCAGTGTTGCTTCTTTTTATCTCTAATGTCTCGATGGCTGGTGTAACTTGAATTTCCTTTCCAAAGGTTTTTTCTTTGCTTTCTTGGCTTTCCATGCTTCCCCCATCTATTTCAATTACTAAAAGCAAAGATAAATGGATGGCGGTTCTTATCATTTATACAGCAAATCATGAAAACTAAGATTATAATTGATAAGAGTAATGATTAATACAAAACTATGCATTCAGCATCCACTTATATAGATATGTGGATAATTTAATTATACATGTTTGTGTGTGTGAGAGAGAGACATCATGAACCTAAAAAAATTTGTGTATAATTAGGTTCATATACTATTAACTACCTATAAGATCGAGTGAAGTAAACTGGTACACGTGGTTATCGAGTGTGAAGGTCAATAATTACTAAGATTGTTAATGGTTTTAAACAATTATATTTATTTACTCTTAATTACCTATAAGGTAACTGAGTAACAGGAACTAAACAATTTTAAAAAGGGATTATATAATTTGGTTTCCATTTTAATAATAATTCAACCGAAATCTAAAAGTTAACACAGAATTTTATCAAGTAATTCTTTGGGCTTTTAAAAGTTTTTCATAGAAGGCCGTTCCATTGAAATTGAACTTTTGATAGGCGCATATGAGAACATTCTTTTCTATTATACACAGGAATTAACACTCATGAACAATTTATAAAAATTCTTCAATAAACTAAGTTAGACTCACAACAATTAAAGGTTTAATAGTTTAAACACAATTAAATTAAGAATATTAAATAAAATTATTTTAATTTTCAATATAATATATTAAACATGGTTAAAAAATATAATATCATGATATTTATACCAAGATTTTATTTGAAACACAATTTAATTCATTAAAAACACCTTAGATTGAATGTCAAAGAAAGTATTAAAAAGAAATATTATGCAGGTGTATGTTATTATTACTCAATTTTAATGTAATATTTTTAAATTACATAGTTATTTTATTAAAAAAATAATTATACTGACTATTAAATAAATTTAAATCAATTAATAGATTTATACCTATTAATAAGGTATATATTCAAAGTAAATTTTAACAAACTTACAAAGTGTTATGTATTAAACTATATAGATTGAAAATAACTTACATCAAGAATAGATTAAACTTTAACCTAAATTAAAAAAATTAAGCTAGCCAATAAATCAAAGACATCTAACAGCAAATTGTTATCATGAATGCATTGGATGCCAATCCTAACGTTGGAGATCATTCAGACCAAGAAAATGACGAGGAATCACTAAAACAGAAATAAGGCGAATCCTCCAAACCAACCCCTCCAAAAGCATTGACTTTTAAAGTGACGCATGTGAGCCACTTTTCTTATATCCAAAGCAGACTAGACATTTGCCAGCAGGGCATTACCTATAGCACATTATTAAGTGGCTGTTTTTTCATAATTTACTCTTTTTCTATACAAATGAGTGCGAACGAGGTCCACCACAGCCACCATCAGCATGGTAACTGTATGGTCACGTTAAAGATCCATCACATCACTTTCTTTGCTGAGAAATGCATGAACTAAGCTCAACTGGCCCTACAAATAGTAGTAATGGGGCCATAAATGTGTAAACGCAACTACTGTGTCTGCAATGTATTTTCTTGAGCAGCGGAAAAATTGTGATCCTCATGCTACGAGTACATACTGCACAAGCTAAAGCTACGTTATATATAAACTGCAATTCTACAGCCCAAAAAGGCTTCTACAATTTCTCTAGTCTGCTATAGTATATAGGAAACCCTCTTTATATACAATAATTGTTTTGGTTTCAGGAATGGTTTCATCGCCTTGAAAATACCACCAAGACCAACATGGACATAGAGACCACGATTTTGAAGCCGGATGTGTCCCAGAAATTCTGATTTTGCTTTTCTGCACCCACAACTTCTCTTTGTTGCTTTGCCGCTAATTGATCTCTCAGTTCTTTAATAGCTTTGTCCCGTCGCTCACCCATCTGTTTACAAACCCATACAATGAAACATGAGATTTGATTAGAAGATCAGTAAAAAGGGTATAAACTTCACTAAGTTGCCTGAGTGAGGAGGTTAGATGATGTAAGTAAATCACACAGCATCGCATTATTACATGAAAAGTCGTGAACAATGGTCCAGTAGAAGATAAGAAAATGGAATCTCCTTCAATATCATGTTTCACTCTTTCATGGTTCAATGCAAGTTCTAGGCTAAAATAATCAAAGCATTTGATCAAATAAGTCAAACCAAAATTCCAAAAGAAGAGCCAAGATAGACCAATTCAATTATTTTTTGTATATGACAAGAACAAAAAGTATCTTTTGAGCCAGAAGTGCATGCCTGGGTATTGCTTTTTGTAGGAAGAAGTTTTATCAGTAAATATGCAATTATTTCTTCGATAAGTTGAGCCAAACACACTTTGTGAAATAGCTAAATTTACCCTTTGGAGTTTTCGTGTTTGGGAACGAGCTTCCTGCAGACAGAATTCTAGCTTCAACACCTTCTTCTTCAGCTCCTGATCAGTACGCCGCTGTTTCTCCAACTGCAAGTTAAAACACATCAATGCCATTAAATACATTAGTAGCCAAGCACCTCAAGAAAGGACAAGTATTAGAGTACGTACTCTGATAACAAGAAAACACGAATAAATGAATGAGTATAACACACACTGGCAAACCAAGATAGTTTTACCTGTGACTCTAATTCCTTGGTCTTGAGCTTCCAGTGAGCGGACATGATCTTAATTTCATCCTTAAGTTTTGCTATTTCCTCATCCTTAGCACCTAGAAGCTTATTCATCTTCTCAAAATTTTTAGGAGAAACCTCATCTAATATTTTCCGCAGTTCACAATTCTTGTTCTCTCCGGCTTTTGCTAGAGCCTCCATAATATCGTGCTCAATTCTCAAAACTTCATCTTTCAATTGCTTTTGTGAAGATTCCCTTGCCTGAAGATCCTTCTGTAAATTGTCTAGTTGCTCCCCCAGCCTTAGGACACGATCCTCGTGCTCTCTTAGTGAACCATTTTTCTTATCTAATTCTTTTATAAGTTCTAAACATTGGAGCTGCGCTGATTGAGCTGATGCAGCACTTGCGTCAGCAGTTTCCCTCGTTGCTACAAGCTGTGTTCTAAGGTCATCCAACTCCTTCAGATACTGTATCAAGAGTACAAATATGTTGTAAGTAAATGATACTCAGACTACTATCCGGGATGGTTTCGCTTTCGAATTTATGTTTTAACTTACAGATAAACAATCAACCAGAATGTATTGGTTTTAGAATGTTTATAAAGCAACACACAGGCTTTTAAAGTAATCAGAAACATGATACATGCTTGAAGATATATGGAAAAAAACGTGTGCCGCCTAAAATGCTGAATTTACATAGCACCTTCGTGTGCTGAAATTCATTTTGTGTGTACCATGTTCTGTGATCCGTTAGAGAATACCCCGGAGGTCAAGGCATAAGCAATATGTAGTGTTTCAGTTTATGTACAAATGATTTGTCAAATTCTCCTTTACTTAAGAGTAATGATACCGTTTTGTAAACTCTTCACTCGGGTGGCTCAATAAAACTCTTTCATCAAAGAGTAACAACATCTATTTAAATGTTAAATGCATAATTGTATATCCAAAATTGATTACTTTAAGAATAATGTGTAGTATACTTGTGTTTCAATTATTATCACATAAATGGTTAAATTATTTTGCTGGTTCCTGATTTTTTTTTTAATTAGGTCCTTCAACTTGAATTTAACTTTTAATTAGTCTTCTCCATTTTACTGTCGTTACAGAAAATTAACGACAAACACGTAATAAAGATTGTTGTACATGACTAGTGTTTTTGATGTGTGTTGCAAGCACAAATAGTCATTTATAAGAGTTTTCTAATCTGGGTTAAAGTTCATCTATAGAGGTTGAAACTACGTGAAAGAATGATTGGGTTGTGACTTCATCTATAGAGATTTGAAACCATGTACAAAAATCTCACACTCTATTGTGCTTACAACAAACTGTAAAAGCATAACTCCCCTGACTGATTTATCGTTAGATATAGTTTATTTTATGTAACAGTTATACAGAAGGATCCAATTAAAAAGAAAATACAAGTTTAAGGCTACAATTGAAAAAAAAAAAAAATAAAGACCTAAAAAATTTCCAAATTATTTATGAGGATACGGAGTAACTTAATTTATATAAAATGAGATTCTGATCTAACACACAGCAATCCGTGATATACAAGCATTTATGCCAAATGTTCAGAATAAATCATAAAATTTTTGCCATTACTAGATAGAAAAGCGATTATTACCCATTTATTCCACGTTACATGTTGACACCTACTTCTACCCATTTAAAGTGCACCAATTGTAATCCATTGCTTAGCAATAAACTTTATTTGTTGAACCTAACGAAGTGAATAAACGATATCCATTATGAAGGAATTTAGAAATTGTGACGCTCTACAGTAAGTTTGGTGCATTAAGAATGAGTTCTCATTGTATAGAACCACTATTCATTAGCTTTATTTAATATTAGTTAGATAGATGTCCAATTACTAACGCCATGCAACACGAAGTTGTTCTAGCACATTCAGTGCCACTTGAATACATTAGTAATTTCTTTATGTCTTTCCAAGCAAAACTGACATAAAATTATTTATATCAGCGATTTTCCAACAGTATGGACTAATCTCCACGTCAAAGTTAATTTTCGTAAATTTATAAATTTTAGTTAACAGGGCAATAACTATTGCATAAACATGCGGCATGACAATTATTGAAGAACAATCCACACTAGAAAGGGTTCATAATAATAATAGATCGGTGGGATCCGCTAAAACGAAAGACATCTAGTAAAAAACCCTAAAAGATGAGTATAAAATCTAGCAAAATCAAGCAAAAGACACAATTAGCGAATAATAGTGGGAAATTTAAAGATAATAATCAAAGGTTAACAATCCTAATTAGGCTACTAAATAAGATCAAGAGATATGCTACTAAATAATGGTAAATGATAATAACTAATGGTAAACTCTAGAGAAAGAGTAAACCTTCTCAGTAGTGGAAGCTGAAGCCTGAAGCTGCTGATTTTTTTCTTCCAAATTCTTCTGCAACTTGCCTATTTCCAATTCCATATTCTTGGCATTTGTCTCTGCTTCCTGTGCAAGAAAATACATAAAAAATTTGCTGGACCCAAAACAATTCAATGATATTCCCCTGACCCCACGACCCCAAACACTAAAAAGGGTAGAGATGATTGACATCAAAGTTGTAATTTTTCTAGCACGGCCAAAAAGAGAAAGAAAAAAACGAAACGAAAATGGTTATATTGAGGGTAAGAATAAAGACACATGAAACAAACCAAAATGGCAACAAATCCCGTACCTGTCTTGTTAGAGTTTCTTTGGCATACGATTTTTCCTGCGACGAAAGACGACTACGAAGCTCCTTCAACTCCGCCGCTAACGACACCACGTTGCGCCTAAAACTTTGCTTCTTTTCATTCAAATCCTGTAACGACGAACCAACTTCTCGAGCAGCTGTAGAGGATGTCAACGACGAAGACGGTTTCTCAGACATGAAAACTCGAGATTTTTCAACGATTCCAGCAATGAAAGTGCACAAATAAGTCGTATGCACCAAATCAGATCCTATGGACCAGGGAGAAGCACTTCACGGACCTTGAAATGAAAGCAATTAAAACTTCATTCCTCCATGTGAACATGGTAGTTGAACATTTAATTTAATCAGAACCATACCCAAGGAAGAAAAAATAAATAAATGAAGTAGGTAAATAAACAAAAAAACAACACTAATATAAAGTAGCTAAGAAAGTACTGGATCTTCTTTACACGAAAAGGTTACTAGATTCAAATTCAAAGTAGCGCTCTAAAAATTGATTCCAATGAAATTTCGATAATTTTTTTTTTCTGGCAGTGGTTCCACCAGGCATCCTCTCCCTCCATAATTGTGAGGAGAGAGAGAGTAGAAGCGGTGACCAGCCATGGGTCTATCAGTCATTGTCGAATAAAAATAATTTCAATAATAATAAATAGGATCAAGGAAGAGACGTGATCGAAATTAAATTTTGTGTCTGCTACTGCAAACGAAGTTTCACAATAATTTGAAGCAAATCCTAAACCTATCATATCAAATTAAACAGCAACTCTCAGCATAAATGAAGAGAAATTTATCGAACTGATCCACTGAAGAAGGAAATAGCTTACATACCAGATTCTACGTCGAATCTTCAGTCTGCTTGTGTCGAGACTCTCTATCTGTTCTGATTCGGGAGGAGATAGTAAAGCGGAGAAACTGAATTGAGAAGGTGAAAGGATAGAAATGAAATGAGTTGAGTAACGAAACGAGTAATGGGAATCAAAGAGTCATGTCGCAACTTCACTACTTTTATATTTTAATATTTTAATTTTCTTTATAATTGTTTCTTGTCTCGTCTGCGAGTAAGAGTTGGCTGGGTTTGCGCGACATGTCCGTGTCTCACGCATGAACCATCCTAGGTTCGGATTTGGATGTTCTCTTACTTTATTAAATAAAATGAATTGGGAAAAGGATAGAGAACAAGGAAAAACTCGGCTTATTGATTGATATGTTAAAAAAATATTAAAATTAGATTAAATAATTAATCATTAGCATATGGGAGTATTGAATTATTAATTATTGAACTTTAATGAATAAAATGTTTGATTTGTGTAGGAAGCGGAAGGCATTATTAGGTTGGGAGTTTCCGAAGCTGGGATTTGGTGTGATGACAAATTCCGAAGCTACAGCTGGGATGGGTAATTGATTGGGTTGACCTAAAAAGCGTGAGCGCGGCAAATACAAATTTGAGGGTGGATGTATGTATTATGGTTTTGAAACGCGTGGATGTGTGTGAGGTTTTGGGTGCATACATTTGTACGTGAACCCTGAATGCACACTGAACTATCACACGCGATTTTAAGATTTGAATTTTGAATTTCAACATCATCTATTTAAGCCATTCATCTGCAATCTATAACATATACACTTAGAACCATTCTCATTTTTATTATTTTATTTAAAGAAAAATTATACCATAATAAAAAATATATATATTTCTCTTTTATTCTTATTATCGGATTCATGTTCTCTGTTCTCTGTACTTCATTTTTTCACAAATTCATGTAATAAATTATTTTGAATATAACATGAATTAATTTAAAATAAATTACATTAATCACTCTTTGGATTTTGTAGATTTATATAAATATATCCAGCTTTTCAAACATTTACAAAAAATATGTAATAACTTATACTTATTTAATTAATTTCAAGTTGTTGTGTTAAAAATACAAATAGTCACAAGACTTTTAATAAACTATATAATTACGTTCACTAAATAAATATTTTTGCATTCAAACTGGTTACTAAAATTGTTACATTTACTAGTTTAAAAAGAAAATATTTTATATGTAATTTTTATTAACTCTTAATCTACATTATTTTTTTTCTTATATTTTTTAAGTGGTTATACAGCATAAGTTAAATGTTATATATTAATATATAAACAATGAGATTTTAAAAAATTGAAAAAATTATTTGATTTAATTTTAATTTTAATTTTAAAATATTTTTTATAAATTAATTTTAAAACAAATTATTTAGGAATATTTTCGAAATAAATATTATTTGAAATATATAATTTAAAAATGATTTTAAAAAATTTATATTTACTATAATAAATCTAACAACAAAACTATAAAAATTTAACTATAACCATAATTAATATTTATACCTTCAAAAAATATAATAAAGATATATGAATGTTGCTAAAAATAAAAGCCAAACAAAATATTATTAGGTTTTGGCCTATTTTTATTTAAATCTAATCTTATATTTGGGTGTCCGAATATGAAGGCAAGTCCTAAGACGATTCGTTTAACTCCGTGAACCTCGTGGTTTTCTGAAATATTTTTTAAATCTACATAATATTTATTTATTTATTTTCATACCTTGTATGTTAAACTTGCGAATTTTGCGGACTAATCCACGTAATTACATGAAACTTACGTAAATATATTTTATTTTGTAGATTTTTGTTTAATGTATTTTATCTTAACAACTGAAAGAAGAATAAATAAAATTATTTGAAATTGATTGATTTTTCATTTTTTTGAATTATTATTTGAGTTTGCTGATTGGTGCATTTAAAACGTGAACTTTGGAAATTACACTTTAAACAAGCATACGGTCCTATACTTATTGGATCCAAATCGTTCTTCCAGGAAAAAGAAAAAAGAGATAACTTATTCAAAAATTAATAATTTACTTAACCCCCTCTGTTCAATTCACTGTATATAATTAAATGTCAATAATTGAATTTTTAAATGATTTTTCAAACTTAATAAAAAGAACTAACAACTTGGTCACTTAAACAAAAATGGAGACACGATATAGTTTAATTTGGGCCTCATATCCGTTGTCCTACCACAAGTAACTCGTTTTAAGATGTGTTCGGCCCATAGAAGGCCTGGTCTGGGCTTTTACTCTTTATACATATTAAAAATATTCATTTACTATAAGAGTTGCATGATTTTTTGTTTGTTTTAAGATTAAATATATAATGTTTTAATGGGAGGAAACAAGGTAAATGATTATGATAAATAGTGTAAAAATGTTTCAAAAATGCAACTAATCATAAAACCAATTAAGACACCCAAGATTTGTAGGTCGTAATAATATAATTAATAAAAGGAAATTTATAATTAAAAAACATTATTCATTTGAAAGATATTTATTATATATAATTTTACAAAAATTGAAATGATTATAATATTTTATTAACTTAATTATATTTTTAATTCTTAAAATTTAAGATTTAAAAAATAATAATAAATTGAATTTCAAATACAATATGCTCATTCTGGTTAAATAACAGTATATATATATATATATATATATATATATATATATATATATATATATATAATTATTTTAATAAGTTATATATTTAACTTCATAATATATATGTATATACTAAGTTAAGTTATTTAAAATAATTTGTAGAGTTTATTAATTCATGTTAATGTTATTCAATTAAATAAATAATTTAGGTTTAATATGTAATTTATATCTACTAAATCGAATTATTTCAAATAACTTTGGAAAAAAATTATGATAAATTTATTATTTAATGTAAATATTATTTAAATCATGTTATTATATATAATATATAAATTAATATATTTATTTAAAAGTATCATATTATTTAAGAGATAATTAGGTATTATTTATTTTAGAATTTTAATTCATCATAATTTTATTCTTAACTAATGAATTAAGAGAAAAATTATATATATAAATTAATATCAACCTTGATGTTTAAGCAATTATAATATACTTTCTCTTTTAATAATTAAGAGATAGAAATAGATTAAAATTTTATTTTCAAGAATATCAATATTTTATTTCATAAGGTCAATTTCTTGGTTTCATATTCAAAAGGTTAATAATAAATATTTGACGAATAATTTTAAGAATTTAAATATTATATTATTAATAAATAATAAATAAATATAAAAAAATAACAATATTAAAATTTAAAATATAAAAAAAATATTTAATGATAATTAAATCTAGAAACTAAAATTATGAATATATATATATATATATATATATATATATATATATATATATATAAAATAAAAAACATGAATCTCAATTTAAAAAAAAACTCAATCATAATTTATTATAATAATATAATTAAATCTATTATTACAAGTTGTTAATTTTAGATTTTTAATATATCTGGAGTTGTTAAAACGATGTTAGAGTGGATCATATAAAGAATTTCATAGTTCATTAAAGAGTGTAGAACAAATCTTTTAAGATTTGATTTTTTTTCATTGTATATCTAACCTTTTTGCAACAACAAGTGTTAAGGTATATTAATTACATTTCTTTTAAGTTACAGGTGGGTGATTATTAATAACTATTTAATTTTTCTATCAAGTAATAACTTATTTTTTAGTTTTCTTGTAATTTTTTTCTTAACTTTTTACCATGTCTTTATATATTCTTTCTTCTTTTGTTTGTTTCCAGTATAGGTTTTTCTCGGTAGCTTAAGTATTTATATGACTTTGAAATATTTTAATGAAAGAACATGATCTTACTCTCGGGTAATTTTTGCATGTTTAGTACTGCAATTTCGTAGATATACACGTTCCTGCATAAAAAAAAAAAAATTGAAATTATGCTTCTTCTTTTTTTTTTCTAGGAGGAAGTTTCGGTCGTTGCATCTTCCAACGGAAATATTCCTGATTGTTTCTAATGGTTTTTTCATAGAGAGAAAGGAAACGAAAGAGGAAAAAAAGATGATTAATTTTGTTAATTTGACTGATGGAGAAGATAAAAAAGTTATAAAACTCATATTATTATTATTATTTTCATTTAATCAATCAAATTATGCGTTTTTCAAAATATTCTTTTAATTTTTATATACTTGTACTCCATGAAACATTTAAATATTTTTTTTTCAATTTTTTTTCTTTTTATAATTTTATTTCTTTACTTAAAAGTAAGCATTAATGCGTTGTCTGAACAATGGGTCTAATCTAGTGAAAAAAAGAAGATATAGATAGAAACAGAATAGAGTGATATTATTTGAATTAAAAAATAAAAATATAAAAAAACACATGTAAAAAAATTATAATTGATTTGATTTATTTGATGCAATAAAAAAATTATATTGATTGAATAATGCAATGAATTAAATATAAAACATAAAGATAATTAAATATAAGATAATTATTTTTAAAATTTTGAATTAATCTTAAAAAAAATTACAAATCATATTCAATTTTTTTCATACTGAAAAAAAAGTATAATAAAAATTAAATTAAAAAGGAAAAAGTACACATTAAAGTCTTTTAATCAAAATTATTTATCTCATAGGATATGTTACATTCACAAAAATAGTATAAAGAATAATATTTTAAAACTCTAATATCATAGATAATTAACTGTTAATCATAATTTCAAATTGTATAAACGAAATCGTGTAATATGTGGAGAGGAAAAATAATAATAAATTATATAACATGTGACAAACATCCACGAAACTTATGTAAAATAAAATATTAGGATTGACATAGTTATGATTGGGTTTTGTAGGTGATTTTCGCGATTATTCAAGTTGATCAATATTATTAATTACATGCACATGAAGAAACAAATCGCACTTAACAATGACAAAAGGTGCACCGAATTCTATCAATGAAGATAAGGTTAGAAGATGTTACCTCAAAGTGGTGGCACGTAACTTGCAAATGGTGATTGTGGTACCTCTGGTAGGCTAGGAAAATAAGAACGTTGGTTCTCAACTCAACCTCTTCGATTGGAGAATTGCTCGCTGAAATTATGTGTGTGATTGAATGTAGTGAGAGTGTATGCTTGAATGCAAAACAGGCTTCAGTCTTGTGAATATAGCTATTTTGTGTGTGCTTTAGTTAATGGTGGTTGAAAGTTGAGAATTTTCAAAGAAAATTTGTCTATTTGTAACGATGGTAGTAATGAAAGCTAATTCACTTAGTGATACCTCATTGTGCAGTTATAACTCAAATCATAAATTCAAGGCAGTGTAGTAGTTGTGCAGAGAAAAATCCACGGAAAATTTTGGAGGTAGACTGAAGAATTTGAGAATCAATAACCCATTAAATTCAAACAAACAACAGGAAGAAATAGTGATGAAGATATGTTACATATCTTCTTCTCTTAGAATGATTTATAAAGTTTTGTCTGATGTAATTTGTTTTGCTAGAATATTTTTTTTATATTTTAAGCTTCGTAGGTGGGTTCAACTTATGATATCTAATTAAAATTTTAATTTGATTAACTCACATGGTATCAGTTTTAATAATTCTTCTGTTTTTATGGTTATTCTTATCATCTCATCAATCTGACTAATCTATTGTTTGTTCATCCCGGGAATAATCCTACTCTTCTTCTTATTTCTCACTCCCTAGTCGATAATAATTACTAGAATGAAAAAAAGACATGTTCATCGCTCTTAAAATCAAGAATAAACAAAAATTTGTTTTTGGTAATCTTCCTTGCTCACCACCCATCCATCCACTACATGATGTGTGGAAGCATTGCAACAAGAATGTGATTGTTTGACTTAAGCATTCCATGTCTCTTGACATCAAACAATCCATCATGTGATGGATTCTACGGGTGACATTTGGAACGATTTACATCAACGTTTTTCTCATGGAGACAAATTTCGTATAGCAAATCTTCAAGAAGATTTTCATAACTGTAAACAAGGTGACTCTACCGTTTCACAGTACTATACTAGGCTTCAAATACTCTGGAAAGAATTATCTCTATACAAAACAATTCTTATTTGTTTTTGTGTTTCTCCCTACACATGTGGTCTCATTACCAAGATTCAAAAGGAACGTGATGATGACTGCGTTATCAAATTCCTCTGAGGTCTCAATGAAGAATTCTCACAAGTTAGATCTCAAATCATAGTTATGGAACCCATGTCCTCCTTGATTAAGGCTTTTTCTCTGGTTCTTCAGCAAAATTGTGAATTCGGGTCCTCAATCCTTGCCTCTCAAGTTTCAGTTGCCAAAATCAATTTTCAAGATACTTCAAACAAAATTGTTCGTGGTGGTTATTCAAATTTTTGTGGTTGAGGAAGATCCAATAAGAATGGTGGCCGCAATACCAAGTATTGTAATAATTGCCAATGCACTAATCATACTTCAGGAAATTGTTGGATCAAACATGGTCTACCACGAGATTATAATCTTAACAAGAGAAAATTCAATCTTCCTAAACCTTCTGCTAGCGTGGTTGATTTTGTTCCCACTACTGTTATGGATTCTTTTATCGTGGCAAATGAATACAGTAATGTCTAATTTGGTTTTTATAAGGAGCAAATTATAACTCTTCTTGCCTTAATCCAACCTTCACAACAAACACCTTCCAATACCACTACCTGTTATTAATCAATGTACTAATAATAATTCAGGTCATTCTTTACCCTCCTCCTCTTGGATTCTGGATAGTGGAGTCACGAATCACATTTGTCCTTTCAATATCTAAAAACTATTTCCCTTATATCCATATGTTTACCCAACAATATGTCACCGCTTGTCTTTCAAGAACTATAATTTTCGATGATATTATTCTTCAAGATACACTATATGTTCCTGGTTTTATTGTTTCTTCGCTATCTATCCCTAAACTCATTGCTTCCACTAATTATCTTGTCATTTTTCATAAAAAACAATGCTCAATTTTGTAAACCAACACCTTCCGAATAATAGGAGTATTTAAATTGTATCATGGTCTTTTTTATCTCAGTAATAGCTGCAATATGAATGTATTAGATTCAACAAATTTTTCAACTTGTTCTATTTTTAATAATCATACTGATTCTTGTATTTTGTGGCACATGAAACTTGGTCATCCTTCAAATAAGGTTTTACAACTTCTTGCTTCTCAATATTCTGAAATCAATTCATCTTATATTATTGCTTGTGCTTATACCAAACAAAAGTGTTTCTCGTACATTACTAAAATAACTAAATCCAATCATTTTTTTGAACTTATTCACATTGGCATATGGGGATCTCTTTTCATTACTTCTCTTGATGGTTATATGTATTTTTTAACCATTATTGATGATTATAGTAATTTCACATGGATTCTTTTACTTAAATCTAAATATGATGTTCGCACTACTTTTCAAAATTTCATCACTCTCATTGAAAATTAATTTGCTTGTAAACTTAAGAGGGTTAAATCAGACAATGAGAACAAATTTCTTCTCAATGAATTTTATAATTTCAAAGACATATTTCATGAAACTACATGTGTAACCTTTCTTTAACACAATGGTGTTGTTGAGAGGAAACATCAAGACCTTTTAAATGTGTATTTCTCTTTCCGTTAGACTTGCCTAACATTTTTTGGTCATACTCTCTAAGACTTGCAATGCATGTGATTAATCATCTTGCCACACCTTTTTTTATCTAATAAATCATCATATGAACTTGTTTATTCTATCAAACCTGATCTCTCAAAACCTTAAGGTTTTTGAATGTTTATCATATGCTAGCTCTCTTCTTGTTGAACGGACTAAATTGGATTCCAAAAGTATAAAATATGTTTTCCTTGGTTTTAAATCTTGAATCAAAGGTTATGTCTTATATGATATACAAGCCAAATATATTTATGTTTCTCGGCATGTCATTTTTCATGAAATGGTTTTCCCTTTCGCATCAAAATCATCGTATAATTATCTTGTTTTCACTGATTTCTACTCATCCAACAATGAAAATTTTGATTTTTCTTTGCCAATTTCACTTGTTACAAATCCATAACAACACAATGTGATTCCTACTATTATTTCTGATACATCTCAAATTGCAGCTCCTACTACAAGAGCTTCCACTCGTCTTAAAACCAGACTTGAATATCTTGACAATTATTACTGTGGTTCCGCTTCCAATTCTAATTCAAATTCTAATTTCTCTTTCTCTACTGTATATCATATCCATCGCTTCATTTCATATAATAATTACTCTCCTAATCACATTTCTTTTTGTCACAATAAATCTGTCCAAGATGCTCCATCCTCATACAAAGAAGCTGCTCAAAGTGATTGTTGGATAGAGACAATGGTTGCTGAATTAAATGCTCTTTATCAAAATCAAACCTGGACATTAATGACTCTTCCTCAAGGCAAGAAGACCATTGGCTGTAGATGAGTTTATAGGGTCAAACACAAAATTGAAAATTGATGGCTTGGTAGAAAGGTTTAAAGCTCAACTTGTTGTCAAGAGATTTACACAAACTGAAGGTATTGACTATTTTGAAACCTTCTCCCTTATTGTTAAACTTCCCACTGTTCACATATTTCTTGCTTTCTACTGCCAATTACTCGTTTATTCATCAATTAGATGTATATAATGTTTTCTTACATATTTAATACACATTGTCCAATGTCAAAGTCAAGTCACCATTGCGCTGTCTAAGACCCAGCTCAAAATACAAAGTACAATAATTTATTATGGGGACATTTTCGTCTTCATAATACAGTAAATGACATATAAATTCAAGTTTAATCTCATAAAAAATCTGTCTACTCATCTTGCCTATCGACACTCACATCCAATCTTTATGTTATTCTTCTTTTTACTCTTAAAATGGAGGAATTTGACATCACAAATATTCAAAATTTTGATAACTCTTATCTTGTAGTAGTGTTTGCAAATGGGAAAATCACAACAAATGAAGAAGGGGTGTATTTTCAATGTGCATCTCCCAGACTTATCTTAATTCCACACAGTTGCACATTTATCATTCTGAAGGAAAAAATATGCATGCCTTTAGGGATTCATGTAGGTACTGCAATCAACAGGTTGTATTACCGTCAACCAAGATTAACAAGTGATGATTTAATTATATATGATGCTTCTGGATTATTTTCTGATATTGATGTATCTAACATGATTACTTCGAAATCACAATTCTCTTTAGATACTATAATTGAATTATATGTTCAATATACAAGATCCATTGATGAAATAATGATGCTTTTAAACCCCCCTTTTTCTACTTCTTCTGCAAACTCAAACAACATCCCTTCCTCTGAAGCTATAATTTACTTTGGTGGGCTTGTTCAACGTGCAACCATCATGAAAAATCAAAATTGTTTTGTTCTTACTTATACATGTTTAAACCCTAGAACAATGGTAATACAACCTACATGGTCTTTTGCTCAACTATATGAAAACATTACTTATGTACTTCACTTCGCAAACAAATTACTGAAATCAACTACCGTTGTCCAGTTTGGGTGCGAAACCAAAAGATCATTCCGACTCAGTACAAATAAAAACTGATGTTGATATGACCCAAATGATCAACCGCTAGAAAAAAAAAACACAATATCTACACCTAACCGTGTAACGTGAATAAATATGGAAAAATATTGAATTATTTGTTCAAGCTAAGACTATACGAAGAGCAACATCTGACAAAATCATCCGTGACTTAAAAAAGGTAATACACACGTTGATAAATATTAGATAACAAGATATACCTTTGCTTCACGATTTATAATATAATTATTCAATAACCATTTATCTTATATTATTTTTAATTTAGTTGGGTTTCATATTGATATGTATTGTTTTAATTACGAACCATTAATCTATGATTTTTTAAATTTTATATTATGAATATAAATATCTATAAATACAAAAATATAAATATATATTAATTAAATATAAAAATATATGATTATATAGGTATAAAATCTATACAAAATATATATATATATATATATATATATATATATTAAATATACAAATACATGTATTTATTAAATATCTTATTATATATATATATATATATATATATATAAATATCTTATTATATAAATTCATATTTATTAAATTTATTTAAATATTAAATCTATAATATTGTAGTTTATTTATATTTTTCTAATTTTTTACATCAAAGTTATTATTAAATAAATATTATTCATATAATATCTTATATAAATTTATTTGTATTAATTATTCCTATAAATTATCATTTTTATCAATTTTTTTCTTTAACAAATTTATATTAAATAAAATTTAAATATTATATATATATATATATATATATATATATTAAATATATTTATATTTACTATATTTATAAAAATATATTAAACATATAATTATATAAATATATTTTTATGATCTAATTATATATAATATATATATATATATATTTATAAAATTATATATAAATATATTAAACATATAATTATACAATATATTTTTATTACATATAAAAGTATTTATTTATATTTATTATATATTATATTTAATAAAATTATAATATATATAATAAAATATAAATATATATTTATCATATTTATAAAATATATAAATATAATAAAAATATTTATATATAATTTTATATTAAAATTATTTTATATTATATTAATAAAAATGTATTTATCATATTTCTATAAAAAATATTATTTTTAGTTACTAAAGTTATTTTATATTAAAAATATATTTAAATAATATATATAATTTATTTATATAAAAATGTTTGCTAGAAAGATATAAATAAATATATATTTATAAAAATATAAATAAATTTTTAAATATTATTATATATATTAAATATATTTATATTTACTGTATTTATAAAAATATTTTAATAATATAATTATAAAAATATATTTTTATGTTATATAAAAAAATATATTTATATTTATTTCTCGTTTCTAGTGGAATTTCGATCGATTTCGACTCTTAAGATATTTTGATCCTAATCAAAATTCTACCACGTAAGTTCTTTTTACTTAGGCTAGCAAATTAATTTTCAATCGAGATGCGTATGAGGATCGAATTTTGCCCGATTTCAAAGATACTATTTTTGGTATTTTATATTTAAAGTGCTCAAAGTAAAGAAAGTAGAAAATTCGTGAAATCGAAAAGCAGTGCTGAACATTAGATTGCAAAGAAACGTAACATGCGGAAATCTTAAATTTGCTTTAAGTATAAAAGACAGGGAATCGAAACAGCAGAAATGTAAATAACAGGAAGTATAAATGACAGTAAATCAAATGTGCAGAAAGTATAAATAACTTGAAAATCGAAATTGCATTAATGTTAAATGACAAGAAAACTTAAACGCGGAAACTTAACTTTCATTGAATCGAAATGACCAAAAATCGAAAGTACTGAAACATAAAATTGCTAAAGATAAATTGCATCAAAGTAAATTACCAAGGAAAATACAGAAAACGGTAAAGGTACTCAATGAGCATGGAAATCCAGATTGCCAGAAGCTTCATGATGTTCGTCGTCTCTCCGGTAGACTTCTCACTAATGATTCTGTTCTCTGCCAATTTTCTGCTCCTTTTCCTTTCATCCTTTGCTCTATTTATAGTGTCTTTTCAAGTAGTCTCTTAAGAGCAGTTAATGAAGACTACTACCACGTTCTCTGTGCACGTCTTTTGCAGTTTTGTTCCTAGCTCTGCGGTTTAGAAACTGTATCCACGTTCCCATGAATGAGGTAACCGCTCCCTTGACCTTCGACTTTTGCTACCGCTTACTATGTTCGATGTATACGTCGACCGTTCTTCTTAGCAAAAATTTCGATATTCACGTATATTAGCCTTTCCTTCGATTTTAAATTTCAACTCTCGATATGTTTTTGTCTTTGTGTTTACCAGGTGTTTTAGCAATTGCATCGACTTGTTAATCCCTTGTATAGTTCTCGATTTTTTGTTTCCCTTCACTTTCTCGATCCTTTTATAGATTTCTCACTAACAAAATGCCCCCTTGGAAGAATATAAATAGTTTCCGTTTATATTCTTTCAACACGATTCCCGCTTTCGCTCGTTGGAGGCCCACAATAATTTAGGGTTTAGGGTTCCTGGGGTTTTAGGGTTTATGGGTTTTTAGGGTTTCTTTTTGCTTTATGTCGTCGTCTCGTCAGTCTGCTGCCTTGCAGTACAAGCCACATTAATTGCTTTTGCTTCCGTCGTTTCCAGCACCCTAGGTAGCTTTCCCCTTAAACTCTATTAGTTTTTTACTCTGGTTTTTTACGCGAATCTTTTACCTCTTTGCGACTTTGTCTTCTTCCTTGAGCTCTTGCCTTCGTCCTTGCTACCCCACCTTTTAACCTCTATCTTTCTGCTTTCCTTAGCTTATTGAAATGGCAACCTCGTCTAAGTCTTCTGAATTTTCGGCTCCACCTCTTCCTTTGCTGACGGCTAACCTTCTGGAGATCAATAACCAGAAGTTTGCTCCAGTCCCTCTAATGGAGGAAGCTTCTCAGAAAGTTGCTGAGACGCATGTACTCATTCCTTACATTGCTGATGGTGTTAATTTTGGTTTTGGGGGTCCTATTCATTCTAGTAGTGAGACTTTTTCTTCCTTCACCCTCTCGAATAGCCCAACACTTATTCACCACCCTGAAGTTCAGACTAATTTTTTGAATATGGTCTCGAGAGTATACCGAACGGGTCCTCTTTCCAAAAAACCTTCATTTATTAGGTGGTTTGATAGAGTAGAAGCCCAATTTGGGAACCACTGGAGAGATGTAGGGATTTTTTATTTTTGACACCTATCTCGATGCGATTTGTCATTTTTGGATATGACAATGTTTTTATCTGCGGTGCATTTGTGGAATAAGGAATTACATGCTTTGGAGTTACCCTGTGGTCCCCTTTCACCTACTCTCTTTGAGGTTGTTGCTATAACCGGGCTAAAACCCACCGGGGAAAAGTATTATAAGGGTGCTTACCCTTCGGATAATTCTTTGAGGTCTAAAATCGATTGGGAATCGAAGGCCTATGGACATTTCCTTGAGAAGCATTTCGTCGATGATGAATCGATAGCTGTGACTGACGAAGAACATATAGCCTTTTTGGTGTATTGGCTATGTAGCCATGTTTTCTGCCCCCGATCCATCCAAATTTCCTCCCACCTCTACAACCTTGCCTACCTTCTCCATACTGGCCGGCCTAGGATATGTTTGGCTAAACTTTTGTTAGCCCACGTGTATACTGCTTTCGACGAAGCTGTCGACATTTTGAGTACTCCTAAAGCATCGGGAAATTTTTCTGGCCCTATTTGGTTTGTACAGTTATGGCTGAACTCAATTTTTGAGAGCATCCTTCCTCCAGCTTCCACTATCCCCCCAAGTGTAAATATCGAAGGTGCTCGATTGTCTTCTCGCTACCCTCACCACAAGCCTGACGAAGCGGCTTACTGTAGATATCTTAAGTTTTTGTTAACTAGATTTAATTTCGATTCAACTTTGGCTCCCTTTACCGTGCATCTTGGACGAATCAGCGACCAACTTCGAGGGCCAGTTTGGTTTAAGTCAAAATTCCCTTCCTTAACTCCTGGGTTGCAATCAGAGTTGGTTGATGTATGGAGTAATTATTTGACCCATGATGTATTAGTATCGGGTTTTCAGTCAAAAGATTTCAAGCTCATCACCTATTACCCCCAACTTTTCTCGAGACAATTTGGTCTGAGCCAATCCACACCTTTCTTCCCCCTCGATACCTCCCCAAGGTCCAAGTTAAGTGAGTCGACGATCGGACGGGAGCTGACCAAACTATTACCACAAACCCCACTACTTTTTTATCCCTTTGCTTTCGAATCGAATTATTTATCCACTGTGGGTTTCTCTCAATGGTGGGCGGATTGGTTCTCGAGTAATCATTCTGCTTTTGACGAAGTCCGACAAAAATTGACTGCTCATCCTTCTCTTGTGTTGCAGGACAAATCGAAAGCGAAGAAAGGTACACACTCCCACTGTCTTCAAATATTTCGATTCGAGAATTTTTATCAAATATGTTACAACCCATTGAAATTAGAATCGACCTTCTATGATGCTGTTATTTCCTTATCCCATAAAACAACCACCAATCGATCAAACCACAAGATAATCAATCCCTTAGGAAAAACACCTTTTGAAATGTATTGCCCTAGTCACCTTCCTACTTTTCCTACAGCACCCTTTGGGATCGCCAAACCTTTAACTCATCCCAAATGGGTTCGAGAATTGAGATCCCTGAGGGAAACACTCCGCCCGAAACCCAAAAACAAAGATATTTCTGTATCGAAATTGTCTTATTTTCCTTACCTCCACCTCCCTCAATTTCTCCTACCTCCCTGGCTTGTGCATATTGATCGAGTCACGATTTTGACTCCATCACCTTTTGGTGAGGTTTTACTGCTATTTCATGTTTTTTGATTCTGTATATTGTAAGCTAATCTGTCTTCTTTTATTGACAATTTCGAAGTCCACCAAGGCCGTCGCTGTCGAGAAAGAGCAGGAGAAGAAACAAGAGGACTGAGAGTCCTCAGATGAGTCGGACCCATCGGCCTTCGTTAGAAAGCGCAAACATTCGGCCACCATTTCCTCATCTTCAAAGAAATCGAAGGTTCTTTTCGATTTCTCATTGTTTTATTCATTTTTCTGTCTATGGTTGATCCATATTCTTATACTTATTTCTTTTCGATTTCTAATTTTTTTTTTTTAGAAACAAAAATCGAAGAGTTCTCGATCTGTTCAACCAACTGCTGTTAATCCATTATCGACGGACTCTAATACAGTCACTAAACCGGGTCAAACAACACCCACCACGCATTCCAGTCACGTAAGTCCCTCTTCTACATCATTTTATATTCCTAGATTTCGATAAGATCTTGTTACATGATTTTGATTCTCGATATTTTTCAGGATCATCCATCGGCAACTATAACGACAAATGTCGATTCTCAACTTCAAACATCAACACCCTTTCCTGAGGTACTACTCTTATATAATTTTGTATATGTTTGTTTGACTTTTTATACATTTCCTGTTCTGATATTTGTTTTTGATTTACAGCAACCTGAGGCTGTACAGACTCTTCCTCCTGCCTCAGCACCCCTTGCTCTACCTTCCCCTGGTACTTAAACTTTTTCCTTTACTGTGTTAAATTTCATTTCATTCTTTATTATGAATTTTTGATTCACCTCTTCGATTTCTTTTCTTTTCAGTAAATATTCCCATAGTCCAAGTCCAGGACTCCCCTTCACCCGTTTTTGCAGAGCAATTGGACTCCCCTCCTTTTGCAATGCTTGCGGTTGAGTTGCTCTCGGAGACATTGCCATCGATAAGCGATCCTGCTCCAAGCAATGTGCCGAAATATCGATCTGCCATCGAGGAAGACCCTTTTTCGATCCTCGATATTCTGATGTCTGACGAAGCCACTCCTTCCAGCCATTCGTCCCAACCGCCCGCGGTCTCGACCGAGAGAGTGTACCAGCTGAAACAACGTTTCAGGTCCTTCTTCTACTCTTCACCTCTGGAAGCTTTGGTGGAATCTCGTGAGAGGAAACAACGCTTCCAGGAGATTCTTACTTCGATCGAAGCACTTCCTGAAGACGCTCTTCCAGAGGGTTTCGATACGGAAGTCGCAGCAGCCACCGATTTGTTCAATAAGGCCTATGCTGCACAGAAGAAGAAGCGTTCGATTGCAACCAAGTTATCTGATATTTCTTCTTTCCAGATTGAGAAATCGAAGTTACTAAAGACCTAGAAGCTCAATCTGGAGGAAGCATCGACGACGCTGGCTTCGATCGATAGTGAGATCGAGGAGTTGGAGAAGAGACTACATCAGCTGAAGTTGCAGAAGGATTTCCTTACATCAGAGATCGATTCGATTAAAACTTCTGCGAAGGACGTGGCGCTATCTCTTGATCAGAGTATGGAGCGCAAACACAGACTGATCTCCGAGGATAGCTCGATTTCTTCTTCCTGGACACAACTATTAATTGATTTTGATCATCTTAAAACTCAGTATATCTCTTTGTAAGCATTATTTTATCCCCATTAATGTTGAATGTTTATTTCTCTCATTCGAGGTTTATATTTCTTCAAGTACTTGTCATTTATCGATAACACTTTATCTTTGCTATACCAATCGATAATCGAATAAGCGTTACTCGATAATACTTTAATAACTTCAAAAGGCCCTTCCCAATTGGGCGACCATTTACCATAACTTTTACATTTTTTGTCCATCGGTAAAATTGTTTTCCATACTAAATCACCTTCTTTAAATGTTTTCTTTCGAACTCTTTTATTGTAAATTCGAGCAATTTGGTTCTTTTGTAAAATCATACTATTCAACGCCTGCAATCTTATTTCATCGAGTTCGTTTAATTCATCATACATCAAGTTCCAATAATCACAACTGGGTAAATCATTCTGCCTTTGTATTCGATTCGATTCAATATTTATTTCGATGGGCAACACTGCATCATGTCCATAGACCAGCTTGTATGGGGTATTCTGTAAGGAATCTTTAGGCGAATTTCGATAAGCCCATAAAATTTGCAATAGCGTTTCGTGCCATGTTCGGGTCTATTACCAACATATTTTTTAATTAACCCAATAATTACTTTATTAATTGCTTCAACCTGCCCATTAGCCTGAGCGTAATATGGGGTTGATGTTAATAACTGTATCTTTCTTGATTCAACATATCTAATTATTTTTCTACCAGTAAAAACTGTCCCTTTATCTGTAGTAATGGACTGTGGGATTCCGAATCGATAAACGATGTATTCTTCGATGAAATCGATTACATCTTGTTGATCAACATCTTTTAATGGAATTGCTTCTACCCATTTTGAGAAATAATCGACAGCGACAATTATATATCTATGTCCCTTCGATGATTGTGGAAAGATCTGTCCGATTAAATCTATAGCCCACCCTCTAAAAGGCCAAGGTTTGATTATCGAGTGTAATTCGCTAGCGAGGACCCGTTGTATAGGACTGAATTTCCGACATTCTTCACTGAATTTAGCGTACTCGATACAATCTTTTAGAATCGAAGGCCAGTAATAGCCTTGTCGAGTTAATGTCCATTTCATCTTCTGGCCTACCATATGGGCACCACATATTCCATTATGTATTTCAACCATTGTTAAGTAAGCATCATCGTTCCCTAAGCATCTAAGTAATACTCCATCGATTCCTCTTTTATATAACTCATCGTTTAATAAAACGTATTTTACTGCTCGATATTTAATTTTCTTATCAGCTCTCCCATTGGGGTTCTGCAAATAATCTGTAATCGATTTTCTCCAATCTTGGTCATCCGAGCCACTAATATGTAAAATCTCACTCTCTAGAGGTAATTTTTCTTTAATTTGAATTATTTCCTTCAAATTTTCTAAGGATATCTTATACTTAGATGCAATTTGCGCCAAATCATTGGCTTCTTGATTGAATTCTCGAGGAATGTATTCGAATGTTATATCATCGAACATTCTACTTAAAGTCATTACCCTTTCTAGATATCTGATCAAATTGGTGTTAATACATTTATACTCTTTTCGCACTTGTTTGATTACTAATTGCGAATCACCTCTTATAATTACATGTCGAGCTTTTAACTTAATTAAAGTCTCAAGACCTGTTATCAAAGCTTCGTATTCGGCTTCATTATTCGAACAAATGGGTTAAACCTCAAATGATAACTTAGTCGGGATATTACTTGGAGAAATGATAAGAACTCCTACCCCAGATTTCTCCGATGTACTCAAACCATCGAAATACATTATCCATTTACTTATTTCAATAAACAAGTTCCCAGTATAATCAACTGTATGATCGGCCATGAAATCGGCAATTATTTGTCCTTTTATCGATTTTAAAGATTCAAAGGATAATGAAAATTCTGTCAAAGCCAACACCCGTTTTTCTATTCGATTATGCATAATAGGTTTCGACAAAAGAAACTTCAAAATATTATTTCTAGAATAAACCATTACATCATGAGGCTTCATTACATATTTGAGTTTCGTACAGGAGAAATATAAACATAATCCTAACTTTTCTATATCACTGTATTGAGTCTCAGCATCGTTCAAAATTCTACTTAGATAATAAACAACACATTCCACACCATTCTCGTCTTCTTGTGCTAATAGACTGGCCATTGTTCGATCTGATGCTGATACATATAGCTTCAATGACTTGTTTCTCATCACTGGTATCAAAATTGGAGGATTTGTCAGCATTATTTTGATTTGCTCGAAGGCTTCTTGATGTTCCTCCTTCCATTTAAACTCTGCTTCTTTCTTCAATTTTAACAAAGATGAGAAAATATAAGTCTTGCCAACTAAGTTAGACATAAATCGTCTCAAATAATTTATTTTTCTTAAGAATGATTGTAGCTGTCTCTTAGTTTTTGGTGCAGAAGTATTTATTATAACCTTTGCTTTATTTTTATCGATCTCAATACCTTTTCCGTGCACTATGAATCCTAAGAATTCACCAGCAGATACACCAAAGGCACATTTCAAAGGATTCATTTTTAATCCATGTTTTCTCATTCTCTCGAAAGATTTTCTCAAATTACTCAAATGTTGACACTTTTCTTTTGACACAACAACAATATCATCTATGTAAATTTGCATCACATCATTGATCAAATCATGGAAAATTAAATTCATTGCTCTTTGATATGTTGCCCCAGCATTTTTTAATCCAAATGGCATCACTATCCATTCATATGTACCTAATGCCCCCGAGCATCGAAAAACTGTTTTAGCTATATCATTTTCGGACATAAAAATTTGATTATATCCTGAATAACCATCTAAAAGACTTAACATTTCATTGCCAGCTACTGCATCTATTAACATATCGGCTATAGGCATAGGATATTCATCTTTAGGAGTAGCTAAGTTCAAATCTCGATAATCAATACATACTCTCATTTTACCATTCTTTTTAACAACAGGGACAATATTAGAAATCCAATCGACATACCTGGCAGTCCTGATAAATTTTGCTTTCAGAAGTCTTTCGATCTTTTCCTTGATCTTACCCATTACCTCAGGTGCAAATCTTCTTGGTGCTTGTTTTACTGGTTTTCTACCTTCTATGATGGGTAATCTATGTTCGACCAGACTTCGATCCAATCCAGACATTTCTTCATATTCCCAAGCAAAGCAATCCTTATATTCCTTTAACAAGGAAATCATGTCTTCCTTTATTTCTTTTTCAAGATATTTGCTGATATACGTAGGCTTCTGGTCCTCGATACTCCCCAAGTTAATCTCTTCTAATGGGTCCTGAGCCTCGACTTTTTTGTGATTTGATGTAATGGATTTTTCAAAACCTAACGGAGAATTATCGTAAATACAATCAAGCATAACTTGATCGCTTTTATTTGCAACTAAAGTCGAATGAATCGATTTATTTAGTCCTACCTTACTACTACTTTCTTGGCTCTTCTTTTCATCTCCATATTTTCTCAATCGAGCCAAGAATCCTTCATAATCTCTATTCATCTTCACCGGCCACTTCGAGGTTGGCCCCCTCTTTGATCATAACAAATCTTTTCTTCTCATTCATCTCTAAGAATCGTTTCTCATGTAACTTTGAATTAAAATCTTCGACAGTTTCGAAGGTGAATGGTTGAGCAAGTGCCAGATTCTGCAGTGCCCGACCAGCCTGAGATACGAATGTTACAAATTCGTGCTGATCCCCTAGGATTACTTTGAGATGTCCATCTCGATTCCACATGAATAATTTTTGATGAGCCGTAGATGGTACGTCCCCTACTCCATGAATCCACTCCCTGCCAAGTAGTGCATTGAAACTGGCATGTGACTGGACAACAACAAACACAGTAGGCCTCGAATAAGTGCCCACTTTCACGTCTAAAGCAATCATGCCTTCTGAGCTCGATGTTTTTCTGCTGAAATCGGAAATCATGATATTGTGCCTGACTAAATCTTTTAGTTCAATACCAAACCTCTTCAACATGGTGATTGACAATATGTTCACTGCTGCACCACCATCGACAAGGACTCTATTCACCATTTGTCCTTGAATCTCGATATTCAGCAGTAGGGGCTTCAGGTGGAACCTCATTTCCTCAGATGGAGGATCAATAAAAGCAGCATCTCTATGAGGTACTTCACATGATGTTTGTGCAACCCATGTTACCTTTGGCCTTATGTTTTCTGAATAAAAGTCATCTTCTCGATCAGCATCACTCTGCTCTTGGTATTCTTGATATTCATTAACATATTCCGCGGGTAGTATCGATATCACTCCGATTTGATGTTCATCCCAGCTGCCCTCATTCTTATCGTCAAAATAATCTCTTGCATATTGGTCCCCCATTGATACATTGTTCTCTTCAAAGTTTCTGTAATTATTCCAGTAAGGGATCCTTCCTCCTCTTCTCCAGGGCCTTCCACGGAATCGCCTTTGGAATGTTGGGAATCTAGTATTCGATCCTTCATCGTACGACAGTCTCTCGAAGACATCATTACTCTGGAGTTTGCCTCTTCCTCCTCGAGAAGAATACATCTCTCTTCTAACCCACTGTCTTTGATTTCCACTAACACCAGAACCAACGGATTTCTGTTGACTTTCCCCTATCATTGGTTGGGCTGTTTGATCCATTTTGTCATTACCTCTTTTATTTTAATTCTCGATTTTCTTTATCTGCTCCACTCTGAAAGCCTTAGCAGCTGACTTGTCGAACACTGCACTACATCGTGGACACAGCGATACATCTTCATCTTTTTCTTTCTTTCTGTTTAAAAACTCGATGAGAGAATCTCCTGATCGAGGATAGATCTCCCTCTCGAATTCTTTCTCGAATTCACTCAGGTCGAACACCATATCTTCTTCGGATACATCCATTCTGACATGCTTGGGATCAATGTCTTCAGTAACATCGACCATGCCTACAAAAGTAGGATTCGTCACTCGGACATCTGCAGTCATGCCCGTTTGGGATTCAATATACCCCACCTGAACTTCGAATGGACTCGTGTCCACTTTCATTGACATCTCTTCAAATTTCAGTCTTCCTTGATCAATCGCATCTTGGATCGTATTCCTGAAATGTATGCAATTGTTAGTCCAATGTCCATAAATATTATGAAATTTGCAATATTTTCGACCATTCCTTTGTTCTGCAGAAGACAGTTTATGGTCATCACTCAACTTAATTTGTTTGTCTTTTAATAAAATATCAAAGATTTTATTTGTCTTTGTCACATCGAAAGTATACGTTCGATTTGCCATTTTATCTTTTACTTCAGTCTTTTGTAGCAATTTACAGATATATGGAGCCCCTACTTTGAGCTCTGCTATATTTACTTTCTCGTCGACAGTTTCTTCAATATCATTTTCTGTCATGGGATCTGTCTCATATACATCGTTTATATATGCTACTCTTTCTTTTTTCATGGGTTTCTCATATTTCTTGTACCTTTGTTTTTCATACTCAATTTGTTCTACTCTTCTTACTTTATCAGCTAATTGAGCCATGTCATTCAATGGTAAATTGACTAACTTTTTCCTAATCGAGAATTCTAAACCTGCAGAGGTCATTCTAACTAATTCATATTCAGGAATTTGAGTGAAACATCTCGTCTTCATTAGTCTAAATCGATTCAAATAATCATCTATGCTTTCATGATTGTATCTTTTTATATTCATCAAATCGATAAGACTTACTTGAGTTTCTCCTCTAAAGAATTGCTCATGAAAATTTCTTTCCAGTTGCAGCCAATTATATATCGAATTGGGTGGCAACGAAGTAAACCAAGTAAACGCATTCTTAGTCAAAGAACTAGGGAAATATTTCATTTTTAATTCCTCGCTCATCGCTAGGTCCCCACATTCGATCTGATATTGAGATACATGCTCGATAGTTGATTCACCAACTTCTCCAGCAAATTTGGTGAATTTAGGTACTTTGTATCCTCGAGGTAATTCTGTCTCGAGAATCGCATTTGGAAAAGGAGACACAAAGTATGTTTGATTGGGTGGTCTAAACTCCATCCCTTGGAAATTCATCCTCTGTCCTAACATGTGATTATACTGCATGTTATTCTGATTGTACATATTTTGAAATCCTTCATTCAGATTCCCACAAATATCATTTCTCATCTGTTGGTATTCATTCCCCGTATACTGATGTTGATCATTATTTCGATTTCTCCTTAATAGATACGGGGGGTTGATATTAGCATTTTGGTTAGCATGATTTTCTACCCTTGTTCGTCGAGGTACAGCCAATGCATCCCCGATTCGTGACATTTGGTATGCTAATATCTCAAAACTAGTAGTAGTGTTTTGAACTAATGGATTTAGGACTGTAGTCAACTGTTGTGACAACATATTAACCATCTCAAAATTGTTCTCATCCATTTGTTGTCTAAGTATCCCTAATGAGTTACTGGATATCCCAATACCAGTGTTTTCGATAGTCTCAAAATTGGATCGATGATAATCTCTATCGAATATATATCTTCCATGTTCCAAATTTCCTCTATGATCTAGATTTCCTCTATGATCTAGATTTGGAAGCGTTTGTTATGTGCCTAAATTCTGTCCACTTCCTGAATTCTGGGGGATTGCTAAGTTTTGAGATGTCCCTAAATTCGGAGGGACTCCAAAATTTTGGGGCATGCCCAGTGTTTGAGGCATTCCTAAGTTATATCTCGAATTCCGCTGTGTTGAAGAAGTTCCAGCCCCGCTCGTATTATTAAGTGAAAACCCAGGCGGTCTTACACTCATATATGGCCCTACATATGTTGTTGTGAGGTTTCCTATAGTTTGCATATTATTTGGTACGACCGTATTAGATCCTACTTGGGTGTTTGTTAAGGTACCTGAATTTTATTCGTTACCCACAGGTATCGACATACTCGTAGTTGTCGATGTTACAGGCATATTCCCATTATGACTTTGCCCCCCAGTATTTAGTGAATGTACACCATTCAGACCTTCACTGTTACTCTGGTTATTTGATGAATTTTGACTCATGCTTATAACTCGCCCACTCCTTAGTCTCATACACTCTCGAACTAACCAATTTTGTGTTTTTAACACAAGGCTCCCCTACCTGGCGCGCCAATTTGTTTCTGGTGGAATTTCGATCGATTTCGACTCTTAAGATATTTTGATCCTAATCAAAATTCTACCACGTAAGTTCTTTTTACTTAGGCTAGCAAATTAATTTTCAATCGAGATGCGTATGAGGATCGAATTTTGCCCGATTTCAAAGATACTATTTTTGGTGTTTTATATTTAAAGTGCTCGAAGTAAAGAAAGCAGAAAATTCGTGGAATCGAAAAGCAGTGCTGAACATTAGATTGCAAAGAAACGTAACATGCGGAAATCTTAAATTTGCTTTAAGTATAAAAGACAGGGAATCGAAACAGCAGAAATGTAAATAACAGGAAGTATAAATGACAGTAAATCAAATGTGCAGAAAGTATAAATAACTTGGAAATCGAAATTGCATTAATGTTAAATGACAAGAAAACTTAAACGCGGAAACTTAACTTTTATTGAATCGAAATGACCAAAAATCGAAAGTACAGAAACATAAAATTGCTAAAGATAAATTGCATCAAAGTAAATTACCAAGGAAAATACAGAAAACGGTAAAGGTACTCAATGAGCATGGAAATCCAGATTGCCAGAAGCTTCATGATGTTCGTCGTTTCTCCGGTAGACTTCTCACTATTCTCTGCCAATTTTCTGCTCCTTTTCCTTTCATCCTTTGCTCTATTTATAGTGTCTTTTCAAGTAGTCTCTTAAGAGCAGTTAACGAAGACTACTACCACGTTCTTTGTGCACGTCTTTTGCAGTTTTGTTCCTAGCTCTGCGGTTTAGAAACTGTATCCACGTTCCCATGAATGAGGTAACCGCTCCCTTGACCTTCGACTTTTGCTACCGCTTACTATGTTCGATGTATACATCGACCGTTCTTCTTAGCAAAAATTTCGATATTCACGTATATTAGTCTTTCCTTCGATTTTAAATTTCAACTCTCGATATGTTTTTGTCTTTGTGTTTACCAGGTGTTTTAGCAATTGCATCGACTTGTTAATCCCTTGTATAGTTCTCGATTTTTTGTTTCCATTCACTTCCTCGATCCTTTTGTAGATTTCTCACTAACAATTTCATATATATATATATATATATATATATATATATCAAATTTTAAAATACATATATATATATATAATATTTATATATTTATTTGATATATATATATATATATATATATTTAATAAATATTATTATATTTTACAATTTTATAAATTTTTGAATTAACGTGTGTGTTATCCAAAATATTTTAATTGAATTCCATGGAAAAAAAAAATCGCAATCTAACCACCGCAGCCACTGAAAAGAAAAGGCACAGACATTGGGCGTCATAACAGTTCACCCTTTTCAGAACACGATGAAAAGAAAAAGGCACGCGGGGTTAAAAAAAAAAAAAAGAAATGATAAAGGAAAAAGTAAAAAATAAGAATAAAAAAAGACAACGTCCAACGTGGAAGCTGACCCGAAAGAGGGAAGTGGAATGAAACTTACCTTACCGTCAGGGACAGCCTACTCCTCTGAGTCAAGTCCATTCTCATTTTTCCAACCGCACTCTCCATATTCCAAACCCATAAGGGCAAGCTCGTCAAATCACATGGACATCGTTCCTTTCCTTCTAACTAAACCCCCAACCACACCTCTAACAGTAGCGACAGGCTAAGAATAGCTTTGACTTCATCCAACTGTACACAGCAAAGGAAGGTTCGAGAACCAATAAGATGGGCGGAGGCGGAGAGTCCACGGCGCTCGCGGAGGCGCAGTACTCGTCGGCCAAGACGTCGGTGTGGTGGGACATAGAGAACTGCCACGTCCCCAAAGGGTGCGATCCCCACGCCATTGCCCAGAACATAAGCTCTGCCCTTGTTCGTATGAACTACTGTGGCCCCGTTTCCATCTCCGCCTACGGAGACACCACTCGCATCACTGCTTCCGTCCAGCACGCCCTTTCCAGCACCGGCATCTCCCTCAACCATGTCCCCGCCGGTAACCCATCTTTTCTCTTCCATTCAACTCCAAACTTGCTTTGCTTGCATGTATCGCTTTGACTTAGGCTCCTTTGTTTTTCTAACAATCCAAATATTCTATTCAATTCCTTCAAAATTATTCATCTCGAATCGCACGCTTAACAAAGCCTAACCTACCTTAATACTGTAGGTGTTGTGTTTATGCGTGTGTATTATTATTATTATCATCGATTTTGTGACTTGTCTACTACGGTTCAGGAAGAAGGATGCATTGCTGTGATGTTTCCAATAATTTAACCTCGAACAAACGCTTGGGGCTTGTACTTGATTCCGTGATCAAACGACACCATTTAAATCCGATCTATTCAAAGCTATATTTTTTAGTATTACAAGAAAAAAAATGAGAGACAGTTTAACACTGTCCTTTCGCTTATATTTAACACTACCTGGATCGTCTCTGCCTTGTTAATTTGTTTAATTTTCTCGGTGTTCAATCATGCTTATCTTTTAGGACCCTTTTGCTCAGTGGTATTGATATTAGAATTGTACTTAAATATATATTAAAAGATGATTAAGTTTTCATAATATAAAATTGTAAATAAATAAGTAAATATATTAAATGTTTAGGAGAAAAAAAAAATCATGAATTATATTAGAGTTATAAAACTTTGGGTTTGGGCAGTCACTGCCTCTCGGCTCTCAAAAAATCCGCTGCTGTTTTTGCTGGAGACAATAGAAATAAAAGAGATAGAAATGGAAATAAAGTGGAACGGATCTAGTGGATCCTATTTTATTTTCATTCAATCAAACAAGTAATATTGTTTGCACTCCTATTTTTTTCCACTCACTCCTATTTCCGTGCTTCCAAACAAGACATTTAAGATGAAACTTGAACAGCCAGGGTAGGGCGGGTGGCAATCGTGTTTATAGCGATCATAATAAGGGTTTGCCAATGAGTTTACTGATTTGTTAGTCTTCTCTGTTGAAGTGCCTTCTTATCACGTTATGAGCTCTAGGGATAGTTTGTTGCAAATTTACCTGCTTTCCTGTTAATGTGAAACTTAAAATTAAGATTTCGTGTAACTGATGTTTTCATATTTTTGCTACCAGGTGTTAAAGATGCAAGCGACAAAAAGATTATTGTTCACATGCTGTTCTGGGCCGTGGATAATCCTGCACCTGCTAATTACTTATTAATTTCTGGTGATCGAGACTTCTCCAATCCTCTTCACCAGTTGCGACTGAGGAGGTATAATATTCTTCTCGCACAACCACAGAAAGCTTCTGCACCCCTTGTAGCAGCTGCTAAGAGTGTGTGGCTTTGGACTAGTCTCTTGGCTGGAGGACCTCCCCTCATGAATGACGAATCACATCAACTTAGTAATAATAGCATCCAATTGTCTTTTGACACATTGCCGGTTCCAGTCCCTAACGCAGTTCAAATACCACATTACGTGGAATCCTTTTCAGAAGTTCATACCGGAACTCAGAAATTTCCAAGTACAGGAAGGCAACTTGATTCTAGACATCATGGGAAAATGAATGGGAGAAATTCCAGTAAACCAAATGGACCTAAGGTCGTGAATCCAGCTCCAGTTGGACTTCAAGAAAATTATGGCAATATAAATTCTTCTCGACCTGGCAACTATACCCATAATGTTCCCCCAAGTAATTCTACACCAAATTTTACTCGTGGCAATCCTGACCAAATGCGGGGCAATAATGGTAATCTACAAGGCAATCTTCAAACTCCATATTCACAGCCATTAAGATCAAACCCTTTTCCTTTGCAGCCTCCTTTTGCATCAAGCAATTCATTTTCTCCAAATTCCCAAACTTTAGCAACTTCAGTGGTGCCACCTAGGACTGGTGGGCCCAGCTTCTCTGCAGCACCACTTACAAATGTGCCAGATATTGGCAATCTGAAAATTTCTGGACATCTAAGTAATGCTCACGTTCCACGCCCTGTTAAACAACGGAACGGGGACTTGAATCAGGGTTCCAACTGTAATTCTCCAAATTCTGTTAAGTCAATTGATGAACAAAATGGACATATGATACTGTACACACAACAACTGTATAACGGCTTTTCACATGGTCCAGAATACCAACCTACATCATCGGCAACTGTGGGTGATAATATCCTTTCTGGTAATGGTAAGCGGGGATCTCCAGGATTTCCTAAACCTTCTGAATACGTCCAAGGTCTTATAGGGGTAGTTTTACTTGCCCTGAACACACTAAAAACTGAAAAAATTATGCCAACTGAGTCAAATATAACAGATTGTATTCGATGTGGAGATCCCAAGCATCGCAACACAGATGTCAAGAAGGCTCTGGAGAGTGCTATTGAGCAGCAGATGGTAGTGAAGCAGAATGTAGGTGCTTTGCAGTTGTTTGTTGGTAAGAATGATAAGGTTTGGCAGTGTGTAAACCCTATGGGTCGTAATCCTAAGAAGTACACAAAAGAGACATGGAATGAAATTAAAAAATTTCTAACTACTCCTTCTGGAAGATTAGCAATAATGGGTACTCAGTGCAAGTAAGGATATTATAATTTAGTTTATTTTCACTTGCTGAAAATTTTCTGTTTCTCATTACGTCTATATTTGTCTTTTCTTTAGGTATGAAGCAGGTATTGTCATTAAGAATATGTGCTTGAAAAATCATGCTATGGGTGACGTCTTGCAGATTTTAAACATAGCGATTACCATTAAAAAATGGATTGTGCATCAACAATTGGGCTGGCAACCACTTAACATCACCCTTACTGAGGTCAATTCTGATTCAGAGGTAATAGCATGCCCATTAACTGCATAAGGCATGCTGTGAAAATGAAACAGTTACTGAATATATTAGCAGCCAGTTGGACTAGGACATCAGGAATTATTTGAATAAACCTCTTTCTAATGCGAATCAAAGGTAGGTAGTAATAATTAACTTGTAGTATTTATGATAAGTACCTCGAATGCTAGAGCTTGCAGAAATGATTATTGGAAAGGTTCTTCAGTTCTGTTCAAGGGACTTAGCTTTTGGACAACAAATGAAATTTGAAACATACAAACCCTAAATTCTCAGCCATTGTGGTCTACTATAGAGGATCTTTCTTGGCAATATGCCCTCCGCGGAAAACTTGGATTTTACTTATTTTGTTACACGTATTTTGTTTGAAGATTGACTTACTGAACCAAACACCACGTATCCAATGACTTGCCTCCTAAGAGCATCTCCCATTGTTAAGAGTTGTTTAGGAATAAAAGTGAATATTTTATTATGGATTCCACATTTGACTTGATAAAAAATAGAGAAAATTGTTTAAAATTGAAAGAAAATTATTTGGATAAACAATTTTGATCATGTTTTAAACAACTTAACTTTTAAGTAATTTAAATGTGAGACCCATAATAAAATATTCAATTTTATTTTTAAGCAATTCTAGTTAAAAACTTTGGAGATACCTGAGTAGTATCCAGGCTAATGGCCAAACTATGCTTGCTGGAAGTATGTCGAGGTTCAGGCAAGATAGGTGAATCCTCGTTGTTTGTGTATCACTTGAGAAATGGTCTATCAAATCATATTTATTCTCAGGGACTGTGGACTGTAATTCAGAAACTGTTGTATTGCATATTGTTTACTATATTAATCCATGCTCGAGGCATGTTTCTGGGGGATTTTCACTATGAAGAAATCACTATATGGAGTTTTTGGAAATGATCAACGATTGTGGAGCCCAAATGCTTTCTACATACATCTCTTAGCTAGTGGTGCTTATACAGTTGTGATGTTTAATGCTTATTCCTTACTTGGAGTTGGCTTTTGGCATGTTATTCTCAAAGCCGAATTGGGAATTTTGGTCCTTCAGTGGGGAATAGGTCTCTGGGCCTTCTATTTTCTTTGAATGCTAGAAACTGTGTATAAACAAAGTATAATACATATCTATCTGAATAGATGCTTTTTGTAATGCTTATGCTGTATAATGTTATGCTCGCAGTATATGAAAATTTGGTAAAGCCTTATTGTTTTTGTAATTTTCATTTTTCTTGCAAGTTACTCCTGATTGTGACATCATAACCCGTTCAATTTGTCATTCCTAATACTTTTTTTAATGATTTTGGAATATTTTTACTCAGCTCCTGCATGAATGTTGATGCTGGTTTTATAAATGACTTGTTCGATTAATTAAATAAGTGTATATTAAAGAATGTGATGAATAATTTAAATACTTCGCGGATTATTTAGTTTTTACTAACAAACATGAATTTTTTTGAATTTATATGCAATTAATATAATCTTTTGATAATTAAGATATAATATATTTTAATTAAAGATTATTTATATATAATTTAAATTTTTAATATAATTTGTAACATTTAAACAAATTATGAGAATAGTAAAAAGAAAGGAAATTGTGTAAGTATAAATCTTCTGCATTAATAAGGGTAAAATATAAATTGATAAAAAAATTAATTAAAGTGATGAGTCAAATAAAAAAAAATAAAAAAGAATTTTATTGAATGTTTGTTCTTTATTTAGAATAAATTTTTTTGTTAGGATTTTTTTCAATAATTTGACAATTAACTTTTTATATTTATTTTATTTATATTTTTTCTATGTAGTCATTAAAACACTTATATATATATATATATATATATATATATATATATATATATATATATATATAAAAGAAATAGAATGAAATTAAAATAATATCAACTAAAATACATAAAAATATAAATACAAATTTATAAATTATTACTTTTCCATATCCATTTTGTTGTCACATAACGTTGATAGGTCATATATCATGGAAGTTATTCTTTTTGTAATCCTAATATTTTTAATTATTTGATTTTTGAAAATAGATACTTTTTTTTTACTCATTTTATTGTCACGTAACATCAATAGTCATATATATATATATATATATATATAATTTAATAAGATTGTTTTTACAACTCGATATTTCCAACTATTTAATATTTGATATTTGATTTATCATACTATATCTTTTCAATTTAATTTTTTATTTATTCAACCCAATCTCTTATTGATCTTTTCGTTCTAAGTTATTTTTTACTATTGATTCAATTTCATCGGTTTGATTTTCTTTGGTTATCCTTTTCACTATTTTTGTTTTCTTTAATACCTTCTTTATTTCTAAAATTATTTCATATTTATAATTTTTATCAATAACAACTTGATAAGTCCGTCATAGTTGTTATACAGCTTTCTGAGTATAATTTATTATTCTGTATGCACGTAAATTTTTATTAGACTCGGATTAATCAATGAACTTGAATTTGATGCCTGGTAAACAATTAGTTACATTACACTTCAGTAATTAAATGATTGTAACAAATTTATAATGTTAAAAAAATCAGTATTTAAATGAAGTCCTGTTCGATTGTATTTTGGTTTCTATTTTTTTTAAATAATTTTAAAAAATTGCTTTCTAAAATAACTAAGAAAAAAAACTATTTAGTGTATTTGTTTTGAGCAAACACAACAATTTGGTAAACATTTTATGACAGAATAAAATTTCGAGAAGCTATTTAACTTAAACATTTTAGTTAAGGAACAATTATATGACAGAATCAAATTTCATCTATTCATTTTTCTTTTCTCTTTATTTTTTTTCCTTTACCAATGAAAACATATATCAAAAAGTAAAAATCGAAAATATCAAAAAGTTATTAATCCAACTTATTTATATTTTTTCACCCAAAGACTGAGAAAAAAAAACCGTCTAGAATCACAAAATTTGCCTTGTGTTTCTTTGAGCACATATTGAACTCCGACTTCTGAAATTTTACTCGATACATGATCGACGACAAACATCCTTCTCAGTACTCAGGTCAGATTTCAATTTTCCCTTCTCTTCAATTATTCTTTGACTTTGTTCCATGGCAATAAAGCTCCCATCTGCGGCTCATCCTACTCGATTCCTCAGATGGGTTTCTCTCTCTTCAAGCTGTATTGCAGATATTTCAGAAAACCCTGGAATTATTAAGCCCAAGGATTCATCTGAATTTGATCAAAATCTAAACTTTTTGAGAAATAAGCTTGCCCCAGACAACTTAATCCGGATTTTGGACCGTACAAATGGTTTGAACTCAGCAATTAGGATATTCAAATGGGCTTCGAGACAGAAGAATTTTCACCACACTTCGAACACATATTTTAGGATAATTTTGAAACTGGGTATGGCGGGGAACTCTTTGGAAACGAGGAAATTTTGTGAAAACATGGTGAAGGATAGGTGCCCCGGTGCTGAAGAAGCTCTTGTGGCATTGATTCACACATTTGTGGGGCATTGTAGGATTAAAGAAGCTATTACAGTTTTAGTCAACATGAATTTGGGTGGGTATAGACCGCCAATTGAAGTTTTTAATGTTTTATTGGGTGCTCTTGTGGAAGGAGAGAGCAGAGATTTTCCAAATGCCTTGTTTGTTTATAAAGAGATGGTGAAGGCATGTGTATTACCCACAGTTGACACTTTGAATTATTTGTTGGAGGCATTATCTGCCACCAATCGGGTTGACTTGGCTTTGGATCAATTTAGGAGAATGAACAACAAAGGATGCAATCCAAATAGTAAGACTTTTGAAATTCTTGTAAAGGGTCTCATTGAAAATGGTCGAGTGGAAGAAGCTGCTATTGTTTTGGAGCAACTGTTTGAATTCAAATGTCAATCAGATTTGAGTTTTTATACCTGCACGATACCTCTCTTTTGCAGAGAAAATAAAGTAGAGGTGGCGGTAAAGTTGTTTAAAATGATGAAAGATTCTGATTTTGTGCCTGATTCTTTCATTTATGAGGTTCTAGTAAGGTGCTTTTGCAACAACTTGCAGTTGGATTCTGCTGTTGGCCTCATAAATGAGATGACAGAAAGTGGTATGCCACCAAAACATAAGGTTCTTATTGATATGATGAATTGCTTTTGTGAATTAGGGAAAATTAACGAGGGTATAGTGTTTTTAGAAGATATACAAGTTCATGAAACTGCTCCTTTCAATACATTGCTTGAAGGTTGCTGCAATTCTGGTGAAATTCTGGCAGCAAATGTTCTGCTGGAGAGAATGTCCGAGAGAAACATAGCGGATTGCCAATCTTGGAACATTCTCATTAGGTGGCTTTGTGAGAATGAAGATATCAAGAAGGCATATACACTTCTTGGCAGAATGGTTAAATCATTTGTTATTCTTGACTGTGCAACATATTCTGCTCTTGTAGTTGGCAACTGTAGATTGGGCAAGTATGAAGAAGCAATGGAACTATTTCATCAAATTCGTGCCAGATGCTGGATTTTAGATTTTGCCTCATATTCTGAACTAGTTAGTGGTCTCTGTGACATCAAACATTCTGAAGATGCCATTGAAGTGTTTAACTATATGTCAGTGAAGAGATGCTCTCTTCACTCCTTGGCCTTCTACAAGATGGTAAAATGTGTATGTGACTCAGGACAGGTCCACGAAGCCATAAGACTATGGCAATTAGCTTATTTTTGTGCTATTTCTTGCTGTATTGCCACACACACTGCCATCATGCGTGAGTTGTTAAGATCAAGGAAGGCAGAAGATATGTTAGCCTTCCTCTCACAAATGTTGATGGTTGGTATCAATCTTGATGTGGAAGCATATTGTATTCTTATTCAAAGTATGAGTAAACATAACAAAATAAAGGAATGTGTTTTATTTTTCAATATAATGGTCAATGAAGGTCTAATACCTGATCCAAACCAACTATTTGATCAACTGTTGTTCATGGTCAATCATTCTCAGTTATCTATGATTTGTAGTGCAATTGATAGAATTTATGGCAGTGACATTTTGAATTCAGCAATGTATGGTTTACTGATAACCGGCCTGTTGAAAGAGGGTAGGGAACGCGAGGCCCGACGATTACTTGATTCAATGTTAGAAAAGGGTTGGGTTCCTGATCCAACCACTCATAACTTATTGATTGGATCTGATCTTAGAGAAGGAAGGAGTCAAGCAATGTTGTTTGATGATTCTGCCTCACTAGATTCTGTTAGCAATATTCTTGCAGAAGACCTGGGGGATACATGAAGCTTCAGCATTCTATAAAAAGAATCTTAGTTTATTAACATGCCAGTTCCATCATGAGTGCTGCTCCATTCATCAAGGTTTGGTTATTCAGCACCTAGTCTTGCAGCAATGGAAACTATTGGCTCACTGACAATTCTTTCAAGAGATGCAAATGGACAGATGTTACCGTAGTCAGGTTTATTTGCCATGCTCTACTAGGTAAGATGTGGAACGACTAGTGATTTGGATATGACTTTACTTAGAAAGATAGATTTACACCTTTTTACACTGTATACATGTCTTGCTTTGTCTATTAAGCTATTTTATTCTTCTTACTGCAATCAAATGGCCTAAAAAATTGCAAGTTTTTAGCAAATTACCAGCTTGTGGTCCCTTGAGGATTTAAGATTCTTTTCTTAGAGAGTTAATGCAACCACTTGCTCTCACATTAAAACCATGACCTTCTAATTTTTTTCAATTGATCTCCGGAATCTAATCTGTCTAATTTATATCTCGCAGATGACTTCTCATTCTCTACATCCATGGTAATTTGACAATGCTAGATACCAACTGATTTAAAAGAGGATTTTTTTTGAGGTAACTGACATTATGGTGTACTGACTTTTTACTTATTGAGGGTTCTGCCCCATGCTATATCACCTGAAGGGTGGAAAGATTGCTGGAAGGAAAGCTACTTACTTTATGAGATGAGATGGAAGTAGTTTTGTTTAGACAAGTTTCTTATAGATTTCATAGAAAAACATATGAACAAAAAATTGAAATTAGCTTCTCAGTAAACTAAAATTAGCTTGTCCATTAAAGCATGCTGTATTCTACTTGTCCTTTTTTTCAATTTTATAAGCTCTTTAAAAGATAAATAAAATGGAGATGATACACACATTATGGAGAGTAACATTTTCATCCATGTGTTCTGTATCCTGTGATCAATAACAGTCACAAAGTGATCATGTGTGTCAATAGTAGAAACAAAAAATTGTGGACATTATACTAGGATCATTATGTACAACAGTAGAGTTCCTCTAATGTTTTACAACTTTTGGAATAAGGTAATCCTTGTTATTTTTATGTTATTCACCAATTTTTGTATTCATAACTCACAAATAAAGATTGGCATGTGAAACCAGCATTAAATATTGAAATGAAACTGTAATTTTGATTGAAGAAATACACTAAAAACACCAGAAAGAATGAGACCTATTTTTTTGCCATTTGAAATAGTGCTTCTTTATTTTACTATCTCTGTTAGTTCTATAAACTGTGGCTTGGCACGCCCATAAATTTGTTGTCTAAAACTTAAAATTTTATTTTCTGTTCAAATATATGGGAGATTATGATATATTTTACTTAACCAATTATTTTTAAAGATAAAAAATAAAAATGTCCTAAAAAAAATTGTCAAATTGAAGGATTTTTTAAGATATGAGAATAAATTTAAGGAGAAAAAGAATAATTCACATAAATTTAATTTGTTTGATTTAATCTTCTGATTTTCAAATCAAGACGATATTATATTTTTATCAAATCAAGTAAGTGTTTATCTTCATAATTAAGACTATAAAGATAGAAATAAATGTTTGTTTCCATGGACTAGGGACATAATTCAAACTTGTTTGGAACAATTATGTCAAAACACCAAACAGAATGTGAATAAGGAGAGGACTAGAATTTTGCTTTTCTAAAAGAAATTCCATGAATCAAGAATTTGACATTTGCAAAAAGATTAACATTGAATTTATGTTCGTAGCTCTTCTTTCGTATGCAATGCATAGTAAAATTATCAATTTTGCTTCGTGATAAATTGGATAAAAGTGGAGGAGTTTTCTATTTTCATGGCTATTGATTTGTAAACCTTAAGAGTAGGGGTTCTTGTTAAGAAGTGTTAGCCAAACTAATATACATTTTATCATTAAACCCTATTGAAGGATGTGTTTTGAATCAGAAAAACTGTGGGTGAAAGGACATGATTCCTCAATTCAGTAAGATGAATACTGCTACTAATCTTTTGGTAAGAAATATGCGAAGGTTGGAAACAAGATGAGGGCATGCATACACGCGAAGAAAAGGAACAAGAAATTTAAATTCTGACTATAAATATATTATTATATAAATAAATTTCAGAACACTAGAAATAAGGCATAAGAGTCAATCACCGTTATTAAAGACACCTTATGAAAACAATATTAAAATGGTCTTGTATGACCCCAATTTTTAAAATATATTAAAAGAAGACACCACAAATAATATTCTTATATTATCTTTTTCAACGCAATATTAAAACCTTGGAAAAAAAGCTAAAAATTACAAATTATATATATATATATATATATATATATATATTTTTTTTCTGATTCGTATACTTTTTCTTAAAATTAAATTGATGAATTTAACTAATTTAAAAAATATATTATTTTAATTCTTCTTTATACCTAAAATTAATATCTAGTAACAAATTATTTTTTACCTTCACGTATTATTTTTTAAAATTAATTAATCAATTTTCAAAATAAAAAACCAAAAATTAAATTTAAGATGAAAAATTCAAAAATAAAAAACATAGTTAACTGTATCTTCGTTAATTGAATAATTGCCTGGATGCACTATTATAACATTTTGATCAAAGAGTAAAATTTTAACAATTCCTATATCCAATCACTTCCAAAACTGATAGCAAATGAATCCAAGATAGCCAAACTCATTGTGAAGAACTGAACTGGTCACCCATCAGATTCAACCACTTATGAAGTAAAAAAATAAAATCGGATAGAGATCATAGAAGAATAGACTACCATCTGATCTAAGGAGGAAAAATGTGCTTGAATAATTGCACCCTAGCACTTAAATCGCATAATCACATCTCACTTTGGAGGCTTTACAGAGGTATATGGGAATGGAAAATGAACCATATCTGCCGCATGCTTCAAGAAAAAAAAGAAGAAAAAAACACCTCAATACAAGTGAAATGTGTTCTTACTCAAAATTCCACCGCAATAATAAATCTAGAACACAGTCACTCTCTTCCTCTACCTGCATTCAAACAAGTTGTACATAACTTAATCCACAAAACCAGCACCATTCACTGAATAAAATATAAGAGGAAAAAAAAGTGTTTTTAATCCCAATAATTTTAAAAGGACAATTTCTCAAAAATTATTTAACAGGGGAATTACCTTGGATAAATCCAAATGGGTTTCCAGTGCCACCTACAAATTATTAGTAGAGATAACATCAACTATCCTACCCTATCGATTCAAAAATTTGCCTTCGTTATTCCCATTTTTAATGACAGGGCGAGACAATGGCAGCACCTCAGAAGGAACCTTAACATTTAGGTTAGTCTGTCCTGTGAAGCTATTCAACTCCTCTTTTTTACACACAACATTGTTATGATGCGTTCCCAAATTCCTTGCGTTGGAAACCTCGAGACTGCCTTCCAGGCCGAGGCGCTTAATCTTGTCGAGAATGCAGCAATGGTCGAGAGCGTCCCGGGCCCTCTTTCTCGCAATGGCTGCCTCGCGGACTGTTCGCTCAACACGGGCCCGGGCGAGGGACAGGGACTTGGCAGCTGCGGCTGCCGCGACTTTGCAGGCGCAGAGGAAGATGAGGGCACGGCGTTTGTCAAGGGGGGAGGTGGAATCGGGGAAGAAAGAAAAGTTTGGTTGAGAGCAAGGGGGGCAGAGGAAGGTGGAGGAAGGGGGAGGGGAAGGGAGACAATCAAGGTGGGTGAGAGAGGAGCATTTGGTGCAAGAGAGGAAACGGTGGGCGGAGGCGGAGGAGGTGTTGGAGAGAGGGTGGTCAAAGAATTGGAAGCAGGAGGGACAAAAGGAGGAGGGGTGGAGGAGGAGCACGCAGGAGGTGCAGACGCGGCGGTTCATGCCGCGAATCCAGAGGCGGTGGAAGAGACGGCTGTCCTTGGAGGCGCAGTGGCCGCATTCGGACTTTTGGGCAGTGTCTGGCTGCGGAGGAGTGGGTTTAGTAGGGGGAAGGTTCATGGCAATGGCAGATTGGTTTGGAAAGAAGAGTTTTAGGGTTTTGGATGGAAGGGAATGGGTGAGAAGAGAAGAGAATAGAAGGAGGATTTTCTATGACTGGGGTTCTATTACGTACTTGTTGCTATGCTGCGCAAAGGTAACTAAACATATTTTTATCATCTTTTTATTTTTTTTACCATACTATAGCCTCGAAGTAATATTAAATTAAATAAGGTTTATTTAATTTGATTTCAATTTTTAAAAATTCATATCAAATTAAAATATAATATTAAATTTAATAGTTGTTTAATTTAATTTGCTTTTAATTTAAAAAAAGTTGAACTCAACAAAATCTTATAATTTAATTTGTGTTACTTTTATTAATAAAATTATTAAATATATTATAATTATGATATATAATTTTAATATTTTTTATATTTAATTTATATAATAATAATAAAATTTAAATTAATAAACTAATTAAATTTTAATTACATATTATAATTTTGATTTAATTTATTAATTATTGATCAATTTTAATATTTTTTAATAAATATTAAATAAAAAATTAATTTTGATCTATTTTAATTTTATTTTTAAATTGATTATTAGATTATAAATTTTATTATTATCTAATCAATTTTATTTTTTACTAACTAAAGAAATTATATTTTTTTATTATTTTTTACTATAAATTTAAGCTTTCTATTTAATAAAAAATATTTAAATTAATTCTAATTCTACATAATTATTACTATTTCTCTTATAATAAATTTTAATTAATAATACAAACAAAAATTAATTATCTAATTTAATTCTATTAACAACCTATACAATTATTATATAATTTATAAAATAAAAAATAGTTAATTTAAATATTTAAAATAAATATATAATAATTAACTAATATTTTATTTTATTTGTTATTAATTTATGTTAATATAGATTTAAAACTATTATTATTTATAAATTTCCTTTAATATCCATCATTTTTACTATTATTAATAATTTTTAATTCATGATAATAATAATATTTAATATTAATATTATTCAAACTATTTTTATTAATGATACACTTAATATTTAATTATTTGATTAATTAAATATAATTATCAACATTTAACAAAATTTAGAATAATTAAATAAATAACAAATTATTAATATTAAAATATATTTGGCATATTACTTTCTCTAGTTTAAAATATGAGGTTTTGTTAAGAATTTTTTTAAAATATACCTTATTTATAAATTTTAAGATTATATTAATTATGCTTTTATTAATTATACTCTTATTATAGAAAAAATAATAAATTATAAAAAAATGAATAAAAAATATTAAAATAAAAATATATTAATAAAATAATAATAAATTTATTAAAATAAAATAATGATTGTTATGTAATTCAATTTTAAAATCATATATTTTTAAATAAAAGTATATTGACATTAATTATTAATAATAGTAAAAAATTAATTTTTTAGTATTGATATTAATAAATTTAGGGTACTGGAGCATATTTCTAGAGGAGAAATTTATAAAATAAAGTTGTAACAATTGAGAGATGAAACCTTGTATTGTAGATTGAAACATATAAAAAGAAAAGTTGGTTGGACATCGCTATTATTTCGAGAGGTTTAAATAAAGAATTAATTATTTAAAATTATTTTTTATTTAAAAAATTTTGTTCAAATTTTTATAATTATTTTATTAAATAATTTATAAATTTATGAAAATCAAAATAAATAAAAAAGTAAATAATTTTTTCAAAATTTAATAAAAAAATCTAATAAAATAAAATATGAATAGTTAAAAATAATATGACATCATAAATATTTTTTTATATTTTTAAAATAAAAAAATAATAGGTTGTTCATTGCTTTAATGATTCACCCATTGTTAATGGATATGTACTATTTTCTAATAACTTATAATTCTTGTTTACCGCAGTTAACCTTAAGCGGTCACGGATATTTACAAATAAGTTTAGATAAAATATAAAAATATTAAATTTGTTATGAAGTTTTTTTAAATATATTTAATTATTTAGATTAAGATTAGATTAATAAATTTAAATGTTAAAAAAAAATCAAAACTCTAAATATATAATCAGTCTAGTTTTATTTTTTAAACGTCCACATGCCATTGTTACCAACTGAAATCATTCTCTAATTTTAAGCTATGTAAATTTACAAGAGAAGTAAAAAATAGATAAAAAAATGAAAATAAAATATTTTTATTTGTTTATTAATAAGAAATTTGATAAATATATATTTTATTTTTCACTCAAGTATAATAAAAAGTAATGAAAAATATAAGAAAATATTTTTTTTAATTATTTTCACTTAAATAAGTTATTATTTATTTTATTTTAAAATTTATATATAGTTATATTTATATTAATTTTAAATTATTATTTTGATAGAATGTCATAAATATAAAAAATTATAGAAATTAAAATAAATAATTAAATATATATATATATATATATTAATATGATATTGTTTTATTAATTTAAATTTTTAATATTTTGTAAAAAATATATAATTTTATAATAAAAATATTTTATAGTTATATATCAAAATAAATATTATTAGAAAATATATAAATTTAAAAATATTAATTTTAAAAAAATATTTTATTAATAAAAAATGATTAATAATTATACAAATAATTAATTTTAATTTATTATTGTTTTAGAAATATTTTTTACCTTTTTATGTCGCTTTTGTCTCAAATAAATAAATATATTTTATCCTTTATTCATATCTACTCCACGAATCACATTGTGCATATGTTTCAGCAAGTGAGTAAAATTAATATAAGACTTATTTAAGTTACATTAAATGATTTGAAATTAATTTAACTTTAGAACAATCATGCAGAGAAACTCCCAATCTACTCTTTATTGGCCTTGTATTTACAATCAGTGCAATTGTGGAAGCAGAATCTATCTTCCTAACTACTAAAAGCAGATCATTTTATTTCACCTTCCCTAATTTTATGTCTGCCACACTTTCATCACATTCATTTATCCAAAACTAAGGAGAAATTCCAATCGAGGGGAATCGAACTCCTCACCATGTGCAAAAGAATACTAAACACCATCGAACTACCATGCTTATTGTACACCTAAACTACAGTAACTCTAGTGTCTTGTTTTTCGTAGTCCCTTCAGAAAATCAGTTAGATGGCATTGTACAGATCCTTGTGATATCGATCCTTGGCTGAAACTCTGCTATGAAATCATTGAAGAAAATAAATTAGTTCGTTGTCAACCCAACATTGCTCTTCTAAGATTCAACAGCAAATTCAGGATTCTGCATAGCAATAAAATTCGTTCTATTAAAGAAAGCACTTACCTATGGTATTATACAGCGCTATAATTACTCCTTACAAGTAGATTTGTTATGCCCAAGTCCCTTGCATCGGCTGCAATGGAGATGACGTTTGACTACTTCTTGAGATCCAAATCGCTTTGTAGCTGGCCGACCAGGCGGTCTTTTGGTGGGAGGAGGTGTTACCGTTACCACAAGCTGAGAATCTTTCGAAGCAGACAATTCAACATCTGAAATTGGATGTACAATCTCTGAGTATGTCAACCTGTAGCTCTCGGTTGTACAGTATCTGGAACAATAATCATAAACACTTTGGCCAATGCCACCAATCACGGCAATGGCATGACAGCACGGCACACCAGACAGCTGCCAGGCTTTACAGCTACATTCCCACCTGTCAATATCAACTACCTCAGTCGTGTCGCCACAAACTTCATAGGTGCTACTGGTTGATTGAAGAACTGAAAGTGAATTAATTTTTTGGCTTTCCTTCTTAAGCTTATCTTCCATGGATGGACTCAACCTAGTTTCCCATTGATCAGATGCTGCCTTCCTGGAAGCGATTAACTCCATAATCTTACTCCTAATTACGTCAACCATCTGTGTTATTGGCAATTCATCTGCATCAGCTACCCAACTATAGAACAGCTCCCCAAAGTTTGATGTCATGTGATTATACCTAGTACCTTGAAAAAAAGAATTTGCCCAGTTCTGGGGTTCGCTTTGAATAATCCAATTGTAGGCTTCTTCAGAAATCTTTTTAATACTCTCAGTTGAGTTTTGAAAGCCTTCTGGTTTGGTTGCATACGCAGCAGCATATAAATCCTCAATCATGAGTCGCTTTACCTCATGAGAAAACTGCCCTTTCAAGTCTCTAAAAAGTTGCTCAGTTAAGTATCGTAGGCAGTATGCATGAAATGAACCTTCAAATATCTCAGCAATTGAAGTTTTCAGCCCCTTCTCTCTGTCTGCTACAAATGTTATAGGGCAAGATGTTGACAGCACAGATTTGAGTTGAAGTAAAAACCAATGCCAGCTATCATCAGATTCAGTATCATCTACTATTGCAAAGGCAACAGGATATACACCATCATCGGCATCTGCGGCAGTCGCTGCCAACAACGTCCCTTGGTATTTTGACCTCAATGGAATGCTATCAAGGAAAATCAGTGGTCGACAACCTTGTTGGAAGCCATGCAACAAAGCATGAAGTGATACAAAGAGACGATCGAAGCTTGAGTCTTCCTTTGTTGTGCACATCGCAAGACTCCCAGGATTAGCCTCCATTAGTTTTTCACAGAAGAAAGGTAACTGACTGTATGCCTCTTTATAAGAACCCTGAAGCTGCTCCTTAGCAATCTCTTTCCCGCGCCATGCCTGAAAATAGTTAAGTTGAATTCCATATTCCTGTTTGATGTCATTCACAATGTCCTTGGGCTTGTAATCTGGAAAATCTTTCAACTTCTCCTTTATAATACTGGCCACCCAACTTCTAGTTGCTTGATGCCCTGTTGTTGCAAAAGCCCCATCACAGGTATGAGTTGAATTCATTTTCTTGATACATATCAATTGAGTAGTTGACAACCTTGATGCATGAATTCTCCACGGACAACCATCTGCTTTGCATTTAACAGTCACACGATGACTATCATTTTTCTTATATTTGAAGGCAAATTGATGAGCAATGGCATATTTTCGCAATGATTCTCGAAATTCATGTACACTGCTGAACCTTTGACCCACCCCAGTTATAGTATTCTGCCACTGCTGTGCTCCTTTGGCATACTTCTCATCATTTGAGGATTGAAGAGGGAGACAGGGGAAAACTTCTTGAGGAATGTCCATATCCATATTTGTATCAATTTGATTGGTATCACGAACAACATCAAGCACATTATCAACATGAGTGTGACAAGCATTGAGTGGTGCGGGTGCTACTGCTACTGTTTCAGACAAGGTTGTTCTGCTTGACCTAAAAGTCCAAGAATTCCAAAATCAAAATCTAGAACGTTCCCCAAAATAATATAGAGATATTATTAACCCAGAAACAAAGATAACTACCTACTGCAGGGCATGTTTGACACCTCCAGGGCAACTAACTCTTCAAAAAGGATATAGATGTCAACAGTAGAAGAACTACCATGAAACTTAATCATTCTCCGTAGATCCTTGTCGTTAGATATAGTAATGAGAGTCTTCTTATTCCCGGGAAGGAAATACTTCATAGACATGCTATCAGTTCTGATATTAAACATTTCGGCCACTTCCACCTTAAACTCCTCAAACTTCATTTGATCATCAATGTCAATAGCATGAGCATCGCCACCTTTATATGACAAACAACCGTCTTTCTCAGTCAAAAACTTGCCTCCCGACTGACATATTGCAATGATCTTCATGGCAGCCATGACCTAACACAGGCACAGAGAATTCTTATCATCAAACTGACAAATGGAAAGAATGTTCCAGTAATCATTACAACACCAAAAAGAAGTATGTGTACAGAACATTAAGAGATACCCTCAAATTAACCAGTTTTGTGTTTGTACTGTCACTAGAAAGAATAAATAAAAAACACAAATTTCAATCATTTTAGGACTGTCAATGGCTAATTCAAATATCTATAGTACAATATGACATTCATTTCTTTCAAGAATAAAATCCTCGCATAGGGGCGATCATAATAATGTTCCATTACCCTCAATTGGAGACCCGTTAACCTGAAAGAGAACTTGACTGGGTTTTCTTTTAAATCCATAATGGATATGATCATCAATCAAAGTGTAACCCTAATATCAGAGGAAACACAAAAGAAGAATAATGTCAATATACCTGGTTGATTATTGGAGAAGGTGAATTAGGGTTGCTAATCCTCAAAAGAAGATAAATTGGGTGGAAGCAGGCTTCTCAGGTTGGTGTACAGCATCAGCGAGCCGCAGAGAATGTGGTCACATTTGATTTTCCTCAATGAGAGTGAATGCAAACAGAAGCAAAATAAAAATCGAAATATGAATTTGTTTTTGTTTATTGAAAACAACGCCATGTCCTACTTCTGCTCCCAAACAATCCGTGTCAACTGTTTAGGGCTGGACGACACTGGGCTTGCATATACAAAGCCGTGCCCATTTATTTTGTAATTTTGTCGTGCTTTCTTTTTCTTCTATACCTGTTTTAATATTTTTTATATGTGATGATAAAAAAAAACATAATAAAAAATCAAAATCCGTTTAATGAAAAATAAATAAAAAATATTTTTATTATAATATTATTTATTGGATTTTTTATTGTTTATATATTATTATTTTATTAATTTATTTTTTTACTAAAATAATTGAAAATATAAAGACACCAGAAAGTTACGATTTTTCAACTTTTGTATGCATGTATTTATCAAGACTATGATTAAGGTGCATAGATTTATTAGGTTATATCCCATGGATATAACCTCATAATTATGCACAAAATTTTATTTTGTTTTTGAATAAAAGTGTGGAGGGATAATCACACGTGAGAATCTGTTTTTAGGATGAATTTGACGGGTGAAAATAAGTGAATTTGAAAGGAATCAGACGTAAAATTAAGATTATTTGAATTAAAAAAATTGGTTAAAAAATAAGAGGAAATAGAATAAAAATTTATAAATAATTTAATTGATTTGACATATTAAAAAATTAAAATTTAATTGATAAGATGGTAAGATTATAATTTTATTTTGTCTTAAATAAATATTTTAAATAAAATACAATTGATGTAAATAATATTAAAATTAAATGTGATAAAATATAACAATTTAAATATATGAATTTATAATAAATTAAAATATATGAGTTGAAAATTAATTTGAAAAAAAATGACATAATTTGTTTGAATGAAATAAAAGTAAAATTTAAAATATTTTTAATTTAAATTAATTATAAAGTTTTAAAATTAAGTATATGATTAAGAATGAAATTTGATAAAATAAATTATATACTAAATTTTAAAATTATAGAAAAAAATGTATAATAAATAAATGCAAAACTAATAGAACTAAATATTAAAGGTGTCATGTGATAATGTTATAGTCATACATACATAACACCTAAATATAGCAGTAAGTAACTACAAATATATAAAATTTATTGAAATAATCCTGAAAGTCGTCAAATTGTTCATCCAAACGGTTAATTTTATCTTTAATCATGTCGAAAACAAGTTTATGATGTAATCCTTACTATTGAAAACAAGTTTATGATGTAATTCTTACTATATAGTTCACTCCTTATCCGATACGTTCACATTTATTCATTTCAAAGCTTGATGTTATGTTTCAAGTAAAATCTATATACGTAATAAAATACTAGTTAGAATCTTATATTTTTATGATTCTATCTCATGAGAATTTAAATTTACTTTGTATTGCTAATCCATTTTTAATAATATTTTAAGCTCACATTCAGCTTACAATTAACTTAGAAAATTATCCTATTTTGTATATACTTAGAGTAGAAAAAATCCTAATAGCAAACATGAACAAGGTTTAGTATTTCTAAATTTTCTAGAGTTATATAAGCTGTTTTGGCATGAGATTTGAGCCAAAATTTCAATAACTTAATTACCTACAATATTGATGAAGGAAATAAATTCAAATAGCCTATAGAATAGATACAGTTTTTAGTTTTCAGTGGTTATTTCCAACTGGGCTCAATAACAATAACATTCTGAACATGCCTTGGTAATTTGACTATAACTCATGCTACACATAAGCTATTGACACGAAACAATTTTCTAAATTTTGGGGATATAATTTCCTACAACTTTTATGAAGGAATAAAGTCCTAATTTCACACGTATCCATCTCAGTAATTCAAAAATCTAGGCTGTTGAAACAGGGCTACCTCTTAACGTCATAACTAGAACACTTGACAGTAAAATGGACATAACTTGAGCTACAAATATCCATTTAATGTGAAACCAATTTCTAAATTTTGACAACTTAAAGAGCTAAAACTTTCACGAAGATACTAATTTCTAATTATGTTCACACAAATACCAGAAATTCAATGAACATTACCTACGAATTAGGGTTCTTAAAGTTTTTAACTTAACCACTTCTAATCCTCAATTTTAAGCATTATTCTAGTATTTTAGGTGTAAAAGCTACAATAACATTCTTCTTACACCCATTCAAGCTCAGCCAAGTGAGGAGAAAAATAGAAAATGCACCATTTTGAAAAATAAAACGGTAGAAATGTAGAGAAGATTGAGATAAATCAACTTACCTCTTGGAGCTTCTCAAGAAAATCAAGATTTTTCCCTCAAAATCAAGTTTGAAGGTAAGGAAAGTTTTGAGAGAAATGAGGAACCTACGAGAAAAACTCAGAACGACACTCTTTATAGGCCACAAGTAATCGGATTACAGACCGCATGTAATAGAGATTTCAAACATAATCCGCTCAGCGCATTTCTGATGCGCCCAACGGATTACATTACAAAAAAATGTATCTTTATTTTCTCCTTTTTACTCTAGCCAGAATTTGAACCCACAACCCCTAAGACTCCAACATCACTCCAAATCATATCAACCATAATATGTTTCTTGCCAACTTATACACATAATAAACTTTTATTGTACCCACACTTAATGCATACAAGAAAACAATAATTTCTAAATGTGACAATTAAAATTGTAAAGTCCATACTCTTTCAATTTAAACCCTAAATCATATAATTACTATCAGGTGTCCAGTTGCCCGCGAAACGGATCAATTTTAAGTATTTTCTAAAAATTCTAGAAAATCATAAATAATCTAATAAACATAAAACTCTACATTCACTTTACCCAATTCTTTATAATTTAATTATTAAAATTTTGACAAAGATTTTGTCAAAATTTAACAAACCAGGGATATTGAGAATCAGGATGTTACAAGTTCAACCCAAGACGATAAAGGAATCCAACTACAAATCCACGCCAAAGTAAATCATTATGTGTGTTATGAATATGATGTATGAAAGATATATGTTAATATTCCTGCATTTCAACATGTATTGCATAATATGACATTGCATAATATGTTGCGGTCAATTAATTTGAATATTAGTTTTCAGTGCCAACAACATAAAGACTTCCTCCTGTGTCTATTTTGCAAAATTCGTGGTCAAAGGAGTCAATATATCAACAAAGATGTAATGCAGAAGTATGTCATTGATTTGCAAATTTCAAATTTCTTGCATTTTTCACATTCTGGCCTTGGACTTATGGTTTGAGCATAAAGTTTAATGTCATTTCTTGGTTGTAGTTCATGTCTTTGGAGATATTAGAAAATAACATATTGTGGCCTTCATATTTAACATCAACCAGAGTTAATCAATTCGCAAAACTTATTTTGAGTTTTTGTCATGTTGACCTTAGTGTACATATACCCGAGTTCTGTGATTTTCAGGTTTGTATAAAATACTCGAACCAATTCATCGTAATATTATGAATTTAGCATATAAAAATGTGTCAACCCTTGGAATTGAATATGATTATGAAAGTACACATTAGTTCGTTTCTATTTTTAGCAATAATCACTTGTCTTTTTGCATACGTGACTACTATTTTAGAAATGTCATTACCTCTGCCAATTGCTTCGATAACAAAGTCCATTTTGATATTTAAATTATCAAATTGAGTTTCCACTACATCTATCATCGAAACTTTTCTTTTTGAACCCTGAGAAGAGGATGTACCATCAGATGAGATAGATGGAGTCGGTGTTAGACTATGTGGATCTACATATGGGGGTGATCGAGGAACATCTTCTATTGTCCCAAGAAATACAAGCTCTTTAGGAAAATACTCCATGTCATTATTTAAATCCACTGTGTAAGCTTGTCATTGGTGGATTTGACGTATTGTAGTTATCTCGTGGTCAGTGGTACGATCAACATCTCATAGTTCCTCCATCAAATCACAGTATCTGATAGGGGTGACTCTCCAATTAGCATCAAAGGATTTTGTCTACAATTAAATAATACACATAATATATAAGAGATTGCCAATGTTTTTGTTCATTATAATAAATCAAGGTATATCAAACACCTCTATCAAGTCATCCCAAACTTTTGGTTCAACCTCGAACAATTTTGTGGATTTACTCCATGCAAAGCCACTCATACTAGTATACAGGTTAGGAACCTTTCATCATCTATCCTTGAGACTCTTTTGCCTATTTTTGACATTATTTTTAGTGATATCCACCAAGCCCAACTATCAGAAGGAGTCAACAATATTATTATAGGTCAGTGTAGTCCAATTTCCATCCAAACGGGCCTAGTTAACTATGGTTTTTAGTAGGCATAAGTCCATGTTCATTGTTCACTTAGTAAACTCTCTCATGCCTACAGATGATTAAGGGAGAGTACTATTGCCTCTATTCATGATTTCTCTACTTAAAATAGAATTTCTTCAAATATTTTAACACCATAATATGTAAATATGGTTAAAAAACTTAGTTAATAAATCATAAATATCCAGCACATAATATTTGTACATTAAAAATACAAGTACAATATATTAATTATTTTCATAGTCTCTTCATATATTGTTTACAATAAAATCTCTAAGGTTTCACCATAGCCTATAATCATCATCTCGATCTTGAGTGTCAGATGAGTGCACATCTTGGTCCATCAACTATTGATCGACCTCATGCTACCAAGGACTCATCGTTATCGACTCCATGGAGATAGTTGTGAAAAATACAACATGCTTTGATAATTTTAATCATCCACTCCAATGAGTAATGTGGTTCAGTTTCATTCGTTATGATTCAAAATCGTTTCTTCAAGATGCTAGATGTCCTTTCAATAAAATTTATAAGTGATGCATGACGAACATTAAACAACTTTCTTGAATTTTGTGGACTTTTTCGGATGTACTCTTTTAGGTGATATATGATGTCACAATACGGTAGTATATTTGACTTTAACATAAAGCCAACATCCTTAAACTAGTATTTCCCTATAATCAGTATAGTTAACATTATTTCAATAACTTCTAAGTGACCACAAATCAAGTTCAATAAAATGAATCTTTTATTAACTTAGTTGCCTTTAATCCCATAACGCAATAAATGTTTGAGGTCTCATTCAAATAATGTCACGCAATTATTCTGTGTGCATTAAGTATGACAACAACTTTTGTCGACAATGCTCTTTTTAGGAAGTAAACTTTAGAATATTTAGAATTAAGAGACGTAACATATTTAGTACATAAATAACAATGTAAAGGATAATTACCGTTGTTATTTCGGTACAAAGTTTTATTTATTATGTAAGTATTGAATTAAATCAAAATCTCCACCAAAAACATCGTTATCAATATCTTCACTAATAAAAACTCTAACCAATCATTCTTATGAGTCCTTTAAAAAATAGATCTTATCATTTAAAAATATATTATTAATTTTACAACTCTTAACATAATATTTTATAATTTAATATGTAATTGTAATTAAAATAATATAATATTAAATTAATGCTAAATTTATACATATTTATAATAAATTATATGTTAATTAATTTTTAATATTATATATCAACCTAATCCAATTTTATATTTAATATGTAACTAAATACAATAATTTTTAATCCTAATTTATTTAATATTTAATATTTTATATTAACCTAATTAAAATATTTTTATACCTAATCTAACTCATTTAAAAAACCTATACTAATTTCATCTAAACTATTTTAAACATAATATAACTTAAAACATAATATAATCTTAATATAAACTATTTTAAATATAATTTAGCTTAAAAAAACATTCTCATCTTAATGCAAAATTTTCTTCTTATTATTAAAGCAAAATCAAATCATAATCATAAAAATTAAAACATAATTAAATCAATGAATTTATCTATTAAAGTGAACCACACAACAGTTATAATAACTTATTAGCACCAACACCACGCGTAAAAACTGAACAACACCACACCTAGCACCACCAAACAACTTACCATAACACGGGTAACAACTCTCCATAACAACAACACCATCACTAGAACGACCAACAACAACACAATCACTAGGACGACCAACAACATCATCAATAACGCTCCCAACCAACACTACAAGAATTAACTTAAGACAATAACACCACCTAACTCACCAACAACGCCACTAATACCACATGTTCCACTCACGATAGCATGATCCATACTAGTGGTAGTAGCAACACCACCACTGTTGTAAATTAAGGGGTATTGCAAAACAGAGCACACGTTACAGAAGACTGTTTCAGAACACACGTTGCAGAAGACCGTTTCAGAGAACGTTACAGAGAACGTTACATGAAACGTTACAGACCCACTACCAAGTCTTCCATAACTGTTACAGACTTTCTCTTATAAATAGAGACCACTTCACACTCTTCAGAATACACCTCTCTCATTTTCTCTTCTCTGATCTTTTCTGTGTTCTTGGGTTAATTTACTCTTTTGAGAGTTTCTTGCTAGTTTCTGAGATCCTCGGATATCCCGAGAAGTTCCTGTTGTATCCTGGGGGACTTGCGCAATACACCGCGGATAAGTCCTTAAGGGCAGTGTTTATACACGCTTCAGGAATAAAGTTTGCTCGTGTCTCTGTCAGCTTTTACAACAATCTTAAGGACTTAAGGCTAACAGTATGAACATCAACAACTTCCTTCAACAGTTTTAGAATATTGGATAATGAAAGAAATGGAATTATGAAGTGCTCATGGATCAAGGTTAGTCTTCTGATTATGATTTATGTGTGTTATTATGTGAGAATCAATTCATGTATGTTATTATATGATTATGATTTATGTATGCTATTACATGAGAATAACGAATCTAAACATGAAGAGTAGTTTTATAAAATTAGTAACGTATAAAAACTACAAATAAAAATATATGTGGTATCAGAGTCATACTGATTAGATTTATGATTTTTCTCTTATGATAATTTTTAAATTATGTTTTCCAAAAATTGAATAAAGGAATAAATGATAATCTATGTTTTAAGCTGCAATCAATTTCAAATTGAAATTAATTTCATAGCCCCTGTGTGAATGACACTCGTAATTCTTATTGAAATGTGAATGACCACTGTAATTGATTTTAATTGAAAAAGCAAATTACGTGATTGGTGAATCATATATGAAATTGATTACTGCATGTTATAATTATGATGAAAGAAATGTAAACTTTTAGATAAAATGCTATGAGCATACATCATGCATCTTGTCTATAGAGCACACGTGTCAAACACAGATTCCTTTTACGGATTTATTACACCAATATAACAGAGAAAATGAAAAATGCATTATGCATAATTATTTTATGTTATGAGAGAAATTATGCAAAATTATTATATGTTATGAGAGATTTTCTTTGTGAATAATTAGCAATTACATGTATACAATGTATGACTTAGATCTACATATTATTTTGTACATACGTATACGTATAAGTAGAATATTATTTTGTCCCCATAATATTTTGTACATACTTATAAGAAAGGGTTGAGACTGTATGAAATTAGTGGATCTAATCCCACTTTACGTTCAAGAAAGAAAATTACTTTTTGTGGAAAGCTATGTCATCATGCACCTCAGTGCAGATGTAGAATGAGAAACGACAATCCTCCTAAGAAAATCCGAGGGAGAAGATACAATTTTTGCGGTCGTTTCTCAAATAAACCTTGTGACAAATGTGAGCAAATGGGTGGTAGACTCTGGTGCTACCAGGCACATCCGTGCAAACAGAGGTGCTTTTACCTCCTACACTAGTGTGGGGGATGGAGAAGAACATGTTTATCTCGATGATTCAGGACAACTCCTGTCTTAGGAAAATGAAAATTTCTTCTAAAGCTCACATCTGGGAAGACTCTGGTCTTGAATGATGTGCTACATGTGCCATTAATCAAAGCTAATCTAATCTCTGTAGCACTATTGGAAAAGTTGGGGTTAAAGTGTCATTCGAATCTGATAAGATTGTTATGACAAAAAATAATGTATTTGTAGGAAAAAGATAGTGTGACCAAAGCCCTTGGTTGTTAATGAATGTTATTCTTCTGCTTATAATATTGATTCATATGATCTGTGACATTTATAGACGATTACTCTAGATAAACCAAAGTATACTTAATCAAGAACTTTAGTGCACCAAATAACCTCTAAGAGAAGATACACTTACAATGTGTTTTTTAAAACTGGTAAAACTCCCTACGAGTTATGGAGATGTTATAAATTTAATCTTAAATATTTAAGAGTGTGGGGGTGCCTAGCCAAGGTAATGTTACCCAATCATAAGAAAAGGAAAATAGGTTCTAAAACTTCTGATTGCATATTCTTAGGCTATGCAGAACATAGTGCTGCCTATAGGTTTCTTGTCCTCAAAAGTGATGTAATTGAGCATAATACTATAGTAGAGACAAAAAATGTTGAGTTTTTTGAACATATTTTTCCTCTAAAGGTTAGTGAGACACCTAAACAATCTTTAGAGATTAATAGTGACAAAATATATGAGGATTTGAGGAGAAGTAAAAGACAGAGGAAGGAAACCTCCTTTGGAGATGATTTCTCCACTTATCTAGTTGAAAATGATCCAATGAGTTTTTTAGAGGCTACTAGGGCTCCTGATGCAATACATTGGGATAAGGCCATTAAGACTGAAATTGATTCAATTAAGAAAAATAATACTTGGACTTTGGTAGATTTGCCTAAAGGAACAGAACCTATTGGTTGTAAGTGGATCTTTAAGGAAAAAAAAATATCATTCTGATGGATACATAGATAAATATAAGGCAAGATTAGTAGCAAAGAGTTTCACTCAAAAATCCAACATTGATTATTTTGACACCTTTGCCCCTGTGACTAGGATTTCCTCTATTCGAGTTTTGTTAGCTCTAGCAGCTATCCATAAACTAGTTATACACCAAATGGATGTTAAGACAACCTTTTTGAATGGTGAATTAGTGGAGGAAATTTATATGACTCAACCTGAAGGGTGTGTTGTTCCAGGTCAAGAGAACAAAGTGTGCAGACTTTTAAAATCATTATATGGATTAAAACAAGCACCAAAACAATGACATGAAAAACTTGATAGTGTTCTACTTTGTAATGGTTTTTCAACTAATGATGCTGATAAATGTGAGTACTCTAAATTTGAGAGTGGTGAATGTGTCATTATATGTTTATATGTAGATGATATGTTAATATTTGGTACATGCATTGACATTGTCTCCAGAACTAAGTTGTTTCTGGGATCTAAATTTGAAATGAAGGATATGGGTGAAGCCAATGTGATTTTGGGTGTTAAAATCATAAGGAAGGGCGATAGTATTTTTCTATCACAAGAACAATATATTGAGAAACTTCTTAGGAAGTTTGGGTGTTATAACGCCAAACCAGTGAATACCCCTTATGATGCTAACTCTAAATTAAAGAAAAATAGAGGAGACTCAATCTCTCAACCTCAGTATGCCCAGGTAATTGGGAGCTTACTGCATTTAATGAGCTTTTCTAGACCTGACATTGCTTATGCAGTAGGTAGACTGAGTAGGTACACTCAATGTCCTAATCAAGAACATTGGAATGCACTTACAAGACTTATGAGATACTTAATAGGTTCAATGGATTATGCCATTGAATATAGTGGATTTCCCGCTGTACTAGAAGGATACAGTGATGCTAACTGGATTTCTGATTTAGATGAGACAAAATCCACTAGTGGCTATGTATTCACACTCGGGGGTGGTGCGATTACATGGAAATCAGCCAGACAAACAATTATTGCAAGATCAACAATGAAATCTGAATTTGTTGCTCTCGAAATGACTGGTAGTGAAGCTGAGTGGTTGAAAAACTTCTTAGTAAACATTCCATTAGGAATGAAACCGATCCCGTCTGTATCAATACACTGTGATTGTCAATCGGCAATAACTATAGCAAAAAAATAAGAACTACAATGGAAAAAACAGACATATACAGTTGAGACATAATTTAGTGAAGCAGCTGCTAAAGAATGGAACAATCTCCATTGACTATGTGAAGTCAGAACGGAATCTAGCAGATCCTCTGACAAAACCCTTAGCGAGAAATATGATTTTAGAAACATCGAGGGGAATGGGCCTTAAGCAACTTGCAAACAAACAGGTGATGATAACCCAACCTTTGTGATTGGAGATCCCATGAATAAGGTTCATATGGGTAAAAAGAGTCACTTGTTAGTTCTGCTAGCACTAAAATTGATTAAAATCAATTATGTCCATTCCTATGGTGTATATGTGAAAGTGCTAGATACTGCATTATTGAGAGGTTAAACTTTGTAATTAAAATTCTATGTGGAGTACGAATTTTAGTCTAAACAAAGTTTTTAAACGATTTCATATCCCTTAAGGGTGGTGTATGATTTGCAGCATACGCTTGATGAAGTCACCTATATGAGTGTCGAATGGGGCCGCTTGTATGAGATCTTTGCAAGATTTCTAGAACACTCATGAATACCGGGCACGCGCATGGCCTAGTAAGCGCAACACAGCGATAACAACAAGAATTGTGGGGGTGTATTGTGATTATTAAAACCGCTAACACACATTAAGTGTTTTGGTTCATATAGCTTGCTACACCAACTACACTGTGTGTTAAGTTTTTTAGTCTAAGACTGGTTCATATAGCTTGCTATACCAGCTCTGATGCATTACATCTTATATGAGACCCAGGATTTTCTTCTTTTATTTCTTTTATCCCCTTTTGTTTTGCAATATGTGGGGGATTGTTGTAAATTAAGGGGTATTGCAAAACAGAGCACACGTTACAGAAGACTGTTTCAGAGCAAAACAGAGCACACGTTGCAGAAGACCATTTCAGAGAACACGTTGCAGAAGACCATTTCAGAGAACGTTTTAGAGAACGTTACAGAGAACGTTACAGGAAACGTTACAGACCCACTACCAAGTCTTCCATAACTGTTACAAACTTTCTCTTATAAATAGAGACCACTTCACACTCTTCAGAATACACCTCTCTCATTTTCTCTTCTCTGATCTTTTCTGTGTTCTTGGGTTAATTTACTCTTTTGAGAGTTTCTTGCTAGTTTCTGAGATCCTCGGATATCCCGAGAAGTTCCTGTTGTATCCTGGGGGACTTGCGCAATACACCGCGGATAAGTCCTTAAGGGCAGTGTTTATACACGCCTCAGGAATAAAGTTTGCTCGTGTCTCTGTTAGCTTTTACAACAACCACCACCCAATTGGTCTCCGTGCCACGAACACCACGCACAAACTCACCACGACACCACCTAGCACCACCGATAACTCACCTTGATAACCAGTACCTCGACGCACCAACACCATAGAGCAGCACCAACACAATCACAATACAACGGACCAACACCAACATGACCACACCACCACCATCCACAGTTCCACGGTCACACAATGGAGGAGAACCACATAGAGTCTACAAATCAACACAATACACATGAATGATCATGTGCACATGCGACAATTGATTTTCTTATGCGTAAAACGTGGTCGAGAATCGATTCTTGTCCACGAGAATCAATTTTGTGTTATGAGTCGAGGTCGAGAATCGATTATGCTATCAAGGAAAATTGATTCTCTATGCGTGCAAAGGAAGTGAAATTGATTCTAGTCTTAGGAAGAATTGATTCTCCATGCATTAAAAGGAAGTGGGAATTGATTTTTCATCAGTTCAAACAAGCGAGAATCGATTATCTGTGGACCAAGAATTAGTTCTCTCCTTATAATCGATTCTCTAAGCCTCTCTCAGCTAAGCACCACCCCAATGCACATTACACACATCAAATGAACCTCCATGAACTCACCTCACGGACGAATGTCCAACTCATCACCTCCACCACCCAGTCCTTATGCGTATTTAATGATCATTCCTTGTGCATATTTAATGGTCACTCTTGTTGGGACAAAGATGATTACTGTAAGTGCATGTGAGACATGTAGTTGAACGACAACAATTCCCTACATGCACAACAAGATTTCCTGCATGAAATGGATGCATTACACCCACTTTTCTAAACGATTTCCTACAAAGATTCACTACATGAATGTAAAGTAAGGTGAAACATTGTTCTTATTATTATGAATTTTGAATGAGACGAGGATAGAAATATAATTTTCTTTCTCTTTTATTTTTTCGCTCCTCTTATCAATTACTAGGAGACTCTTATTTCTCACTCTTATTCAAATCTATTTGAACCTTTCATAAGGTGAATATATAAACAACAAGATTCACACTCTTCCATCCACATGAACAATAAATTTAATGAAACAAACATGTTTAAGTGATGGACAACTATAATAAATAATGGTGACAGGAAAAAATTTGTTTTTTAATATAAAGGTTTTGTAGTTATACATGAGATAAGACTAATTTAATAAGAATTATTTATGATACACGTAATGGCTTGGGTACAAGTAGTGATGAGAGTTTCACTAGTTTTTTTTTTAATTATAAATTAATTTTATATATAAATTTTTTAAAAATATTTATTTTTTAAATATGACATCGTATGTTATCTCAATTATTTGAACAAACGAGATGTTCTAAATAACCTTAAATATGCTAAGATGTCCATCAATACCGTACATCACCCTAATAACCTAACCTAATGTGTATTATGCTAACAATCTAATAATATTTAAGAGATAGATTTTTATTAAACATTAAAAATATAAACTTTTAACCATCAAATCAAACTAAAACACAAATAAACCAATGGATACAAATTTTAATTAAACATTAAATACTTTTAAATAATACCACTTTTGGAGTGAACGTATAATTCAATATTATTAATAAGAGAGAGGTACATTTAAGAAATCTACCGCTGCAATTGTGTTTAATTATGTTGATAAATATGATTTTTCATAATTTATACTTTTTTATATTTATTAATTTTTGAATATGAGAAATAAAAAATTTTATTTTTCAAATGTTGTTATGTATTAAATGATAAAATGAAAAAAGAAATAGTATATTTTTTTTATAGTAAAACATATTTTTAGAAATTATTCAAAGTTAAATTTTAAAATATAAATAAATAAACAAATAAAATTCAGAAATGAAAATATAATCAATAATAAATCTATACAAAATTTTAATTTTTTATAATTAAAGTAATAATTTCAAAATTTTAAAATACAATAAAAAATAAAATAAATTTAAAAATCAAATACATGATTTTAAATTTTATAACCAATAACGAGTTCAAAATAAGATTTTCAAATAGATGTTTGTTCATCTACTATATCTCTATATAATTATATAATATCACTTATATTTTAAAAATTTATGTTTATATATTATAAAGTTATTTTTTTACGTGGTTAATGATATTACATTAAAAAAGACTCTTATTTAAAGTAATATTTTGTATGGGAAGAGAGTTAATCCACTTGGAAAAAAGAGAGTCAAAACAGGGTAAATGATGAAAAAGGCTGAAATATCAAAACAGAGAATCCAAAATGACAAATCCATAGATACAACTTGAATTGACATACAATGGAAATCTCTCCTTAAACCTGGCAAAATTCCAATTATACATGAAGAACAGTGCGAATCTATGCTTAGTGTTTATTTGTGCTTCTGCAGCAATGTTCTAAAATAGGGAAGAGACATCCACAACAGTGATGGTGCAAGTTTGCAGAAATGAAGTAAAGTAGGTGCAGAAGGGCAGAATAAGCAAATATGCAAACTCAATATTTGCAGATATTATTCTGTATAGAAAAACTGATGTATATTATCTGTTATTTGGAGTTAATTAAAGCAAAGAGGACATAACACAAAGTTCAATCAGAAAGAAGAGCACAAGTGAAGCCATCACGCACAAGTTCATCAATTGCATTCTTAAACTTGATATAATCCTCAAGTTTGTTGTAAACCTGACGAGAAATTCGGGCATAGGCAGTAACAGACCCATCTTCTCCTCCAGCAAAATAAATGGGGACTTCAACCCCAAACTTATCTCTCAATCGCGTCCTAAGTTTCAGAGCATCAGAGTCACTAAAAATCCCCAAACATGGAGGCAAACCCACCATCACCATGCTAGCACTCATATGAGGAGGACTCCCAAGATGCGTTCCCCAAGCCTCCACCAACATCTCCCCCATCTCAACCACAACCTCATGGTTCTTTTTTCTGATGCCTTCGATTCCACCCTCGAACATCTTCACGAACTCCATAACAGCAGGAACCACCAACTGTGCACTGTAGTCCCGATTCCCGGTCCAAGAACTCTCCACCGCTAACCCATTTCCGTACTCGTGAGACACCACCGGGTGATGCAGGTCACGTGACTTGGGCGACGCACGTGCGTAGAGGAACGCCACAGAAGGAGGGCAGAAGAACCACTTGTGCAAATTGCTGGTGTAGAAATCTGCGCCAATCTCCTGCATATCCACGCGCGTGCACCCAATCGCGTGCGCCGCGTCCACGAAAACCTGCTCCACGCCCTCCTCCCTGCAGATGGTAACTAACTCCTTAAGGGGAATGACCACGCTGGGCATGGAAGTCACGTGGTCGATAACAGCCAAGCGGATTCTGTTACCTCGGGACTTTCCCTTCTCAACCGCCTTGCGAAACTCGCGGACGATTTCGTCGTTGGAGGTTACGGGGAAGGGGAGGGGGACCTCGACCACGGAGCCGCCGGCGCGCGCGACGTAGGCCTCGATGGCTTTCTTGACGGCGCCATAGGCGTAGTGGAGCATGAGGACAACGTCACCCTTCTGGAAGGTTCCTTCGTTGAAGGCCCAGGCGGCCTGCTGGAGGACGATGGCGGTGGCGGTGGAGGCGTTGTCGACGAGGGAGATCTCGTCGACGTGGTGGGCGTTGACCAGGTCCTTGATGATGGTACGGGAGTGCAGGAGGCCGCTTTTGAGGTCGTTGAAGTAGAAGTGGTCCGGCTGGCGGAGGTTCTTGAGCTGCCAGTCGCGCTGCACGGCGATGACGGAGGCCGGGCAGCAGCCGAAGGCGCCGTTGTTGAGGCGCGCCACGGCGGTGTCGTGGTGGGAGAATTCCGACTGGATCTCGGCCTCAGTGATGAAATTACAGGGCTTTAGCTTCTTCTTAGGATGGGAAACGGCGTCGCCGTTTTGGTGTTCGGTGGATGCCATTGGAGATTGTGAGAGGAGGGTGGAGTGAGTGAGGAAGGGGAAAGAGGATGAGGACAAATTGTGGTGATATTATCTTTCATTCGCTGTTCTGCTCAATAATCCACATAGTGACTTGGGAAATTTGGAATATAAAATGAGGGAAGAACCAATCAACTACAAGCATAAAGTTGCCCTTTTTATGGATGCTGCTGTTTTCTTATTTATGTGATGCAATGCAATGTAATGCTGCAGGAGGTGAAGGTATCATTGCAATCCATTTCCCATCTTTTTCTTTTCATGCTTGGAATTTGGTTTTCTATGCACACCCCACTAACAAGCAACAATAGAATTTCACTACTGAGTAATCAATCATCTTCTGCTTGCTTAATTTACAGCTTATATATAGTATTTTAGTTTATTTCCACAGAAAAACTTAATACGACTAATAAATATTTTTTTTTGTGTGCTCTAAATTCAACATTGGCAACAGCTTTCTTAAAAGTAATCCTGTTCTGCTTGCTTATTATTCATTACTTCAAATGTTTTCTTAAAGTGAAGGACATTATTGGTTTAACATTTCATTATCAAGGAGGATTAGTTTTTGTGCTTGATTTACCATTTGACAAGAATAATGAAACTTTGGCAATCTCAATGTAGCAAACGAAAAAGGAATTTGTCCATGTCGTTGAAACCAAGGTTAGTTACTTTCAATGTGTTAGAGACCAAGTCCTTCTATAAACAGACTTTTTCTTAAACTTTTTACTTGACAAAGGGGTATTTTTACTTCTGCTTCAGAAAATGTGAACATCCCTTTTTCTCATATAATCCAAACACAGAATTAATGTTTGTTTTCATTGCCAACCAGGTCGTATACAATGTTACGGGCGACGGTGAAGTATAATCCATAAAAGTGATAAGACCATCGATTTCCTGTGAGTAAAAGTTTTGTTGATTTTGTTTCCCATCTAATTTGTGGGAAAAAAAAATGAAGTGTAGAGTAAAGATGTTTTCTTTTTATACATATCATTACTCGGACAACTTCAAAGATGGTTAAATTTTTACCATTTGGAGATATACGTTATCCAGAACCTCCACTTGTTATTGAAAATTATGGTCAGAAGTATTATATAAACCCATAAATTTCAAGATGTTAAATTAAAGTGGTTTGATTAATTCATTTTTTATAAGTATTTCATTAAGTCCAATTGATTGAATAATAAGACTCTATGTGATAATTTGGATGCTTGTCGATTCCATTTCACTTAATCAGATTCATTTTTAATTTTATACAGTAATATGTAAATTACATTTCGAGGCAGGCTTATTTTTCTTTTCAAAGAAGAACTTCTGTCATAATGTGTTTTGCCATTTGACTTTGCCTAAATATGAAATTTAGCTGAAGGTTCAAGGTATGGTGATAAAAAGATAACACATTTGTTACTTTTGAAATGAATGTAACTACAGAGCTCTGGAATGTGTTTCGAATGTTGCATACAAAGGTGCGTGAGATGATAGAATACGAATCCATCAATTTTCTATGAATGTCCGTTCTGTTTTGTTTGATTTTATTTTATTCCCTACTATTTGACATATAACCAACAATTCGTTCATCTTTCTACCTAATTTTCATTTTGCTTTTGGTTAATCATTGACACTAATTTCCTTTTATCGTATTCTTTGATTTATCATTGAGATCTATTTACTTTTCCCATATCCATTTGATTAATTACCAGTAATCTGTTACATAAAAGGATTCATCATCAAGTTTTGAAGCTATGTATTATCTTAAAATTTGGATATGTATTTTGATCTGTGTATTTTCTTAAGTATAAATCAAATTATGTCATTAAGTCTCATCATGTTACCTATTTGGGACTCAGTAACTGTGTAGCTCTGGGATAATAGATATGAATCTGATCCAATTAGGATAAAAATTTACATATGCATACACCAATAAATATGAGCCTTTGATATATTATAATTTTATAAATACTGAAATTTGCATAGAGGGTCAACTTCACCATTTAAAGATTGGAAGTGTTAACAATATACTGAATTTTATGGAAGTTCCACTAATTCAAAAAATAAAATAAAACTGACCAAATACAAAATGATATACATATATCTAAAGACCCAGGTTCCCTATGATATGTACTTATTATTTTTGTTTTGTTTTTCTGTGTATCATAACCATTATATTTTTTTAAACCTTTTCAAATTAAACTAAACATCACTTTCTTACATTTTATTTACTAGTAAATTTTATTATTTTTAAACACTTGCAATAAATTTATGAGTAATGCAATTTTTATAAATATATTATACAATAAATATAAACATTTGAATGTAATGTATAAATAAATGAAAAAGGTTAAAAAACATAAAATATTAAAAAAATAAAATTTATTAGTAAATAAAATGTGAGGAAGTAGTGTTGAAGACATATGAAAAGGTTTAAAAAATAAAATGTTTGTGAAATATATAAAAAAGAAACATGACAGCAATAATGTATTTTTTCTTTTAAATGTAACAATATATTCCTTCCAAAGTTCAATCAAGTCCTCCAATTTAAAAAGAAAAAACACGACGTAACCCTTTTATTTATTGAATTAAAGTCTTTAATTTTTTAAGTTGTCATTGAATATTAATTATAAAGTATATCATGTATACATTAAGCGTCCATTTGGATCCACGGGACGAAGTTAAAAAAAAAAATAAAAAAAAATATATATATATATATATATATATATATATATATATTATATTTCTATCAAATATGCAGTTATCTTATAATATTTTTTAAATATTTTTTAATCAATTAAAATAATTTTATTTTTTATAATTTTTATTTTCTATTCTCTTTTTCTTAATCAAACAATTATATTTTTCATTTTCTTTTACTCATTTTACCCTCCGTCAAATTTAATTCTCAATACAAGGCCAAGACCAAGAATATTTGTTTGTTAGTGATTTTACTACTAATTGAACAAAGGATTGATTACATAGTTGAGTTTTAAAAATTGAAAAACTTAATTGAACTTTTTATTATTAATGGGACCAAATTAGATTAAATTAAAAAAATTAAATCTTAGAGCTAAGGGTGTAAGAAAATTACGTGGTATAGGAAGTGAGACCCGATCACCAATAGCCTTAAAGGCCCATACCCATTTCGTAAACTTAGCCCATTTTTGTTGTTGTTGGTACCAGACCATAGTTAATATAACTATTGCCATATAAGAACCATTAAAATTATTCAGTTATGTTCTAAACGAAAGTAGCCTTGAGATAATCGGCGTATGAATTAAAAAAGTTCAACGATTGATTTGGAATAAAAGATATTTGCAGGAAAATTTTAGGGGAGAAATTAGAGAATTAAACTACAAGTTTTACCCTTTCTGGTAGCAATTAATAGTGAGAGAGTAATTAACTTAAGTTTCCCCATGTGATGGAACAAAATGCAATCCACAACGTAAAACTTATGTATGCAAGATATTTGTAACCTAGCTAGTCAAGTCAATTATATTATGCTAAAAGACTGATGTGATTTCAATCTCGCTGGTCCATTTTCCGGGAGAAAAGGTTCTCAACAATAGCAGTGTTACTTTTTATTGTCATAAGCAGCTATATTCTGGGGCTCACATTCAGGACTAAACAAACGAACCAGTAAAGCCGTGCTTGAGCTTACAGTTACAGCTCCACAAGCTGCCCAACGAAGACTCCTAGGATTTGTAATTCGAGGACCTGCATGGCCAACAAAATTTGACAGAGATAGAAGGATGCATTACAATGTCACAATTTTTTCACCAAGATACGATTTTCAAGGGAAGAAAGGCGAGATGTAAACACTATTTAAAACCTCATAAAATCATTTCGAGAGTGACACCTTATCCTACAAGAAACACGTATAAAGGCTTTCTTTTGAATAAGAAGCATGCTAAGTGTTGGCCAACTACCGTCCTTATTAGTTTGGGTACTCTGTTACACTGAATGAAGGAAAAGAACAAGTTTGACTAGTTGAAGAAGATGCTAATACCAAGGAGTCTATCACCGGAAAATTAGGCGGAAGAAAAGAGCAATGACTACTTGCTCGGTTCTGTCGCAGTGAAATAACAGTTATAATCCGACTTCACAATCCTAAAGACAGACTGTAAAGCTTTAATAGTTAGTCATGTTGGCTCACAATTGTGTTTACAGATCAAAGTTGGATACAATGATAAAAGCTTTTAATTTAAGAGTTTCTTCACTGGAAAATCTGTATATTTTCATTAGAGAAACTCCCAAAAATATTTCTATCTTGTATTTAAACAGACTAATGGTACATAATTTAGTTGCCTTGCCTTTAGTTCATATTTATGTCAGTTTTGATTCTAATTTATGCATATAGTCTATCTTTAGGAGGCTTACCGTACATTTTGTAAATAGGATCATATATTCAGATTTATCTCCATTCTTCTATATATTTGGCTTCTTCTTGTATCTATGTATGTTCTGACTAGGGCATGACCAAATATGGACCAAATGAATTATTAACATTGGTGACTAAAAATAAGAAATTAAGAAGCTTATAAAAAATCCTTAAATCTAGCTGCCTCATGTTACCCTACCTTTACTGACTAAACTATTGAAGTTTTTGTACTAGACACAGCCTACCATTGCAGAGCATGGAAGAGCAACATTGGAGGACGAACCTACTACTACAAGGCCATGAGGTACACAATAATGTATCCTTTCCTTTGCATAGTTTAACCAATTTAGAAGTATAAGTTTTTATCCCAACCTTTTTCCTCTAGTCTAGTCTCAACAAATGATTAAATGATTCAGCAAAAAATAATAAAACAGTCATGAAAATGCTCCAGAAATGTTGAATTTACTTTACTTATCATCCCCAGGAAAGTAATATTATCGGCAGTTCAGTTAGAACAAGAACAAAGCAAGAAAGGTAGAACAAACCATAATGCAGTCGACAAAGGATCCAAAACCCTAATGCTCCCCCAACACTATAGATTCCAGCTGTGTGCCTCATTAGCCGAGAACAAGGTTTTGCGTCAGACCTCATGAGCTCACCGTCAGAATAGCCTAAGAAACGCCTCAGCGACATTGTGTTAGTTACCTGACACAAATATCCCCACTGGTTAACCGTTAATGCCTCAACATACTGGGAAAGTGTGATAAGAAAGATGTCCCAATAGAATAAGTCTAACTTTAATATAGCAGTAAGCATATCACAAAGTCAGTTTGCATTAGTGTGCCTGTGATGCAATGCAAGCGGAAATCATTCTAACAGTTAGATGGTAATGTCAATTATAAACTTAAAAGTGGTTGATGTAAAATGAAAATCAAATAGAACAAATGAAAGATTCACGGTAAGCACAGGGAACTATTAAGTTGATGGTGCTTATATTGCAAGTTGTGGTAACTAGTTGCTTTGTTTTACTAGAACTTTGCCTATGATAATTTTTAATTTTGTAATAAAATAAAAATAAAATTAGCCACCTAATATGTGAGACGAGTTTGTTATGCAATGTTATGCACTTCAACAATAAAAAATGACAAATACTAGTTTCATTGCCACAAATACAATGCAGCAGCAGCGGCAGGAACTTTAGCTATATCGGACCATATTGATATTGCAGCATTTTCAGGGTGGGGCAGTTAGTTACAAACATTATGTATTACTATATTAGCATTTACAAAAGAGAAATTTACCCAAACATATCCAACCATGCTCCCTGTTGTTCCTTTCAAAAGTCAAATTCAAAGAAGTAACATTTCAGATTGCCCATGGAGGGACTATATCATAATGAGAATTAGGATTTATGTCTTGTTTGAATAAATTTTTCCATAAGAACTTATAGAAGAAGGCAAAATGCGTTAGTTTCTTTCATAAGCTAAACCAGTTATGCACCTAAACAATTGAAGAAGTTAAAGGAGAAAACTTCTATAAAATTAGTGCATAAGTTGATTTTAGCTCACAGAAGAAGCTCAATTCATTGCCTTCTATTTATTTTTCTCCTACAGGTGTTTAGAGAAAAAAATTATCGAATTGGACGTTAGTGCCCCAAAAGACAGTCAATTGCATACCAAATATGCTTTTATAGACCCTTCTATCCAAGCAAAGTAGAAAAACGAAAAGTGCCAATACTTCTCAATAAAAATAATGATGAGAAGCCTCTATATCATTTAAGATTCCTGGTTTTCTACACTAATTATTCTTTAATAAAGAACAGAAGCGACCAATATATTATCTCCCAACCACAGTCGTGTGAAACTGTTCCTTGGGTCATTCCATTTCATAAAACACTCAAAAAGCAAGGTTATCAACTAATCAAACCAAAACAAGATTCCAAAATTTAAGCAGAAACAGAACTAGAGGAACATGTTACATATGGGATACCAATGGCCAAGGTGATGTTGAATCAAAGGTTCAGTTCTCACTGACAAAAAAAATTACCTCAAAATACAAAACGACCGAAGCCAGAGAACGGGAAGGTCACGTTGCTGCCCAGCCTCTGCAAGGAAGAGAGCGCCTCTTTGCTTTGTGCCTCTAACAGAGACTGGGCCGGACAGAATTGGGCTAGTTTGGTGTGGAGACAGTCCACTCTTCAGTCCAATAATTTAATTCAAGCCATTAATTAAATACTAATTAAGATTTTTGTTTTTTGAAGTGTTTTTTAAACACTTAAATAAAACATGTCCACACAGACATACATACTAGGAGAAAATAAATAAAATAAAAATATTTTTTTTAATAGAAAGTAAATTGTCAATTTCTTATTTCTCATTCGAAAAAAAAAAGACAAAAACATTTTATACCAACTAGAATAATTTAAACATTTTCCTATGTTATTTTTAATATCAAACTATTTATTATACTGTGTTACAAAAGTATTACATTTTTGTGAAAGGTAAATAAAAAATTAAAATTCGCATAAGTTTCTCCAGACTTTTAATTTTATAAGCAAAATCAGATAAATAGTTCCAACTTTTCAATTATCTTCACGTGAAAAATAGCATTTTTACTATATTATATTTCCTCTCACTTTTGGTAGAAAAAAAGAATTGATATCGATCCAACAATTACATCTTACTATACCATTTAATTAATAATTGATACATAAATTTGACAACTTGATATTAAATTAGCATAAAACTCGATATCAAATTGACCTTTATTTTATTGGTATAACGTACGAAAAAAATTGTTTCATAAAACTTAACATAGACATTGTCACATTTTTTACTATAATCAACTACTGATCTAACTCAATTAAATAATGTGTAAAATGTTGGAAATCTCTCTTACCTATGCATACCTATATTCAATTCTAGTAAATAAAAAGAAAATGAACGAAACGTAAAGATAATGTGCTTCACGTAATAAACTAAACTAAATTTCTGGAGCATGAGAAGAGCGAGGTTTTGTTTTGTTTCACAGTGCCAAAAGCCACGCTCTATTAAATAATTAGTTATATATATATATATATATATATATATACTTAAAAATGAAAAATGAGTGTAAAAATTAAAATAATATTCAGAAAATTTATTTTAATTTATAAAATTTTAGCAATTAATTAAGTACATATAATGTTTGTTTTCACCTTACATGTCCCTGTTGAGTGAACCCAAAAATAATCCTATCTGCTCCGCTTAGAACACCTTCCTATCTTTGTGGGTAACGTGTTCTTGCACCAATCCTCCTCTCTACTCTGCTTGAACCTGGTAAAGTACCACTCTAGTTGCTGCAGTAGCAAAAAGGTTTGATTTTTCTAATCTTCTACCTCTAACCACATGTGCCCCACTGAAAAAAAATGAAAACTTTAGACATATAATCACCGTAGTGAGTTCAAACCACTTGATTTCTCATAATTTCCCCTATGTTTTACCTGGTGTGATTTTTATTATCTTTTTCTCTCCTTTGTTTATGATATGATGATCGTATGTTGAGTTCAGTTCAGTTGACCTTTTTCTTTTGATATCTTATCCTCATTTTTCTACTGATTTTGATCTGTCTTCTTGTTATCTGTGTAAACATGTTTCGTCTCACTGTTAGTCCTTTCTTTTTCTTTTGATGCATCTGGTCGAATATTCCGCTTGTGGATTTGGGGAGCATGTCTAATATTGTTACAGGAAAAAAAGTTTTTTTTTTTTTTTTTTCATTATCTTTTTATTTATGGGTAAAACGAGTGTAGAAGTAGATAAATAAACTGAAAAGAAACATTAAAATGAGATAAGATGGAGAAGACAAGTGTTGCTTTCTTAAGATTCGACTTATGATATTTGGGATGCATTTTAATAATTCCATTAACACCGTTTATTATGATGTGTGTAGATGAAGATCTTACTTCTACTGAAGGTTTTGTTTAGATGAAGTTTTCCATAGTTTCGATAGAAGAAGAAAAGAAAGAAAAACAAAATAAGTTTCTTTTTTTAAAATAAGTTTTCCAGAAGTTAAAATAGTGAAGTTAATATATATGTGACAACTTCTATAGATTAACTTCTGCATAAGCTAATTTATTTATTTTATGTTCAAGTTATTTTTAGCGGATAGCAAAAGTTATTTAATTTTATTTTTTCTTTCACAAAGTGATTTTGGAAAAAATTATCCAAAAATGAGTATGTTTGGATGAGCTTCTCTATAAGTCCTTCCAGCAGAGAAAAATAAGAAAAAAAAGAAATTTGACTTCTCTATAAGGTAAGATTATCTTATGTATTAGTTAGAAATAAAAAGTGTGAGAAGCTCTATGAGAAAAGTTTCTACTAATTAGCTTATGCATAAGCTAGATTTAGCTAATGGAGAAATTTTATTTTTTATTCTTATTTTTATCTCCTGAAAGGATCTTATGGAGAAGTTTGTTTCAAACATATCCTATATATGTGATTCTGTTTCATGGTTGCTACTTTGAATGTAAATTTGGGACTATTTCTCTGACTTACCTTCGCAGTACCCTGTCTGACAGATTCTCCCTGAAGATGGAGAACAAGTATTTGTTGTTGGCCTTTTGTTTGTGGGCTTTGACATGCGCACTTCTTCCTTCGTTCTCATATGGACTTATGAGAATTAGTTTAAAGAAGAGAGATTTTGATCTTGATAGTATCAGAACAGCTAGAATGGTACGAGACAAGCTAAGATTAGGAAGACCTGTGTTGGGTGCATATGATCAGTATGTTGGCAAACCAACCGATGAGGGAATAGTGCCTTTGAAGAATTATTTGGATGCACAATATTATGGAGAGATTGGAATTGGCACACCGCCACAGAAATTTACTGTCATATTTGATACTGGTAGTTCCAACCTATGGGTTCCATCATCAAAGTGCTATTTTTCTGTGAGTTCATCTTAATTTCTGTGTATTGAATCTTTGCCAATAAGTACTATCAATGAGCCTTGCTGAATAATGTTCTCTTACAGCTTGCCTGCTATACCCATCATTGGTACAAGGCAAAGAAGTCCAAAACATATATAAAAAATGGTAATGCCAACATCTCATTATTCAGAATCATTATAGTGGTAGAAGCAATCATGTAACCACTACATTAAGTGATAGTGCATGGTATACACATGCCATTTAATATGTTCGAATTCACCTTTTTTACTTGTTAACCAGGAACATCATGTAAAATACGCTATGGATCTGGATCAATATCTGGTTTTTTCAGTAAAGATAATGTTAAAGTTGGTGATATTGTTATCAAGAAGCAGGTGAGTACATCTTTATACATGAGCTCCCTTGCCACATCTAGACTGTACAGTTTTTTAACTTTAGAAAATTTAACATTATATTATTCTTTTTAACTGTAGGATTTCATTGAGGCAACTCGAGAAGGAAGTCTTTCCTTTCTATTTGCAAAGTTTGATGGATTACTTGGGCTTGGGTTTCAGGAGATCTCAGTGGAAAATTCTGTGCCAGTATGGTATGTTTCATCCTTTTCTATTGTTAATTCATTTGCATCTGATATCCAGGTCAGAAGGACAATTGAATGTCTTCTACATCTTTTAATTTACTGATCCATTATAAATTACAGGTACAATATGGTGCAGCAAAATCTTGTAAGTGAGCAGGTGTTCTCTTTTTGGCTCAATGGGGATCCAAATGCGAAAGAGGGAGGTGAACTAGTTTTTGGAGGTGTTGATCCAAAACACTTCAAAGGAGATCACACTTATGTTCCGGTTACTAAAAAAGGTTACTGGCAGGTTAGCGAAACAATTTAGTTTTATCAGGAATTATCTTTAAATGTATGTTTTTATTTTGGAAAGGCTGAGAGGAATATTTTCTTTTTCAGATTGAAATGGGAGATTTTTTCATTGGAGGTCTCTCAACAGGTGACTTCATTTCATTCTTCTTCAATGCTAGATAGTTTCAGTTGTCTTTTGGGGAGTTATTTGGGAATAGGTGAGTGATTGGGTGATTGAAAGGGTTTTAGAATATGGTATAAGGTGCAAACTCGACATGTATTTACCCCTCTCTCATACTGTAGTGTATTTTAAAGACTTGTGATGTGTACTCACTGTATTTATACATTTTATTTTGTAGCCATAATCTTTGATTATGAAATTTTTCTAACCGTATATCACTGTTATTTTTAGGCGTCTGTGAGGGTGGCTGTGCTGCTATTGTGGATTCAGGAACATCTTTGCTTGCTGGCCCAACTGTGAGTCCTTATGTTTCTTTGAAGACTTATTGTTTATAACTTTTCTTATATAATTTTTATGACTGCTGTTAATTTCAGCCTGTCGTAGCTGAAATCAACCATGCTATTGGAGCTGAAGGAGTTCTAAGTGCAGAATGTAAGGAAGTTGTTTCTCAATATGGAGAATTGGTATGGGATCTCTTGATATCTGGGGTAAGTTGATATGAATTTCAATAACACAAGGGATGATTTAGGATCTTTAGGGTTAGAATTTGTAGGAAATTTAGTGATAAGGTGAAAGTGAAAGAATTACTCTTCCCAAGAGAGACAACTCACAAAGGATGTGAAAGTATTTTAATATAGTCAAGTGTTCTTGAATCACTGAAGAATTTAGGAGAATCACTCTCACTAAGATAAAAGAGTTAAATTCTAATATTTTTAAATAAAATTTAACTTGTTATATTTGATAAAAATATGGTTCAGCCTATATAGAAGCTTTGCCATCAGAATTACAAAGATTCAATAAAGGAAAATAAATACAAATAATGATTCATTAACTTAGGAATTGAAAACTACTTAATGGAGACAAATAAAAGCTAATAATGATCTATTAACCTAGGAATTGATACTACTTAATGATTGATTGTAACTAAAATTGTGGTAACCAAAAGTCAATCAGTTATGCACCTGCTTGGTCTCCCAAATACTGATGACTAAGTTTCCAATTGGGCCCTTATTATAACTTTCAATAAAATCAAACCAAAGCCCATTAATTGATTAATGCAAAACAGAATTTGGTTAACCAACAGTAATTGTTAAAGAGTTTCTTTTGTTTTTCTTGCTCTAGTCCTTGTCATAGGCCATGACCACATCATAAGTTCTCTTGCCTAACCTTGAAATTTTCCTTTTACCTTGATTGGCAGTCTTTGCTCTTTCCCTTCACGTGTTTCCACTCCTCAGACCTAAGTGAGTTTGATCTTTATTTGCAGGTAATACCTGGTGAGGTGTGTTCACAAGTTGGTTTATGTTATGCAAAAAGGGGTCAATCTGAGAGGTTAGGATTTTTTTTTTTTTTTGTTAAAATTTGTTATAAGCAATTTTATATATCAATGTTTTGTATGTCCTTTCAACGTAATTGATCCGGTGCACTTCAATTGAGTAATGATTTGAGGATGGTTATATTCTGGATGTGAGCTTAAAGTCAAGTTGTAAGTATAATCAAGTGTAACTCAGAAATTTTCTGTAAAAAAGCTTGCCAAGGAACACCCATTAGTAATGGGTAACCAATTTCTTGGGGTTTGGTACTGATGGTTACAATTACTGGTTTATAAATTTCTTCTTTTCCCACTTGGAGCATTTAGATTCTATTCTCGCTTATAATGCTATCAGATTTTGGCTGAAGCAGACACTTAAATTTACATTGAATCCTAATACTGTGCAGCAATGGAATTGAGATGGTGACCGAAAAGGAACAAAGAGAGTTGTCAGCTAAAGATACTGTTTTGTGCGCTCCCTGTCAGATGCTTGTGATTTGGATTCAGAATCAGCTAAAACAACAGAAGACCAAGGATGCAGTTTTCAACTATGTAAATCAGGTCGGGCTTTTGAACCATCTTGTCCACAATACCTAGCTTTTGGTTACATTTATATAAATACGTTTATGTCTATGTCGTGCTGATGTTCTTCACTTGATCCTTGGCAGCTGTGCGAGAGCTTGCCAAGTCCAAATGGAGAGTCAATAGTTAACTGCAATAGCATTTCTGGATTGCCAAACATCACATTTACTGTTGGAGACAAACTTTTCAACCTCACTCCTGAGCAGGTTAGGTTTACAAATTTTAATAAATTAGATTACAATGCAGTTTGGGTAGATGTTTACATTCCATAAATCTAATGCAAGCATCAAGAAAACATTTTGTGAATATTTTTTTGGCTTTGTCGTAGAAACATGGAATTACAGTTAAAGAAAAACTTACAGCAATAACTTTCTAAAAGATGTAGAAAAATAATTGAATTGGAGGGCATATTGAACTACGAATTATGGCATTACCTATCTATCTATATCCCTAGACTAACTGATTTTTTATCTATTTTATTCTGGTTCTGGAAATGCTGTGTCATTTCAGTATATTCTGAAAACTGGAGAAGGCATTGCAGAAGTTTGCATTAGTGGGTTTATTGCTTTTGACATTCCTCCTCCACGCGGTCCTCTCTGGTATGTTACCCTTCTAATGTTAATCAATTTATATTATTTATGCATGCACTTGGATTGCACAGAACAACCATTCATGACTATTGTTCAAAGCTTTGCCTTTGAATTATTTATTTTTCTGATATTGCTTGTGACTATCTCTACCTGAAGGATTCTTGGGGATGTTTTCATGAGGGTATATCACACCGTCTTTGACTATGGGAATCTCCGAGTTGGTTTCGCCAAAGCTGCCTAACAAGACATGTAGGAGATTATGTTGTAGGGCATGTTTTAATAAAAACTTGTTAATGTGTTGTAAATAAAGCTCGTCTGTAACTATCATGGCGCAGGTATTGTGTGTACTTCTGTACTTGAAAGGATAATTTCCATCAAACACCATATTGAACCATAGATTATTTATTGTACACCCATCTGTTATGTGCGATGAAGATAGCAATGGATGACCTACAGTTTCTGCTCTATTTAGATTCTCTAGCCAAATGATAATTCCAATGGATCGTTACTGACATAGTGTGCTATAGCAATCATAGAGATGAATACAAAATGCTTGGTGCCATGAATGATTTTTCTTTTCCTAATGTATTGTTAACTTGTCTTCAAACGTTCTGGTACTAAATATCATTGTTTGATTTTATGCTGACTCTAAATTGAGTTTGGAGCAAAGAATCTTGAAATAATGTTTGTAGTGAAGAAAAAGAAAAACTTGAAGTCATTCCATTTTTTTTTCAACTAGCTAAATAAATATCATTAATATGAAAAAAATGACATTATTTAGTAACATTTAAAACAAGATTAGAACAAATCAATCATTTGAAACCATACTGAATCTGTGGTGACTACAATGAGACTTGAAACTATTACTACTTGGTGTCAACCGATGTTTATGAAAAGTGTATTGGGTTGGTTGGTTGGCTTGATTGCCAACCCATAACCTTTTGAAATTAAGAAGAATAAATAAGTTGGGTTTGCCCCAAAATTCTTAAAAACCATTTAAGATATATATAGATTGGTTGGTTTTGGTACAGATTCAATCAGAAGGCAACCCAATAATATTTTTACATCCTTTAATTCAAGAACCAACTCAACCAATTGACCAGCATACCTATTAATTGCAATCTGGTGAAGTTGGGTTGGTTATTGAATATTGAGCAATGATATTTTCCCAACTCATTTTTTCCAAAGCATCTATTCTATAACTATGATATAATAATAATAATAATAATAATAATAATAATAATAATAAAATATAAAAAATAAAATCTTAATATTATTATATTAATAAAAATAATTGTTAGGTGGTTATCCTTTAAGAGGTTGTAAAGATATATAGTTTTCCTTGAATATGACATTTTGAATGAATATAATATATATATATATATATATATATATATATATATATATATATATATATATATATATATATATATGTATGTTTAATTGCATATCTCTCTAATTTGTAATTTGCGCACTTTTAGTTTATCAAGTTTCTTCAGTTAATTAATTTATTTTTCTTTTTAAAATGAAACAATTTACTTTTTTCATAATTTTTTTTCTACTTAAACCATCAAATTCTCCTTTTCTACTTAAACCATTTATATATTTTGAATTGATTAAATTGTCTTCTACCCAAACTCATCAATCAAAAATCAAATTTCATCCAAATTAATAAAGCTCAATATTTTCTCTTTTAAAATATAAATCTCAAATCTTATAAAACTCTTCAAATTTAATATAAGTTACAACTAAATTTCTTACTTTAACTTTTAAATTTGCTTTACATCTCAAACCCATAAAAAAAAAGCATCAAATATATGGATACAAATACGAATTTGAGGATTCCATGTATAAGAAAAAGAATGAGAAGATCAAATCTATTTAATTTGAAAAATAGAAATAAACTTGAGGGACCAAAATCTTAAATAATTTAAATTAGAAAGATAAACGACACAATGAATCCTTTTAGAAAAAGTGCAATTAAACCTTTATAATCTTTTAAAGATATAAAGCGTAGTTCTTACAATGGTCATATAAAACATTAAGAGACTAATTCATTATAATTGTTAATTTAATGATATAAGGGATACAAATTGCTTTTTGATCTCTTCAAAAGTAATGATTGAGATTTATTCATTTAAATTTGACTAAGCATTATCTTCATTAACATTATCTCTAGAGTAAGAAAGTGAAGAATGGATAAATATTAAATTAAGGCATTTAGCAAACAAAATCCACTTTAAATCAAAGGATATATCCTCGCATCAACACAATAATTATTAGATAACTTGATAATATTTGATTCGAACTCTCATAAAAATTATAATATGAACATTCGAAGGCTAGTGCTAGTTGTAGATAGTTATAGGAAGTTATCAAGGGATTAAAGAGAGAGAGAGAGAGAGAGAGAGATAAAGAGTATGAGTAAGAATTTTGAAAATTATTTTAAAGAATGTGGCAAGAACATATTCTTAACAGTAAATTATAATTTTTATGAATCCAAATTCAACCTAAGTTGAAGTTTTCTTAGAATTTTCAAGGCAAGAACAATAAAAAAAAAAAAAGAGAGAGAGAGAAGAACTTTGAATGGGATTAGTTTGAGTTAGAGGGTTGGAGTAATTGGTTTAACTTTGAATGGGATTAGGCTCGTGTTTACATCCTTTTCCCTTTTCATTCCGACGAGGCAAAATCAAATGAAAAAGAGAATAAACCGCAATCTTCTTTTGTAAAACCAGCAATCTTCTTTAACATATTTATATTATGTAAGACGCGAATACTTGAAAGGTTAAGTCACAAGATCCGTACAATTTTGATAATGGATATGGTGAATTGCAAAAAGGAAGACAATAGTTTACAACATTCAGAACAACCTTTGTTCTCCTTTTGTTTGCTGGTTGGCTTGAAGGCTTAAAATGTTTGGAATAAAAGTAACCCTTAAACAATAGTTAAGTCTATTTTGCCACCTTACTTTATTAACCTTTCATTACAATTATCATTGCAAATTCTCCTTTATAATCATCACAACCAACCATTAAAGGATTTAATAGATACTATGAAGTTAACAAGTTGAAGATGATAATGATGATGATGATGATGGATTTTGTGAGAGCTAATTGCAGAATTTCTCAATTCTTTTCCTTTTCCATGTATTTAGGCAGTGACAGAATAGTTGTGGAAAAATGAAATAGAATTTGATTAAATTTTTGGATGGTGGAAGGTTAAAGTGCAGAGAATATGAGGAGATGTATCCATCACACAAAAGTGTCTTAGGTCTCAGATGTAACACTCACTGCTTTCATCGAATCCTGCTTCCCTTTCCTGCTTTCATTATTGCCTTCTACCGAAAACATAACTCACTCCACACCAATTTTCTCTATATACAGAAACTCTACTTATAATTTTAAGAACATGAAAAATCAATATGTAATATTTTCATTATATATTCCATCGAACTCTAGTTTGGTGACACCATTTTACAAATCTAAATATCTTCCCTGAGCCCATTTAGGGAGAGTATTTGCTATGATTGTTCTAGAATTATGCAGAGCTTCTGATTTAAGTATGAAGCACAAAACAAACGTTATTCTTCTGTTGTACGTAGCTTTTAAACCTTAAATGTGATTACAGCAAAGGAGCATAATGAGAATGACTTAAAATAACACTTCTAATTCAAAAAAAAGAATATAAATATAATATAATATATAGAGAGATCCGTGTCTAAGAGTGCAAATTGGGTATGCCAAACTATGGCCCCTAACAAATATTTAAACCCAGATATTTTTTTTAGATTCCCAAGCTTGACAACTAGCTAGGAGTGATAAAAGACAAAAAATTTAATTTAAAAATAAGTTACTGCTTGTTTGGGTTTAAGCACTCCACAAGTAAAAACTTGTAGTGGTGGTTAGTTTAGTAAATGTATATTAATAATATATTTGTATGAGCCTTTCCAGCAGGTGGCAGCCACCGGTTTGTAGCCACAAAGGACTTTTCCAGGGGAAGAGAATAACTTAGAAGAAAAGGGGTCTTTTTTTTTTTTTTTTTTAAACCACCTTTATCTGTTTCTTTAAAAATTTCAAAAACTCCTAACCATACCATCTGTGATGTGCATGAACCATATCAATAAAGCTGTTTTTTTTACTACCTTTCTTCATTCTTCACTTAGTTAATAACCCATTAATCTTATTCTTTACACCAGATTAATAATATTGTTTGTTTAGCCTTGTCTATTTTAATGTGACAGGCATAAATAAATGCATCTTACTGTTCATTTTATCCTAGCAGTGCCAACATGAACAGCCACCATGCAGTTTGCTAGAATGTTACATGCTTTAACAATTATATATTATGAAATATGCTCTCTTACCTAGCTGTGAGATTGTTCTCCTGAGGTTATAATTAAACTTGGATTTAGTTCCTTCCTCTTGTTGACTGATGATAGGGTTAGAGTATAAAGTGGAAAGCTATAACCAATGATTAAAAAAATCAATGGGGTAGGTTTGAACACTTTCATTTCATGATTTATTTTCCATGTTAAGGTTAGTATGATCATATATCAAGCTTCTTAGATAAATCCCGTAACAAAGTGACATTCTCCACAGTGGCCAATACCCAATTGGTAAATGCTTAACAAAGAAAGGAGATTTTGATTGTCCCAATTAGTGAGAAATCAAATCTGCTTGGTATCAGTCTAGTTTCAACATGTGCACAAATTCATGCAGAAACAGTAAAATGATTGTTAATTACAAAGAGAAAACAGTGAGAAAAGTTGACGTGAAAGCAAAGCTCAGAGCAGAAAAATTGTGCATTATTGAACAAGAAACATAACCGAAACAAAACCGATCACATGAGTTCTCAGGTCAAGCAAGAAACCAAACCAGTGGAGCACAGAAGACGTGCCCTGTCCAAACGTTAAATAATTGTTTACTGTCCCATGTGAGCATGTTTGGACCATGAATAATGGGACTTACCCCTGGTTTGAATCAGATTCCCTAGTCTTAGCTTAACAAAGGACGTCTAGTAGTACTATATAAATTGAGACCCCCTAGCCTGCAAGTTGGAACACAAGACAATTCTTCAATTCTTTCCCACTCACTAAGCCTAGTATTCTCACCCACCAAAGACACACTACTCACTACGCTCTCAAGTGTTTGCACTAGTGATACGATGGGTGGCAACAGGCAAAGGAAGTCTTCCTCCTTCAAATCTGTCTTCAACATCTTCAAATCTAGCAATAGGCACAGAGGAGGGCATTATGATGCTTATGATGATGGTCCAAAGCAATGGACCAGAGTCTGGCCAAGTGATGAGGACAGAGGTCGCTGGGGGGTGGCTGATCCTGTCATTGACAGCAGAGCCACAGCTTTCATTGCTCAATACAAGAAACGAGTTTCTGAGTCAGAAGTTCACTGCCAAGCTCAAGTCCAGCAGTAGGAAACCAAACTCTTGTATCGTGGATTTAAATAATTTGATTGTGCCTCTACTGTAATTAGCTATTGATTATCATATGTGAATTCCACAATATTAATCTTGTTATGAATAAACCTCCATCTCGTTAATTCAAAGTTTGGCTTTCTTCTGGTGGAACGTACTGTATTATCTAATACTAGTACATATTGCCCTTCAACTTTATCTTTTCTTCTCGTCTTCTGCATCCAACATGCAGTTCTGGAATCTGGATACAAATATACATTATATCATGTATCCCATCTGTTTGAGTTCTTTTGCAAGGGTCAAGAGCTACACCTGCCAAAACACCGAAATATGTTGATAAGCGAACATTAATTTTGCTTCCAAATGTAAAGAACAACGTAAAATATTCAGATAATTGTCTCTTTTGTTACCGTTTTATTTGAGAACTTCAACGAAGAGAAGACCTTTCTCACGGCAGATAATGGTTGAGACATCCTCAGATCAGATTAACATTATTCATTTGATCCCTGGCTAATACCCTTAACACGTTTATACAAAACTCGGGTAGCTTTCGATTATACGATGTGAAACGCAATGAGTAATGTGAACATGAATAACCTTTGAAAATTGAACTTGAAGGTTTGTGTCTGTCAGTTGAAGCACATGTGATATAGTCTTTCAAATTTAAAAACGTAAACTTTTTCCACTGTTCAAGAGGTTATGGTCCATACCATCGTTGTACTCATCAATTGTGTTGCGTGTACTGTTTTTCTTCCAATATAAAGTAAAGAACCAAGTACTCAAAGAAAATGTTTTTATTTCCTTCCCATGTATTCCGAGAAACTACGTTGTAATTGTCGAATTACTCGTTTTTTTTCTACCTTTTCAAGCAAGCGCTTCACGTTTTTCTCATGGCTATCTTTGTTTGTGACTTTTTGAAGCGAGGAACATTTGAACTTTCTCAGAGTAGCATCACATTCACTTGTTTGATCCTTCAAATATAATGCATAACCTTTCGTGATGTATATTTATTTTTGGTTATCTATGGTGTACTGACATGACACTTGGTACATCTGCATTTAAAAATTCTTCATTACTTGTATGCCAACAACATATCAACGATCAATATTCGTCAAGAGTTAAGTGAATGCCAGCTCTTGGAATCCTACATAGTATAGTACAGACTTCCATCAAGCGAGTGTTTGTGGTTTCTTTTACGTTGCAATGCGTGCGTTTCACATCTTTCTTCTTTACCTGTTTATTTCATGTTAATCAGTTTCCATATTGCCATTTCCTCTCCCTTCTTTTTGGCCCTACTTTTATATTCTTCCCTTACTATGTATTTACTACCACATATAAATACTTTTCATCTCTGAATTTGACAAATGTTATTGAAGTTCTTAAATTTAAGGAAATAAAAAAGAAAACTGTTGTTTTTAAGTCTGTTTTCTGTCTATCACATTTGTGTAGCTGTTAATCCATCTCTATCAACTTTTAGCAAACAATCAAAGTGACATTACCCATGACATGCCAGTACAATCGACACATGAAGACTTGTAAATTTTCTAAAATTAGTCTATGAATTTGACATTCACTGTCACATTAGATTTTGGGTTCCAGGAAATTAAAAAAATAGTTCTTGAATATGTACTCCATCTATCACAGTATTTACAATATGATTTTGTTTATTGCTTTTAACAGGGTCATAATTGACACTTTAATTACCTTTGTGTTTTACTCAGTAGAAGCCAAGATTATACATCTTTATTATATTCGTTACATCTACATTTTACACAATTTACCAATATTCTCATCTTTGAAGGCTTAGAAAGTTTTAAAACTTACAGAACTTCCCCAGCTAGAAAATGAGCCAATTTTATAAACTATCTAACAAGCACCCAATATTGTATAGCTTTCTTTCTACAGTTTATACTAACCCCAAACCTTACTCAAACTACAAAGAGTGAAATTGAGTGGTGGAGTCTTTTACTGCGTTAGATCAAGATCATCCTCATGTTTTGTGAGGATAAGAGAAACACAAACTTGTTACATGTGGCCCTGCACGAACTATTAATATCACCCTCTTCACCTTTGCATTAATTTACATCAGAATGAGTCTAACCAAAGTTACATGATGATATTTACCAATTATGATGCTGTATTGGGAGGATTAATTCCATCTAATTAGACAGTTATGTAAAACATTACGTAGTTTTCCTATGTTCTTAATTCATTATGGAAAATTACTCTACAGGATCTTTAGATTATTGATTTTCACAACATAACATACATGAATCATAATAAGAGAACTAACCTTGATCCATGAAAATTTATTCTTTAATCTTCTCGTTCTCCAATCTTCTTTTCCCAATCTATCTCTTTGTCTTTCTTTCTCTTCTCACGCTTTCTTGATGGTTTACCGTGAAAAACCTTATGACCAGAGACAGAACCCTTATTCCATTCAATTAACCAACGTCCATCAAGTTGGTTACCGTAAGTTAATATTTTTATTTTATCTTTATTTTATTATAACTTCACATAATAACCAATAGGTACTCATATTTTATTAAATCACATTTGGGTCCATTATTATATTTCACATGAGTCACATAATGGAATGAATTAATTAAATTAATTCTAACATTCTCCCACTTGACTCATGTGATGTCATACGATTCTGTGATTTAATACTTAAGTCATAATGCGCATTAAAGGACCTTACATAAATTGGTTTTATCATCATTCATAATTAAAGATACAACTATAACAAGAGTCATGGCGGTTACATGTCATTCAATCGACAGACTCCCTTCCATGTACCACTATATTATCTCTTTCTCCTTAATATGACTTTATAATGAGAAGTCCATAATGGGTTCAAACATAATATCATTTTAATAATAATAACATAATTTGTTTTCTTCATCATAATTTGCATGCATATAAATAAAGAAGAAAACACAAAATTCGAAAACTTATACATTAAAGATCTCGAGTGTCACATAAGCATTAATAATAGCATTAACATTCAACATTCACTAGTGAACATAATGCCCACATTCATTATATGACCAACAAATAATTTGGGCGATAATCCCTTTGTTAAAGGATCAGCAATCATAAGATCAGTGCTAGTATGTTCTATTGACACTCTACGTTTCTGAACTTCTTCTTTAACGACAAAGTATTTCAATTCCATATACTTAGCACATTTGGAATACTTGTCGTTCTTAGAAAAGAAGACTGCTGCGGAATTGTCACAATAAATTTTCAGCGGCTTGGTAATGTTGTCGACTACTCCAGGTCCTGAAATAAAATTCTGCAACCAATTAGCTTGAACTGTAGCCTCGAAGCATGCCACAAATTCAGTTTTCATGGTGGATGCAGCAATGACAGACTGTTTCGCACTTTTCCATGAAATCGTTTCTCCGGATAAAAGATACACATAACCAAATGTAAACTTTCGTGTATCCATACAACCAGAAAAATTTGAATCTGTATATCCAATCACCTCAAGGTGATCAGCTTTCTTATAAGTAAACATGTGATTCTTTGTTCCTTGTAAGTATCTTAAAACTTTCTTTGCAGCCTTCCAATGATCCAGTCCAAGATTACTCTGGTATCTACCCAACATACCAACTGCAAAGCTAATATCTGGCCTCGTACATGTTTGAGCATACATCAAACTCCCAACAACAGATGCATAAGGGATATTTTCCATTTGTTTCCATTCCAAGTCATTCTTTGGACATTTCATGAGACTAAACTTGTCTCCTTTCTGTATTGGAACGGGAGATGCTAAACACTTCTCCATTCTGAATCTCTCTAAAACTTTATTAATATAAGCTTTTTGAGACAAACCTAACAGTCCTTGTGATCTATTACGGAATATTTCTATTCCTATCACATAGTATGTCTCACTCATATCTTTCATTTCAAAGTTGTTAGAGAGAAACTTCTTAGTCTCACTTAATAGACCAAGATCATTAGTCGCAAGCAAGATATCATCAACATACAGAATCAGAAATATAAACTTGCTCCCACTGACCTTCAGATATATACACCGATCAACAGTGTTTTCCTTAAATCCAAAGGACATAATAGTATAATTGACCTTAAGATACCATTGTCGAGAAGCTTGTTTAAGTTCATATATTGATTTCTTAAGTTTACAAACATATGTTCCTTTCCTTCTTCAATAAACCCCATTGGTTGATTCATATAAACATCCTCCTCTAAATCTCCATTCAGAAAAGTAGTTTTAACATCCATTTGATGCAACTCAAGATCATAATGAGCTACTAATGTCATGATAATTCTAAAGGAATATTTCTTAGAAACAGGTGAAAATGTTTCCTTATAATCAATGCCACATTTCTGAGTAAAACCTTTGGCAACAAGATGGGTCTTGTAACGTTCGATATTGCCATGAGAGTCACGCTTAGTCTTAAAGACCCATTTACACCCAACACTCTTGCATCCTTCTGGCAATTCCACAAGATCTCATACACCATCATGTACCATTGATTTAAGCTCATCTTTATAACATCTAACCATTTGTCAGAATTATCACCATTAATGACGTCCGAAAATAAAACTAGGTCATTATCAATACTTAAGTCATTTTCTGACTCTTGTAGATAAATCACGTAATCATTCGAAATAACAAACTTTCTTTCTCTGTAAGATCTTCTTAATACTATTTCTTGTGATTGTTCTATTATCAGTTCATTGTTAATCTCGAGATCATTAATTTGTTGTTCTTCTTTATTGTTGTGTAATTTTACAACATTTGGAACAACAACTCTTGAAGATGTACTAGTTATTGGAACTTGTACTCTAACTTCCTTAATCTCCACATTTCGTGAAGCTTCACTCCCACTGGCTTCACCATTTTCAATGAACCGAACATTTCCAGTTTTAACAATTCTTGTACTATAGGTAGGACAGTAAAACATATACCCTTTTGATTTTTCTGGATAACCAATGAAATATCCACTGATTGTTCTTGCATCCAGTTTCTTTTCTTGCGGATTATAAATTCTTACTTCTTCCTGACAACCCTAAACATGTAGGTGTCTCATACTGGGTTTCCTACTTGTCCATAACTCAAAAGGAGTCTTTTGAACCGCTTTACTAGGAACCTCTGTTCAACAAATACATGGCAGTCTTCAAAGCATACATCCACAACGATACAGGTAAACATAAATTACTTAACATACTCCTAGCCATATCAAATCATAGAAGTACGCTTAAACAAACTGAAACAACCATTCCCAAACTTAAAAGAGTATCCAGCAACATCAAGCTTAGACAAAGAAACTAAATTTCTAATGATACTAGGTACATAAAAAGTATCCATAAGGTCTAAGTGAGATCCAGTATCAAGGATTAAACGATAAGTCCCGACAGCTTCCACTGGAACCTTGACTTTATTTTCCATAAAGACGAACTTCTCATTTGGGTTTATGGTTCGGGTTGAAAGGAATCTTTGCATTACATTAGAAACATGAGTCGTACATCCAGAATTAATCCACCAAGTATTATGGGGAACTTCAGTTAAATTTGATTCAAAACATACATAAGCACTGTGCTCACCTTTCTTTTCGAACCAAGCTTTGCGCTTTAAGCAGTCCTTCTGAAAATGTCCAGACTTCCCGCAGAAATGACATTTGTCATTTTTCTTATGAATGTTAGTAGAGGACTCGTTAATCTTTAATGGTCATTTACCCTTTCCATGTTTCTTAACAACTTTCTTTTTAGCTCCTTGATTTTTCACGTAATGAATAGAGTGACTTCCTAGGTTCTTGAGTCCGGTTTCCTCCTGGACTAACATACTGTGCAATTCATGCACATTCCATTTGTCTTTCATGGTGTTATAATTCATCTGAAACGAACCATACTCAGACGGTAACGAGTTCAAAATGAACTGCATAAGAAAATTTTCTTCCACTGCCATTCTAAGAGACTTGAGTCTTGCTGCGATATTTGTCATTTCGATTACGTGTTCATGCATACTATGAGAACCATCAAACTTCATGGTGGTCAACGTACTCATCAATGTCCCAACGAGAGATTTGTCAGCAGTTTGAGAGCGCTCTTCCACAAATTTCATAAATTCTTTCACGTCCTTAGTTTTGGAAAAAACATACTTAATATTGCTTGCAATACTCATTCGCATAAACATAAGACTAAGTTTGTTTGACATTTTCCAAACTCTATAATGAGTTTTCTCTTTGTTGCTACTAGCATTAGTGATAGCAGCCGGTTTTTCAACTTGGAAAGCCAAATCAAAATCCAACTCACCTAAATGAAATTGGATTTTCTCACTCCAGTCAAGGAATTAAATCTATTAAAGACTGGAATAGACGAAGTAAGCGAATGGAGAAATATATAAACAAATATTTCAATTAACACATGCCTAACATTAACGCTTTGAGTCATAAAAACTAAACATAAATACATATTCAAACATAAATAACCATTCTATGCATACTAATGTTCTCCTTTGGGAGATCCACTAATACACAAACATAATTACGCTAATCTTTTTATAACATTAATGATAATTAAAATATGCATCAACTAGAATCACTTAACACCTTTGGGTATATAAATAAAACTAGTGACACACACAAAATTATCTACTTTCATGTTCATTAATTATAATAACAACTAATCAACCTTTGGGTGATCCTGAAATGCCTTATAATAATGAACTTCAATTAACCCATAAATCATTATTCATAATTTTAGCATTCATACTATAGGTAATTGAAATAAAATCACTAATAATTTGAAATCAAAATAACCTTAAAATTTTAGCCACTTTTGTGACTAACAAAATTTATCATGCTTAATTTCAAATAAATAACATCTTTAATTGCTATTAACCATTCATAACATTTTTTTATTAATTTTAATAAATATGTACATTATTCACATAATAAAATATTATGTGCCATAAATAAAATTGAAACTCATAATTTCAATTTTCATTCTAAGATTGATTTTCAATCCAAGAACTTTATTTGCATTTCACGTAAAAGTGAAATTGTCATCCATTCAAAACTTTTATGAGTAATTTAAACATAGCGGAAACAATACAATTCAGTTTGCAAAACAAAATTCATTCATTTATCAATGTTTACATTATAGGTACATTAACAAAGCTTCACAATACATTAACAAAACAATATATTAACAACCTTAACAAAGTTTCACAAGTACATTAACAAAACAAGTATATTAACAACCTTAACAAAGCTTCACAAGTACATTAACAAAGCTTCACAAGTACATTAACAAAACAGTATATTAACAACCTTAACAAAGTTTCACAGTACCTTAACAAAGCTTCACAGTACATTAACAAAACAGTATATTAACAACCTTAACAAAACTTACAGTATGAGTATATTATACAACTCACCTTAACATAAAAATAACTTTTTAATTATCCTTCACCCATATAAAAAAAAACGTACGTAAAAAATAATATACAAATAATATAGGAAAAAATGGCTTTAGCAGTCACCAGTCATCAATATGTACATACAAACTAATATTATAAATAATATAATATAATATATGAAACCTGTGTGTTTAACACGTGCTCTCTAGGCACAAAGTTTATCAACTTTACCGTTTATCATTCTTCCATCGTAATTATAACATTTCATCATAACATCTCATCATAATTATAACATACAATAAAATTAATTTCATACATGATTCACCCTAACCCTATCACGTCATTTGTCTTTTCAATTAAAATCAATTACGGGTTCATTCACGCATAGGGGCTATAAAATTGGTTTCAATTTGAACTTGAAAATATAATTAGGGTTTATTCCTTTATTTAATTTTGAAAAAAATAAATTTGGGAATAAATTAGGGTTCGTACTAATCTGATAAGGAAATCCCTAAATTCATAATTAGGGTTTATCTTAATTTGGGAAAAACTTAATATTTGGGAAAACTTTCATACAAGGAAAATCATAAATCTAATAATCAGTGTTCTGATACCACATGTAAAGCATTATGTAGTTTTCCTACGTTCTTAATTCATTATGGAAAACTACTCTACAGGATCTTTAGATTATTGATTTTCACAACATAACATACATGAATCATAATAAGAGAACTAACCTTGATCCATGAAAATTTATTCTTTAATCTTCTCGTTCTCCAATCTTCTTTTCTCAATTTATCTCTTTGTCTTTCTTTCTCTTCTCACGCTTTCTTGATGGTTTACCGTGAAAAACCTTATGACTAGAGACATAACCCTTATTCCATTCAATTAACCAACGTTCATCAAGTTGGTTAGTGTAAATTAATATTTTTATTTTATCTTTATTTTTTTCTAACTTCACATAATAACCAGTAGGTCCTCATATTTTATTAAATCATATTTGGGTCCATTATTATATTTCACATGAGTCACATAATGGAATGAATTAATTAAATTAATTCTAACAATTTGTTGTTTTACTTTGAGCAATAGAAACTAGTGGAGGTGACAATGTTAAGCAGGGATCTGATGTACACGGTACCAAAGATATTGAGGGGGATTCAAGAGCCAATGATGAAGTTGCATATGCAGGTTGACAAACATCTGATACACTATGTCAAACCCTGATGCTGTTGACTAAAACATGAAATGATTCCACATGTGTTTTACTAATGGGATATAGACAACGTAGTAGGTGATTCACAAATTGACTATTTATCTTAACAATTGAAAGGGGATTCACAAATTCACAAAACTGGCATAGTTTGAACATCTTAAGATGACTTCGATTTGGAATAAATTAAAAGAGTAATTAAAATTAGAAAAGAAGCAATACAATCTGTTTTTTTAATTTTCTATCTGCAGAAAAAAACACAAGCACACAAGAACTTAAGATGAATAAAAGGAAAAAAAAATGTGGGAATTATGTTTCATTATATCACCTATAGAATCCCTAATATGAGTTTTAATTCAATTGGATCTCACTTTGCTGGTTGAATTTTCAAAATTAGTGAAATCCTATTTTCTTATCAAACACTTTTTCGTTTTTTGAAATCAGATTCTCTGTCCTTTAATATGTGGTAGATATACTTGTAAAAAAGGGACTTCAAGACTTCAATTAGTGGGTAAAAATGTATTTAGAATAATATATAACTATATATATAGTTTTTTAAATCTACTCTTTAATATAAACAAAACTTACTTAATGATACGTATAAGAAAATAAAATATAACTCAATAAGAATATGACAGGATAAAAAACATGGTAAGTTATAATCTCATATAATATTTACGCATATACATAAATAGTAATAGAAAATAATATAAATTATGTTTAAATGGAAAATTTTCATTAGTTAGATATACTTTTCTAAAAATTAACTTTTAATTTATATTTTTATACAAAGTATGGAAATTAGTAAATACCATTTTAACTAAATTATACATAACTATACTTTATTTAAATAAGATTTTAAAATTATAGTTAATATTTTAAAAAATTAAATAATTTTTAAATAATTTTTAAGTCTCCCATATATGAATGATTTTTATTTTAAATATCTAATAATTTTATTTTTCAAATTGAATACATAGTAAATTATAAAATTCTGATTTTAGTTCCTAAAAAAATTATTTTTGTATTTCGTTCCTACTCTATTAACTCTTTTAATTGATTCTTAAAATAATTTTAACTATCTTTTTTACTTTCTTAACTTTTTTTTTTTATCGTAAGAACCAAACATTTTCTGTCATATGATGACACCACTTCAAGTAATAAAAATAACTTATATATTATTCTGTAATATAATGTAACACATGTTTCAACTTAACACGTGATAAAATTGATGAACATAACAAAATGAACTTAAACCATAATATTAAATTTAATAGATATCCAATATAAAAAAATTATTGATTTCAACAAAAATCAATCACTACTAGAAAAATAGGTAATAGTGACCGAAATTAGTGACTAAAAATTTAGTCATTGATGTAACCGAATTAGTGACTCGATTTCACTTTTTATATTTATTGATCGATTTAGTGACTAAAATTTCAGATCACGAAATCGGTTCCCGATTCGGTCACCGAATCAGCCATCGATTGGTTAATAGTAACTCGAAATTAGTGAAAAAAAAATTCGAGTTACTAATAGTAACTGAATCAGCTGAGTGATTTTTTTTATATTTAGTGACTAAAATTTCAGTCACAAATAACTATTTTTCATTTATATAAATATTTTTTAAAATATTTTAATAATATATTAAATATAAATCTACTTAATAACTTAAAATAATTGATAACATTTTTAATAATACCAACTTTGGCAGCTATTAAGAATGCTAATACCAACTTTGGTCACAAACTTCATTTGATTGTTCATATATATATATATATATATATATATATATATATATATATATATATATATATATATATATATATATATATATTCTATACAATTTACAATTTCGATTAGGTCATGTTTGACCTTAATCTACCTGTTGTTGTGCAGTATTTTTTTTGGTAAGAAAGGGAAGTAATTTGTGTTTTATGCATAATTTGTTTTAGCAATTAACATAACATGATTGCCAATAGCAAGCGTATTGAATTTATGTTTTCTTTATTGTTGATATATATATATATACGTCTTCCTCTAAGAAGATTTTATATGTTTTAAACTAATGTTGCACTCAAATACTTTTAATTCTATACTTGTTCCAGTGCGAAAGATCTCTAAAACACTTGTGAGTTATTATTTTTCTATTTTTTAATTTAAAAAAAAATTCGTATTCAAGTAGTCACAATATCTTATTAATTGCAATGATGAAAGCATCTCATTAGTAACTTGTGTTGATGAATATATATATTTAATACAATTAGTAACTTGTGAAATTTTCATATATTTAATACAATATATAATATATTTCATATTCTTTAATCAAGTTTATCGTTATTTTAAAAATAATAAAATAAAATTAGTGATCGATATAGTGATTTGGTTATATATTTGGTCATAAAATTGATCACAAAATTAGTCATCTGAATCGGTCACTGATTCGTTGATTGATTCGATTACTATTTCGGTAATTGATTCGATCACTAAATCGATTCATCGAATCGATCACTGATTTAGTCACTAAATCGATCACTGAATCGGTCATTGATTTGGTCACTAATCAATCACAAAGAAAATAGTGACCGATTCTAGTTGGTCACTATTTCGATCACTATTTTAGTTAGTGACCAATTTTAATCATTTAGTAACCGAATTTTTAGTCACTATTTAACATTTTTCTTGTAGTGAATATCTGAAACTTATTTAAATCTTTAAATGATATTATTTTATTTTAATATTTTAAAATAATATAATTTAAGTTTATGTATCACAATAATTACAAATATAAATATATATATATATATATAATATGTTAAATAAATATTATGATATATATATATATATATATATATATATTATGAATTAATATTAACAAAAACATACTTTATTTATATAGTAATTTTTTCTCAAAGTTATAAACAAATCGTATAATATTTTAAAATTTAATATTATGAATATTTGAATATATGATAAAAATTTAAATTTTGATAATTTAGTTATCGTTATAATTTAAATTTGTGTTAATATTTAACTCCCTTCCATAATAAATGCCTGAAATGAAAAAAATAAGATAAACGAGAGATAATATTATCATGTTGGCAAAAAAATCACATTTAACACAAAGAGTTATCCTATTATTATATCATATATAAAGTACTATCCTAATTAACAACTCTAAATTTGCCAGGTTTGTGTAAAAACATTAACAAAATATATATTAAACGCTATTTTTATTTTATTAATTTTAAAAACTAAAATGACGAGTTTGCAAATTTATGGAACAAATAGTGATCAATTTACTCATAAACTAAATCTGATAATGTTATCATTTAGTTTAAGTATTTTTGCTCTTGTACCCAAAACCCGCGTAACATTTGCATCCGGAGAATGCAAGCAAAGTTTTTCGTCAAACATTGATAAACAAGTTTCGTATTAAATAACTATGAACTTGACCAAAAAACAAGTTTCGTATTAAGTATATGACCAAAAATATGCTTCAAAGTTTAAAGTGATCACGCTTTCATTAAGTTGAGTGGTAATTCAAATTAAGCTAGCTAGAATATTTAATCTCATGTTTGGTGGGTTTAGTTGTGACTTTACTGCATGAGATTAACTTTTCAAAAAACATTACTTATATTATTTTTTCAGTAGAGAGAATCTCTCCAAGCTGTCTGTTGCAATAATAGGCTATAACATAGTTTTATAATAATTTCTTCTGTACAAGAATATGACTATTCAAGGAATGAGAGGGTGTTCCATGATCCATGCCAATTTCATTACTCTATTTTTCTATGGACATATAAAAAACCAGAGTTAGCTATGTGGATCGCTTAGCCTATTTACTTAAACTCATAACTCACCATTATGCTCACTTTTACTCTGGTTCGTTTGTGTGTGAACTTTTTCATGAGACAGTCAACAGATGCATGAAAGTAGGAAGATTATTGGAAGTACAATGGTGCACTTAGTTAGGTGATTATATTAGTAGTGAAAAAGTGCAAATAATAACGTGAATCTTCTTAAGAAAACAAAGTACAAAAGCAGAACCAGCAATCGTGCGTTATTGATGGAACTCTCCCACAAAGCTTGTTTAAGTCAAGTACGAAACTAGCGGAGCACAGCAAATGTGCCTCGACAAGGATGTTACAAAACAAACTCTCCTTTATTACCTTACCAAATCAGCACCATTTGAACCCTTTATGTTGCTCTTACCTCTCCTTTATCAGATTCCTTCACTATTCACTATTCATGCAATTGAAGCCTCCTCTAGAGGTATAAATGAGTTTTGTTGCCTTTGAATTGAAAACCAAGACAATCATTTCTCTCCAAAGTTCATTGTCTTCTTGGTGACTGGTGCAGTCATTGTTAGCCAAATAACACCACAATCATGGCAGGTAATAGACACAAAAAGTCTTCTTCCAGTTTCTTCTCTATTTTCAACGTCTTCTCATCCAGGAAGCCCAGAGGAGGGTACCATGATGCCCCTGATTCCAGCCGCAGAGTGTGGCCAAGTGATTATGATAAAGGAAACTGGGGTGTTGCTGAGCCAAATATTGATATGAAAGCTGAAGCTTTCATTGCCAAGTACAAGAAACGTGTTTCAGAATCTGCACTCTATCAACTTGATCCTGCAGCAGCAGCAGCTGAAAATGCATAATTTGAAACCATATGTATATTTGTTTATGTCCCCAGATTGTAATTTATACATTAATATTGCTTTGTAATGATTGAACTTATGTTAATAAATAATGATGATGTATGATCAACTTGTTGTATTCAACTAATTGTTTAGTGTTCATATTGATTAACCAAGTATATGTATATATTACCTAGCTCTTCAGGGATAATATATACGCTTTCACTCTGATATAGAAATAGCAATCACAAGTTGAATTACAATTAATATAACCCCTTGTTTATGTTTGTGGGATTAAAAGTAAATAAAGAGAAGAAAGCATAGGAGAAGTGGGTTCTTAATTGAGTGAATAACCTCCTTCATTTCCCCCACCTGTGGCGCTTATTTCTCAGGAACATAACAGTTTGAACATTGAACAAGTGCATGACCATTTTAGTGTGGGCTTCACTTGATTACTTCATGATATGAGGAGTAGTTAACATGTGACTGAGTTATATTATTCAACAGGTGATATAGCAAGTTCATGTTGTATTCCTTTTGGCCCTAAGTTTTCTTGTAATCCTGGATTTTCGAATTGAGAGAGATACCAAGAGAAATCAAGATCTCGCTATTTCTTAGATTCATGGACTCCACGTGCTGGAAGTTGATATTTTCTCATCTGTCACGCTAAATATCTCTCAAACTTTTCTGATTATTCTTGAAATACGATTAATGTCCTGCTTGCTTTTGAGGATCGAAAGTGGGAAGAGTGTGAAAAAGTGAAGAAACATGCTTTTTCAAAGCATAGAAAGAACGAATATCAGAAAGGAAAACACTTTCTTTTTACTTCAATAGATTTTATGAACGATATCTAATCAATGTTATAATTTTTTCTCAGTTTTATAATAATAATAATAAATAAATAATTAAAAAATTAATTTTATTAATAAGAAATAAACTTATTTTATTTCCTACTTATTTCCATTTTTTTACTTAATTTAAACAATATTCTTTTTCATTTTTTTTCTTTTCCATTATTTTCACTTTCCATCATCCCATTTAAACAAAATGGAGAAGATGTTTTTGTTCATTACCCAGTGTAAATTTTGAATAGACATAGTTTTACATATATATTTTTTATTTTCTAAATTTAAAATAATTTGTATGTAATCTTTAAAGTTTCATTTTTTTTTAGTTTTTTAAATTTTTTTAAAAATATTTTAATAAAATACTTTCTCGTATTTTACCTTCATGATTATTTATTTAGTAGTTGATTTGTTCATAATAAAATGTTTAATAAATTTTTTAATTATAAAAAATATTATTATAAACAATAACTAAATAAAAATGTATTTTTAGAATAATTATTAATAATGAATAAAAATATTTATAATAATATATGCTATAATTTTATAATTTAATTTTTAGTTTTTTAGCTTTTATTTTATTTTATATCTCAAATAATTTAATTCTTTTATTTTTTTCTCATTTATAAAATAATATTAAAATAAAATTAAGAAGATATATCATAATAACATTATCACTTAGCATAATGTAACTTTATTCAAAAAGTTATATATATATATATATATATATATGACTAAAAAAATATTAAAAACTAACTCAGATAAAAATAATTTTTTGACATATCCAATATATAAATTTTAAATATAACATGTAAAAAAATTTAAACATTTATATAAAAGATGTTAAAATAATAAAATTCTTGTTTTTTTACAATTTTATAAAATAAATTACTGAATAAAATTAAAAAAAATTAAGATATATTTATTCAAATAAGTTATTAATTAATCATACATTTAATTGAATTAGTATTTATTCAAACATTCATTCCAATAAATTTAGCTTTTTTTTGTGTGGTAAAAGATAAAAAAAAACATAGTAATTATAATTATTTAAATTAATAAATTCATATAGCTTGTGTGTTTTATTTTCATGATTTTAATTACCTTTTTTCTGATTTTAGTTATCAATTATTACATTCTTATTTTTCCTTTTCCATTACAATATTTTTATGTATTATTTACTTGACTATAAGTATCACTACTAAAAATTCTCATTTTTCATGGGAATATTTTTGCAAAATTTTGATAAAAATTGTAAGAAATAAGTTTTCTATAAATTTAAACAATTTTTTTTAAGAAAATTGGCAGAAAAAAAAACTAGTTTTCTAGTAGTTATATTTTTTCATTTACTAATGTTATTTTTAATTATAATTTTTCTTTTATTTTCTTATATTAATATTATGATTATAATTCAGTTTTTCTTTTTTTCAATTTTCATTATATAAATTACATTTTTATTTTTTTTCTCTTGATTTCATAAGTTAATTATATTTCTTTTTTATCTTTGTCCCATATTAATTTCTTGAATTGTTCCCTTTTAATACATTCATGTATTCTTACATTCAATCTTAATATATTCTTCATAAAAAAAAAAAATATCTAGACAATATTCGCAAAAGATAAGTATCACTAGACTCTCAGTTTATTTATTTATTTATTTATTTTTCTTATATGTATAAAAATACATTTGAGACATATAATCTAAAAAACATGAATATATGAATAAGTTCATGACACAGATATAATGTTAAACGAAGTAATAATAAGCTCTATCAGTGATACTTAAATTTTTTTTTTTTTGCCATTGTTAGTTTTCATAAAACTTAAAGTATTTATAAATGTTCATTACCATTTAATAGTGGTATATATATATAAAAAAAAATCTTCCTATTATTATCGGTTGTGGCACAGATTCAATACTAAAATTCAAACTTTAAAAGAATTTAGCTTCAGGGTGGAAGGGCCATGGTTTCTCAGATATTTGTAATTATATTTAAAATTTTGATTTTAAAATTTAATAATTATTAAATATATTTATGTATATATTTATAATTTTAATTTTATTTACTTATTTATAAATATTAAAATAAATAATTAAATATATTAAAATATTTTATATATTTTATATTATTTTATTATTTATTAATAATATATTATTTAATCACGTAAAATATGTAAATAAACTTAATTAGATTAAATCAAAATATTTTTAAAAAATAAGTAAAATTAAATAAAAGAATTTATAATCCAAATTAAATTAGGATAATTTTGATGTTCTTCATTTGATATCTAATCTATTTTATAAAATAAAATAATAATTAATTTTAAATAAAATAAATAATAATAATTTATCAATATATATATATATATATATATATATATATATATATATATATATTTAACTATATATGCATCAATAAGTTTTATTTTGGTTGCTCTTTTTTTCTCTCTTTAAGGTTCGTTTTTTGCAAAATTAACTAGTAATAAAAGAATTGATTTAAATTTTTTGGTTCTGATAAATTATTTGATTTCGTTCTTTTGGTCTCGAATAATAAACTTGTTCATCTCTGTGATTTTTTAATTTTGTTTTTTTTCTTAAAAACGCTACTTAAATCAGTTTATTTTGCCATGCAAGGTATGATTATTTTTCAAACACTTTTTTCCCTTCCAGTTTCATACATACTATTTTTTTTATTTAAAAAATATTTTTTATTGCATATCCAAACAAAACTAATTATCGTAAAATCATTTTTAACAAATTCATTAAACAAAAACTTGTTCAATTACAATGAATTGCACGTATAATCGAATTGATTGTTGAAATAATTTTATTCTAGTAGTTATTTCAAACAAGTTAAATTTTAAAAAATACGTGTCTAATGGGCTGATTTTTTTTTTTTTTAAATGATTTAAATAGTCTTTGGTATATGGTTTTACTTCTTAAAAAAGTTAAATCATTTTAAAAAGTATATTTCTTTGGTGTGTGTAAACGGATTAGTCTATGTGCAGGATTCATAAACCAAATTAAGAACAAAGATCATGATATCACTTAATCTGGTGCGGTCTTGGTCAAGCGTGTGAACCTTTTTCATGCAAGAGTAAACAGATGCATGCAATAAGTAGGTCGATTATTGGAAGTAGAATGGTGCACTTTAGTTAGGTGATGAGATTAGTAGTGAAAAAGTGTCAATAAGAAGGTGAATCTTCTTAAGAAAACAAAGTACAAAAGCAGAGCCAACAATTATGCGTTATTGATGGAATTCTCCCACAAAGCTTTGTTTTAGTCAAGCAGGAAACTAGCGGAGCACATCAAATGTGCCTCGACAAGGATGTTACAAAACTAAGTGTTGTTCATTACCTTGCCAAATCAGCACCATATGAACCCTTTATGTTGGTATTGCCTCTCCTTTATCAGATTCTTTCACTATTCACCACTCATGCATTTGAAGCCTCCCTCTATAGTATATATAAATGAGTCATGTTACTTTGAATTGAAAACCAAGACAACCATTTCTCTCCAAAGTTCATTGTCTTCCCAGTGACTGGTGCAGTCATATTTAGCCAAAACAACACCACAAATCATGGCAGGTAATAGACAGAAGAAGTCTTCCTCCAGTTTCTTTTCCATTTTCAACATCTTCTCATCTAAGAAGCCCAGAGGAGGGTACCATGATGCCCCTGATTCCAGCCGCAGGGTGTGGCCTAGTGATTATGATAGAGATAACTGGGGTGTTGCTGAGCCAAATATTGATATGAAAGCTGAAGCTTTCATTGCCAAGTACAAGAAGCGTGTTTCAGAATCTGAACTCTATCAACTTGATCCTGCTGCTGAAAATGCATAATTTAAAGCTATATATGTATATTTGTTTGTCTGTAGATTGTAATTTATACATTAATATTATTGCTTCTACGTTCTACCTTGTTTGGTTGAAATCATGTTAATAAATGATGATATATGTGAATAACTTCTTGCATTCTACTTTTTCTTCTTGTAATACATGCTTTCACTCTGGTCTAGAAATATCCTGACTCTTTCACACTGCACATGTTGCGCAGCATTTATCAACTTCTTTCAAAATCTCAGTTAATAACAGTCCCTTGTTATTTGAGTAATCATAAAAGTAAATTAAACGGAGGAAGATTAAGATTTGAATATTCAACAAGTGCATGACTTTTTAGTTTGGCTTCACTTGTTGGATTTTATTATTACAATAGAATCTTTCCATTTCCTAAACTAAGTGTATGTCAATAAAAAACTATCCGCAGTTTATTCGCTCTTATTTTAATTGATTGAATTAAAATTAATTTAACAATTATTTTCAATATCATGTCTGTTTTAATATTATTTCAATAAATGGGTAAAATATTTAGAATATACGTTGAATTAATTATAAATTTCAGTCAATGAGAATGAAATCAATGAAATTTTTTAATTGACATGGTTGCTTAACATATATGTAAAAGAACTTCGTGTTCTTACACGGCTGAGAAATTCTCATTCCATGGACGGTAATATTCTTTCTCTTTGGCTTTAGCGACAACTTGATCTTCCTGGTCAAAGTTGGATTGCTACCAAAATAGCCAACACATATAATAAAAACTTAATGCATATGTACACTAATCTTTTATTGAAAAATAGTTTATATATACATTTTATTTTTAATTAATGTATATTTTAAGAATAAAATGGTAAGAGATTAAAACTCAAAAATATAAAATTTGATCATAATAATACTATTATAATAAATATGAATTTTGAACACAATCCTAAATAAAATAATTAATAATTAATATTTTAAATTTCATTTGATTTTTGTTTACTCCAATTTCATAATTTCATTATCCGTCGTTATATTTATTTAAAAAGATAATATTATTGTTATGCAGTATTATTTACTATTAAAAATAGATGTAATATAGAAATCATAATATCAGTTCTAAAAATAAATAGATTATAACAACTAATTGCTATATTAAGACAATAAAAGTTACATTTTTTCGACTATTTTACGAAAAAGGTATATCATGGAAGAATTTCAGAAAGAATGAGAGTCATGTAGAACACGAGCAGTTCCTCTTGATGTCGAGGTTTATTTTTAAAATATTTTTTTATTGCAATACATTAATCTACAAACACATCAGCAACTCTTATTTAAACAGATATTCACAGGAATTTGTGTTTATTAATATTGACAAAAAAAATTGATTGTTCTATAAAGTTGATTATCATTATTTATTTACTTTTTCATTTTCTTCACTAATATGATCAAATCATTTACATGCATTTATTTTACTATCGAAAGCAGAAATTTGGGAGTGGTCAATGAAGGTTGAGATTCATTGAATATATTATTTTATATATTAAATGTATTTATTTTTTAATATTTTTCTGGAATATAAAAAAAATACTGAAAAATAAGATATAATGTTATTAATTTGGTTAATTCTATGACAATTTGATTGTAGTCATTATAAATTTTTTTCCCTCAAAAAAATAATGAAATTCAATTTAGCTTATATTTTATATCTTGTTGTCATGGCTGTAAAAAAAGGTAGTATGTTTATTGGTAAGTGACGAATGACTAATGAAAGTAAAATTGTTTGAATAATGTGCATAAAATTCATTACAATGTAGCCTTGTTATTAATATATATATTGAAAATAAAATATAATTTAAATGATGCATCAATGCACAAAATCACATCCTAACAAGTCAATCTCGTCGAACCTTTTGGTATATCTTTCCATAATCTGCATATTCTTTAAAATTTGTAATAAATTAATGGCACATGAGTTTTAATTATTTTCCGATTTAACACAACAATACAGTAATTGCAAATACAAAGAAAAATAATGACTAGATAAGTTTCTGTTTGGAACCTGTGAGAGTGGTAACAAAGATTCTCAGAAATTAAAATGAAACTTGAAATAACTCATTATAAAACCAGTCAGTGTAGGAAAAATAATGCATAAACTATTTATAATTTCTTAGTACTTTGTTCCCAACCATGGCTAGGAAGAAATTGAAGCTTGCCTTTATCTCTGATGAAATGACAAGGAAAACGACGTACAAGAGAAGGAAGAAGGGCATGATAAAGAAGGTGGATGAACTGGCCACTCTCTGCGGGATCTCAGCTTGTGCTGTAATTTACAATCCTTTTGATTGTGAGACAGAAGTTTGGCCAAATCCAGAAGAAGCCAACAAGGTGATGGAGAGGTTTAAGAATACACCTGTGCTCAACAAAAGCAGGAATGTGAACCACGAAAGCTTCATGATGCAAAGGATCGCCAAGGCCCAAAATGAATTGAAGATGCAACGTGAAGAGAACTATGAGAACCAGATGACCTTGTCCATGTTTCAGTTAATGCAAGGTCAAATCCTGCCACATACCCTTCAAGAAATCACAGAACTCGACAACCTGATTCAGAAGAATATAAATGAGATTCAAAAAAAGTTGGCTGCGCTCAACTTTTAGTCTATTTCATTTTAGGTCGTGTGATTATTCAAAACCTTTATTTTAGGTTTTCATGGTTGATTTTGTCCTTAATCTTTATAGAATTTTAAAAAATAATTCATACTCTACCAAAATTTTAAATTATTCAAAAATATTATATATGTTTTTTTCAAATGCATCTTTAATTTGATTTTAAAATATTAGTCCTCTTTTTTTAAAATGCATGTTTTAAAATATTAGAGTACTTGCTGGAAGTAAATTGCACACTGACTTTAGTGACTACGTTATAGGGGAAGTCATCTAAGAAAGTTTGTGATAAACAAGTCGTCACAATTTGTGACGAAAAATGACTTTAAAATAATAATAAAAAAACGTTATGATGGAATGATTCTGTCTTATTAATCACAAAGTTCAAATATTAGTCAAACGTTTTGTGATATCAATGAAATCTTATTTCCCATTTTTTAAAATTGTCTAAAACCAGTTATTTAGGGATATTATTTATAAAATGTAACCAATGAAGAATTATTTGGTAATTGTAAATATTCACCTTTAAAAAAAATTACACCTCGATGCTGACGAGACTATGTTAAAAAAACTAAAAGAGAAGTTACACTTGGGTTAAAATTTTTTATTATTGGTATTATCTCTTTATTTTACTCACTAAATTATTGATGTTCTATTATCTCTTTATTTACTCATTATTTAAATTATTATCTTTAATTGTCTATTCAAATCTCTATATTTTTTATTTTATTATTGTTGTTTTTAATTCCATAAATTTTTACTGGTTTATGTAGTTCCGACGAACTTTCACTCCTTCATGTTAAAAAATATATCTTAAAAAAGAAAACAAGTTTTTAAAATTTATTGATATAACACCTCTTAGTTTAATTAATTAGTTTGCGTTTTTTGGTTTTTTCGAGAGCCCTAAAATTTTGTGGAAGTCAAGTACGAAACTAGCGGAGCACATCAAATGTGCCTCGACAAGGATGTTACAAATCAAAGTGTTGTTTACCTTGCCAAATCAGCACCATATGAACCCTTTATGTTGGTTTTGCCTCTCCTTTATCAGATTCTTTCACTATTCACCACTCATGCATTTGAAGTCTCCCTCTATAGTATAAATGAGTCATGGTACTTTGAATTGAAAACCAGGACAATCATTTCTCTCCAAAGTTCATTGTCTTCCCAGTGACTGGTGCAGTCATTGTTAACCAAAACAACACCACAATTATGGCAGGTAACAGACAGAAGAAGTCTTCTTCCAGTTTCTTTTCTATTTTCAACATCTTCTCATCTAAGAAGCCCAGAGGAGGGTACTGTGATGCCCCTGATTCCAGCCGCAGAGTGTGGCCTAGTGATTATGATAAAGGTAACTGGGGTGTTGCTGAGCCAAATATTGATATGAAAGCTGAAGCTTTCATTGCCAAGTACAAGAAACGTGTTTCAGAATCTGCACTCTATCAACTTGATCCTGCTGCTGAAAATGCAAATTAATATCAAGCCATATGTATATTTGTTTATTTTCTCTTTTGGTCGTGAACTTGTGATTTATCCATTAATATTTCTTCTACCTTGTACCGGTAGAAATTATGTTAATAAATAATGATGGTATATATGAACAACGTATTGTATACAACTACCTGTCCAGTTGTTCATATATATGGATCACCTATCACCTGCTCTTCCGGTGCTTTGTATTCTTCCTTGTTAATGTAATATACTGTGGTTTGGAGATAGCCTTTGTCTCTTTCACCATGCTTTATGGTACTATACTGTGAACTATTGGGTCCTTCCACGATTAAGGTTACACCCCCTTGTTTTATGTGTGTGATTAAAAAGGTAAATAAAATGGATGAAGTATATAAGACTTCTTAACTTAGTGAACAATTTGGATTTCTCAGAAACATTAGGGTTTGAACATTCAACTAGTGCATGACTTTTGTTTAGTTTTGCTTCACTTGCTGAATTTGTGATGTGAGGGTAACGTGACTTGGTTATTGTTGGAAATACTCAACCAGTAGCTGTCAGGTAATGTGAGTTAAGTTCAAGTTGTATTCCTTGGCCATAATACCTATTCATTATGAAGTTTTCTGGTATATGGTATGTGCACTATAAAAATTATAGGAAGAAGCTGATGAATTCTCCACTGTATCGGGAAAAGGCTGATCTTTGGGAAAGAATAAGTGATTGGCAGCATGTGGAATCCTACATTTCCAGGATTTTGTTTCCTCAAGGGACAACATTGTCCATTTTACATGCATGTTTCTCTCTCACATCGGTTTTTAGGTTTGAGTTCGAAGATACAAAGCCCCTTTTATTTTCAGCCAATCTTTTTTCTTTCCTTATATTATCTATCGAATTATTTGCCTTGTGGGTGATCCAAGCTTGAAAATGAGGCAACTGTGAATGGGAAAAAAAACTGTAAATCGCAAATCCAAGAAAAAATTTCATATAAAGTAAAGAAGGTGGTGATGGTGGAAAAGAGACAATTTAACTTTAGAAATGAAAATGAAAGTAGCTAGTAGAAAAAGAAGCAAAATTTGAAATCTAAAAGTGTAAAATGAAAACAAGAAAGGAGTTTCGGATGGCGTACGTGTATAGTTTTAACCACAGAATTAAACTTGCCTATTATTAGATTACCAAACTTTAAATTGTCACCAATTGGCTCTTTATAAAATAACAAGATGCACTCCCATTGTCATAGTTTAGCATATTCGACAATGATTTGGTTACTACTTGACACAAACTTGAATACAGTTTTTATGATTTGAGCGTCATTCAGTCACTAAATGACACAACATTCATTTGTTGTATCAGTTCTGTCACTGAATTTGAATTTGTTTTTAAGTTGTTTTACATCTTCAACTGTGATAATTTATATTTGATCTTATAGATCCAACACATTACTACAACCAAACACTACTAAAAAATCATTAAATTTATGTAAATTTTTCTGCAAAAATTTTTTAGTAAAAAATAGTTACAACTTTTCCTAGGAAAAATATTTCACAACAACTTATTACAAATTTATTTGCAAAATATTTTTTCTATAAAATATGTAAGATTTTTTTTGCAAAAAATTAATAGTAAGAAATTCCTGCAAAATTTTCTTCAATTATATAATTATAATTTTATTTTATTTTTCAAATATATATTCGTATAAAATTTGGCAGGAATGAAAATTATTTTCTATATTTTTTTTATAAATAAAATTTGTAAAAAAGATTTAATAATATTTTAAAAAATGGCAGCAAAATTTTAAAATAATTTTTTTTTGAAAAGATTTTAATTATTTTTATAGAAAAATAATAAAATATTTTATAATTGGTTATTTTAAAAATAACTATTCTGAACCGCTTCGAACGTTTCTCCCTCTCGCTTCAACAACTTTTCTCAACCTTTCTCCCTCTCTCCTCGATCATGTCTCTCTTCAGCAACGTTCCTCAACGTTTCTCCCTCTCTGCTTCCATTCCATTAATAGGAACCAGTTTCCCCTTCATTTCTTCTTCTACAATCATATTACCATTCTTCTTTTTTTAATCACTACTATTTCTTCTTCCTTCCTCTGTATGGTTGACGGGCTTACTTGAATCGCAGTGGAAGACGAAAAATATCACATAAATAGGTATAATCTTAACTGCCGGAGTCTTTGGTATTTTAGTTTTATTTCACATAACTTATTCAACTATTCAGTGTATTCTAGAATGTATTCTAGTTATTGTTTTACTTTTTATTACTAATTTGAATGTTAGGGTTCATAGAAATAAAATTGGGTTTGATTTCTGTTGTAGATTTGGGTCTATTGAAGATTAGGGGAAGGAATTTTCAGAGCCTCCATTTAACGTAAGTTGATTAACACTGCAACCTAGGGTTTTATTCTGAGTGTTATTCTGGTGTGCTTTAGAATAGTACGTTGAAGTAATGTAATCAATATCTCCTGCATATGTATGTTCTGTGAATATTTGTTTTAGCATGTTTTTTATTCTGGTCTGTTAATGAAACTCTACATAATTTTCGCTTCTGCTGCTACCTATACCCTTTGTAATGCAAGAAGACATCCTCTTTAAATCTAGTTTAAAAAATTCATTGTTTTATATGAGTCCAATGATTTTTAGAGTGACCTTTAAGCAACCAAGCTGAAATTGGTTCTTGTTTCATGTTGAAAAAGTTTGTTATTATTTATTTTGCAAAATCTAAAAATACTTGTCTTGCAATAGTGCATGTGCAACTGTCTTGTGCTCTATAGAATCAGTATTAACAGTTTACATTTGAAGGCATAGACTTGAATTCTTTTCTTGTTTTATTTTGAGTGATATATTTCTCTTGGAATTTGCTTTCTGATTTTTGTTGCATGTGATTATTCATTAGTTAGTTTTCTCTATATTTGACTTGACTTTGTCATTTTTACACTAAGGATCTGGAAGTTTTAATTAATAATAATTACAGTATTATTTTTTTGCATTATAGATAAGAGCTTATTATTATTATTAGTTAAAATTCATTGAAAGTCACAATTTTACTGTGGTCTAAATTCTTATCCAAAGAGCTCTGTTCATGATTTCACTATGCCTAAAAAATTTTAACCAGTGTAAAGTGTGTATTAGGAGTATATTAGAGAGTGAAATGTATATTGCCAACACTTCTCTCATTTGAATTGAAATGGATTCTTATTTATTGCATAATGAATAATTTATGATATTTAAGTGTAATGTGTGACTGCTAGTGGATATCTAAAATTACTCGATCGAAGGTGTCACCGTTTTCCCACCATTCTCTTTGAAAACGTATTGGGAGTTCTCTCGTCTTCAAGAATCCAACTGGGGGCGTCGAAGGTTTGCATGGTAGCTCGACTCACTCGTATGAAACAGAATTTAAAAAGTGACTTGATGTTTTTTTTTATATCCTTTTAGCTTCCTATGGTGGTTGAAAATATTCTGTTTCATTAGAATTTATATTCTAGTTTCCTCTCAATTGCATACATAAACATCCATGCGGTCCACCTGTTTGAATTTTAGATTAATCATGCTAAGAAGTTTCATTTCTTATTTTCTTTGTTAAAACTAAATGCATAATTGGTGTCGAAAAAATGTTGTCATTTTGTTTTAGATTTAGGGTCTTGGATCACAAAGGACTTTTAAGAAAAAATAAATTATAAAATAAAATTAGCTTTTACTTTGCAGTAAATATTTTTATATACTTTTTTTTTGTATAATTTTGTTTTAGTATAGAAAAGTTAATTTATTTAGGTTTTCAATTTTCTCAAAAAAATAAAATAAAAACCAGAGAAGGCCGCTTTAAAAAATATGCTTATTTTTGTATGAATTTTTATGAAATGGTAATTAAAATGAATATAATATAATATTTTATAATGACCTATCGAACGGTTTTCTAGCCAGGTGTTGCATCATTTTTGTTTTTTTGTAACTTTTCCTCTATGCTGCTATTCTCAAATTAATACAGACCAAATTGTTTGCTCAATAATGGAGAACGTAGTTATTTTGTATACCTAAGAACTCAACAATGCAAGGGAATAAGGTTCTTCGTATAAATGAATCTCATGTTTCCAAACATTGATAATTTCATTTCATGCATTTGTGATAATTGCATTCATATAATAGTATTTTACTTTGTTTATGTTTTGTCTTATCATTCATAGGGATCATGTTGATGTAAGACTAAATAATTATCTTAAAAAATATTTCACGTTAATTTTGTTTTTAGCTTAGTTTTTTAGTTGAATAAACAAATAATTTTTCTTTTATAATCATTTAATTTTGTAATAAAATAAAATATATAATAAATAGTTTTTTTTAATTTAATATATATAATTTAAAATTGATACAAATTTTTTTTAGATGTTTTTAAAAAATAACCTCATAAAAAATTACCTGTGAATTTAAAATTAGCAAGAAATTTCCTGCAAATATAAAATTACCAATAAATTATTTGTAAATTTAAAATTACTTGCGAATTTGAAATTGGTAAAAATTTACATGTAGATTTAAATTGCAAGAAATTATATGCAAATTTAAATTTGCAAAAAATTACTTACTAATTTTTTCACACCAAATTTGTAGAAAATTTTTGTGAATATTAAATCCCTGGATAGTTTATTATCCACAAGCTAATTATGTGCTAATAAAAATTTGTATGAAAATTCTCAAGAAACTTATTTTCTGCAAATTTTTACAAAAAATTAGTAAAAAAAATCCCATAAAAATTAAAAATTTCTAGTAGTGAAATAAATCTCTACTCCAAAAAATTAAGAAAAACTAGCGATAGAATTTTTTATTTTTTTTTATCTAAATTAGTTGTTTAGAATCAAACTTTAAGTAGCTTGAAAGCATATAATATTAGTCAAATTGGTCAAAATGATTTTTTTTCTTTTGTTTATTTTCTTTAAATGATTGAGCAGATTTATCATATATATATATATATATATATATATATATATATATATATATATATATATATATATATATATATATATATATATATATATATATATATATATATATATATATATATATAGACACACACTAACTTACAGTATAAAAGATATGCACTATTATATCACAAGAAAATATTCATTTTAGTGAAGGGTTTTGTGATTACCATGATATAGATTGAGGCTGCTGAAATTTATATTGAAAATATCTTATGATATTATATGGATGGGAAAAAAATGAATAAAATTACTTTTATGTTTTCAATATAAAAATTCTCAGTTTGGGGGGTTTTAATTATTATATAGAATCAAAATTCTCAGTTCTGGGAATTTTATAAACTCGCAAAGTTTTTATGTTTACTCTATCAAAGCATATTGACTAAATAAAAGTATTTCTTTATATTTAAGCTATTGACAGAATAAAAGCATATTTTTATTATGTTTATAAGTGTTTCTCTAATACTTTTCATGATTTTCTTATTATGTATATATGGATATAAAGATGAGAAAAAACAAATCACAGGAATTATTAAAATTAATCAAAAAATCTAAAAATTGTTGATGTATGCTTTGTATATTATATATAGACGATTAAGATTAGCAATTATTTAGTAGTCACATACAGGTACAAAAATAAAAATATATTTCATTTATTCTGATTTTGTATAATATTTGATATTTTAGTTTATTCTCTTTTATTTTTATCTTTAAATTTGATTTTAATATTTTTAAAGTTCAATGATTAAAAAATAACTTAATATCACAGTTTAAACTATTTCATATAAAATATAATTTTATATTTTAAAAATTATTTATCTATTATAATTTAAAAAATTGTTTATTACAATAATCATATAAAAAATATTTATAGTATAAAAATTTCTATACATATACAAAAGAACTGTTACTAATTAGGTTGTGAAAATACAAAAATAGATAGGGTTTGAAGATTCGTTCAATAATTTAATCATTTAACTGGAGGGACCTATAAAAATCATGGTGGATGTGACATAAAATGAAATTAAAAGTATCACTAGCAGAGTCTTCAAACATTATTAATCGATTGAGTGGCTTTAGCATAAACATTCTGCACAAACCCTTTATGTCTGTGGTGTTTAAGCTCTCTCTTTGGCTACCTTTCATCGCCTCATTGATCCTCAAACATCAATCTTCACGGCATAACATGTGCCATGCACCCTCCAAAGAGAACAAAGACAAGTAAACATCACGGAATTTGAGAACAAAGAGAATCCATGAAATAACCCTCGGTTTTAGAGATTCGTCCTTGCCTTGTCTTGTCTTCTTTTTGTTAATTTTGTGATTCAGAACCGAAAAAGAGAAAAAAAAAGGGCAGCCCGTGAATAGTGATGCCAGCTAGCTATCTCAAAGTTATACTCATACATTGACTGTGATTTGTGAATCTCTTTTCTTACAAATTTTTGCTTCATGGAATGGTGGCCATCTATATTTGTTAAGGTTCTACTTTCAGTGGATATCATAGGAATTCCATTTGATGGCTCTCATGTGTTTCCTAACCCATTGTTTCTACTTTATAGACCCTCCAACTCGAATCAACTCTTTCTAGGTCACTGTGTATTCCATACTACTCTTGCTTACTGTTGCACTTCATTTCTCTCCTTTTCCACGACTCAATACAGAGGACTGATTATATGTCAAATCTTCTAAGTATCCCATCATAATTAAGAGTTTAAATTTTGCTCTATCATCCAATCAATTTGTCATTAACTATTGATCCACTCTATTTACTTTAATTATAGTGGTTTAGATAAAATGATTTGAATTATTTTGCTCTTATTCTACATAAAAAATAAAAAGTTACTTACTATTTTTAACAGAATATCCAACTCTTGCGGTAAAATATTATGTTATGCATCCTTGAATGCTTTGGTGTAACCGCTCTCTAATAGTTTGGTAAGAAAATTTATCTGTATTCTTGTCAAGGAATTTTTAAATATCTTGAGTGGGTTAACACATTATTTCAGACTCAGCTTAATTTTTTCTAAGTCTTAATTCGGATTAAGCAATAAGTTGTTGTCAATCAAATAGGAGGAGGATGAGAACCAGAAAAATGGAGACAATGTTCATGCATATAATATTTGATCTGAATTAATTAAGCATCTCAGAAGATCACGAAAAAGCTGAAATTGCTGCTGCTGTGATATTTTGTAATAGCCACAGTAGTCCCAAGACTAAGTATATCTTAATTCCTCTCCTTGAGTTATTTAACATTCACTGGCCACTGGAGCTTTGGTATATTCCATTCTAATGCGAAGGTATATTTTGAACTGCTGGAAGCCAGTGCTGAAGAAGAGTGAGTCAAGGACATTTCCGTCTCTAATATTCAATATAAGCAAGTGCAAAATGGTGATGTGAAAATGATGTTTCCATGAAAGGAGCAGTAATAACTCATGTTTTGGTCAAAAGTAAGCAACAACAGTCTCATAATCTTCATTCATCCGAATATAAATAACTTTGCGAACGAACCAAATAAGCACTTCACTATTTTTACCACTTCACTGTTTATAGGAATCACGTTGAATTGACCCTTTAGCAGTGACCGTCTTGAATTCAACACAGCCAGAGAAGACTTCTAATGTTCAAAGAACCACTTTTCATACGCTTATTGACTCATTTTGATAATTTTTTTTAGCTAAAAATGTGTTCTAAAAAGTAGTTCGCGACTAAAAATTGTTAAATATACTGAATTTAAAGGATTATTTACTAGTAAAAAAAAATGTTTAGTTGCAAAAATGAGTGGCTTTGTGAAATTCTCTCACAGCAAATAAAGTTTTAGTTCTAAAAAATTTGAACGACAGAAGTGTTTCTTTGAGAAAAAATAACCAAATTCTGCTGCAAAAGTGATGGAAATTCTGTCCAAGTCTTTTCGTAATGGATTAATGAATATACAGTTTTCCCTGTAATGGTTGATATAAATGAATAGCTTTCACTCCTTTTATTCCTTCAACGCAAAAGAATCTGTTCTGGCATGAAACTTTTCCCCCCAAACTTGAAGGAAAAAGGATGCATATATTGGTTGAAGCACACCGGATGGTGCACATAGAGATTCACAATCTCAAATGTCACAGTGAAGACACTTGTATCTCCAAGTCAATTCAATTATATATACTTGCATGTGAAGTATGAGTGTTCACATATATGCCATTGATCCATCTTGTCACCACTCACGAATAAATAAAGCAGCACACTGTGAGAAGAAAGAATGGCCAAGCATGATTTTTCTATCAACACATTTCCAGAATTTTAATCAGATTTGAATGGTCACACCATTGAAAAGAGAAAAGCTTTTATCTGGGGCACCATATATATTGAATTCAACCATATCTAAAACCTCATTGAAATGTTTCATACTACAGGAGGTGGATGGAACATTTCATTGAGAACATATCAAAGTTTGGATTTGTCACATATAATAGGGTGTAGACCCTGGCTATAGCCGAGTTCTGGGCTTGAGTCCTAGGGCTAAAACACTTTTTTAAGATCAGGTTCATAAGTTTTTAGTGCTCTAAATTGATTTGATATCATATCTGATACCATATCATATTTTAAGATATTGTTTTAGTTAATAACAACAAAGTTTTTATAAGTTACAAACAATTTTAGCTTATTCTAATCAGCTTTTGTTATTCTCCTCACAAAAACATAATAATTTTAAAAGAATATCATTAGATTTATTTATTTTAATTAAAATTCTTAGTCATAAGACTTTATTATTATGAAACGCTCTTAAATCCTTCACATTATAATTTAACACAACCGATTAAACATTAATTATCAAATGAAAACATAATTTTTAACTGATTAAATTTTGTAATGTTATATCACTTAAAATATTATTATTTAATCAAAATAATTATGAACAATAATAAAGTTTAAAAAAGGAGACAATTGGCTTTACAATTTCTAAACAAATAAAATGGCAAATTTTAAAATGGATCAAATACATTGTCAAAAATTATTAAACTTTGACTTCTTATTTTTATAAGATTTATATACAATAATCATGGTTATATATATAATCTAAAATTAGATATTTTAATTAATTTTTTATTAAAAATTTAGGTTTGGTCCATAGGTTTTTGTTAAAGCATATAAGGTTCACTTTGATAAAGCTTATCCTAAACTGTTATAGATATAAAAAAAATGAAATATTTTTTTCATAAACTAAAATTATAGTATTTATAAGTCAAAAGTCATCTTTTAAAATATAATATGAAATAATTTTATAAATTTGAGTATACATTAATTAGTTTGAACTAAGTAAAAAAACTTTTTTTCTCTTTTAAAAATATTTATGAATAATCAGTTTTAAGCATACCTATACTTATTAAAAGGTACAGCAACATAAAAATAACATGAAAATATATGATTTTGAAACAAATTATTTACTCAGTAGATAAAAAGACTATTAAGATTTTGTGGTGGTAGACAAGCTTGTTTCAATTTATTAAGAGATTTATGTTGTAATTAAAGAGGACTCAGAGAAGTCTCAACTTAATTAATGAACCCATTAGGATAATTTTATTGGTAAAAAAAATGTTATAATTTATTCAAATTCTTATATTCCATTCAACCCTATTCCGGATATTATTCACAGAAAGAAAGAAAGTTCAAAATTTATTATATTTGTTAACAATTGGGCTTTAGCTAGAATGAGATTAGGCCCAATAATATTTGGATCCAAATAAATTTATGACTTAAGGCACTTTCTTTCTGAACCTCGTATCAAGTAAAATAATTAAAATATTTTTTCAATAATATTTCTTTCACATCCTAATATTTTTTCTATTTTTCTGCAAAAGTTCTACGCCTCCATATATTTAGAGATTTGATTTCTGGTATTATCACCTTTATTCAAAATCTTTTCCAACACTTAAAAATAATCATTAATATTATTCAAAATCATTTACAACACTTAAAAACAACTAATCATTAATATTATTCAAAATCGTTTACAACACTTAAAAATGAGTAATATATTTCTACACTAAAATTATATATTAATATTATTCAAAATCGTTTACAACACTTAAAAATGAGTAATATATTTCTACACTAAAATTATATATTAAAATTCAGATTGTTTAATTTAAAATAGTTTTGCAAAAATTAGATTGAACTCCAAAATACTTAATTTGAAATACATTTTAAAAATAGAATGTATTTTTCAAATTGGCTCTTCCGCATTCCAAAATACTCATTCTAAAATATATTTCTAAACAAACTAATTCGAAAATATATTTTAGATTAAATGTTTCGAAATGTATTTTTAAAAAAGCTAATTCAAATATATTTTAGAAAAAGAAAAATCATAAACATGTTCCAAAAAATGAATTCTAAAATTAATTTTTTGAAAATTCATTCGGTGGGTTTAAAATAAAATTTAAGAAATGTATTCCGGATCTACTAATCCCGAATGCATTTCTATAAATTTAATTATGAAAATATATTCATGAACATGTTTCGAGATAAAATTTTCCAATATTCTCAATCTTCATAATTGTATTTTCAATTATGGAACATGTTTTCAACCAAAAATATTGTGGGAAAATATTACAAGTGGTAAAAAAAATAATATAAATTAAAAATCATGAATAAACATACTTTTTTACTAAAATAATATTATTATATTATACATATACGTAATAGAACTTATGATGAAATTATTTAATTAACTTAATCTTTCATGAAACCTCTTTTACTGTTGTACTTGAAATTTAGTTTCTCGTAAACCGAATTTCAACTTTAAACTTACCATTTTTTTTAAATAAAATAAATAAATAAAATATATAATTAAAAATAATAAAATTAAAAATAAAAATAAAATTTTCATTTTAAAATTTAATTAATATTTATATAAAAAATAATAAAAATAATATATTATTTAAATATATATTAAATTATTTAAATATATTTAAATAATTATTAAATAATAAATTTTTATTATATTTTTTATATATTTTTTTATTATTTTTGAATAGGAAATTTAAAATTTATATATTTTTTTATTATATGAATTATTTAAGTTATAATTTTAGAAAAAAATAGAATAAATAAAAATTTAATTTAGGTAATATATTAAAAATTTAAATATTATATTATAAAAATTTATGTAATAGTTTTTATTTGATAAATTATAAATATTATATTAAAAAAATCGTGCTAAAATTAATTTTTTTAAAATAATAAAGTAAAAATATTATTTAATTAGTTAAAAATTATTATTATTAATATAAAATAAACTTAAAAATAAAAAATTATAAAAATTAACAGAATTTAATGTATAATATTAAAAATAACATAATCATTGATAATAAAAATTGAAAAATAAAATTATTGACAATAATGTTAAGAAAAATTTAATCTCAAAAGTGGTGTCTAGTTCCACAACTAGGACGACGTCTATTACATTTTGAATTTCGTCGGTGTGGTTGTTCTTAAATTTCGGGAGAAATTTGTGGAGGGTTTTCTTCTTCATAAACCTCTATTATTTTCACTCTATGCAAATCTTTTTACCTTTATTATTTTTATTTAATATCATGTTCTATAATTTTTATTTTGCTACTAATAACTTATTTTTAATTTTGCTTTTAATATTTTATATATTAAATTTATCAATTTTTTTAAAATTATAACTTAAATAATTCATATAATAAAAAAATTTAAATTTCCAATTCAAAAATAAATAAAAAATATATAAAAAATATAATAAAATTTTATTATTTAATATTTTTAATAATTATTTAAATATATTTAAATAAATTAATATATATTTAAATAATATATTATTTTTTATATAAATATTATTTAAATTTTAAAATTAAAATTTTATTTTTAGTATTAATTTTATTATTTTTAATTATATATATTTTATTTAATTTTTTATTTAAAAAAGTGATAAATTTAAAATTTGAATTCGATTTAAAAAAACCAAATTCTAATTACAACACAAAAAACGTTCAATTGAAATTCAATTAATTAAATAATTTTATCATAAATTGAGTTAAATAAATAATTTTATGGTAGCTTTGTTACGTATATATATATATATATATATATATATATATATATATATATATATATATATATATATATATATATAATATAATAATATTATCTTAGTTAAAAAGTGGTCCTACCTAACTCGAACTCACTAAATTTTAGATATAGGTAACTCAGTAACCACAATAGTTTAGAATTAAAAAAGCAAAAAACAATAATAATAATTGAATTGGGCCTGGCCCTCTTCCCACGTGTATCATAGCCTAATATATATATTTTATTTATTTATCAAAAAAAAAATTGAGTTTAACTTTTGAATAGATTAATGAAAAAGATAAAAAGAAGAGTAAAAATTGGAATTATTTGAATATTAGAAACAACATAATTGAGAAAAAAAAGTTAAATTAATTTATTAATTTTGTAAATTACTTATCATTAATATATATATATATATTTATTATTTTTTTTTTTACAGAATTTATGTCCAAGATAATTTAAATTTTTGCGCCTTTCTTCCTTTTAAACGAAAATTTTGTGTATCTATTTTATAATTTGTTTTACTTTAAAATGCATGAAATCATCGCATTTTTACGTTGTTGGAAACTAACGCACTGTTAGCAATTCAGTTTCTTACCGTCCTGAGCTCTCTCAATCCAATTCAAGAAGCCCTAATGTTGTGTTCAGAGAATTGCGATTTTACCCGTTCATCTTCAATTCCTGGTGATGGCACTGTTACCGTAATATTTACATAGCATTTGTTGAATCTGTAGTTTTCCGATGTCCTGACTTTTCTGCTGTGTTTGTGAATGCATCCTGACAATCCTTGCTCTAATGTCATCTATAGATGGTATGCTGATCAATACATGATGCGTTGGTTAAGATCAAATTGGTTCTGATTCCGAATCTTCGCTGGGATTGCTTATCAAATGTGAGTTAATGTTTGATTTGTGATTCACCGCTTTTTATTTGTTTTCTCTTGTTAAATATCATTACTTCTTTTAGTTTTAGCAGTTTCTTGCCACTAAGTGCTCAGCTATTTTATTCTCATGGAGACCGACCTGAAAAAAGTGCAACTTTATGGGTTGTACTTGTAATTGCTTGCATATTTATTTACCCTCTTAATTTCTTTATTGGGCCACATTAATTTTGTTGACCTAATATGGGATCTCATGAAAGCTTCTAAGAAGCAACTATTCATAAATAATTGTGTGTTTGACTACGGTTTTGTTTGAATAAATTTCTCTACAAGCATTTATTAGAAAATATTTGAAGAGAATAAAAAATGAAATAAGTATTTCTGATTAGCTTATGTATAAGCTTTATTAGCTTATGTATAAGCTTAAATTAGCTTATCCATAAGCTAATCTGTATAAGCTTTCTCATGTTAGGCTTTCAAAATCTGATTTACGGCCAAGCTAAAGTTTCTATAAATTAATTTAGGCATAAGCTAATATTTAGCTTAAGAAGTAACTAATTTCATTTTATTTTCTTATTTGCTTCCCTTAGAAGTGAAAATGAAGTATATTATCCAAACAAACTCTACTTTAGATGGTTTATTTAACCTATGATTGCCTTTTTACATGGGTTAGTGTGACTCTCATAATACTGTGTCTGTGGGTTGACCATCACAGAGAGGCAAGAAAATTCATCCTGTCCTCCATTGAATGTAAGGGGTGAATGAGAAGAATTATTGAAAATATTAAATTATTCAACTCAGTTATAACATGCCAGTGGGCCACATAGCATGGTACCCACTTCCATAAAGCTTTCATTTCATAGTTCTACTAAACTCCTTAAAGCAATGTTGTTTTTCTTCATATATATTCTCTAAGTATGTTGAGGGGATGCCCCCGGGATTCACCAAGATGCCAAAGCCAATTATAGCATTTTCTAGGTATAGAAGTGGCTGTAGGCTAGTGTAGAAACAAATGAGCAGCCGCTTCAGAGCTAGAGCCCAACTGAAAACACATCAAACAATGCAGTTTGTATGGTCTTTATAAATGAATACTCTAACTTATCATAAATTTTAATCTTATTTAGTATCTTTAAGTCCACATGAGAAAAATTCAATTTGGAAGCAACTTTGGACTTCCAGAGCGATTCATTAGGATTTGTTTTTGTTCGAAGAGTGGTAGAAAATTGGAAGAATTTACATGAATACACACCTAAAGGGTAAAGGATACTGATGGGCCTATGGTAGTTAACCAAGAGAAAGAAAAAAGGTGTTAAGGGATAACTGGGAAGGAGAGTTTTGTTAGAGAAGGAGTGCAGAGGACTAACAGAATACACAGCTATCACGAAAGGATTGGTGAAGGAGATAAAATGAATCATGATGAAGGGCACATGGACATTAGGAGGGTGGGGTATCAGAATGGCTCGAGGAATTATTTGGGAATTGTGGGGTTAGCTGTTGCCACAGGCACAGGACAGAGAACCTTCTCTGAATATATTTCGTTCTCAAGTTTCTATTCCCTTCTTTCTTACAAAATTGGCTCTGCAATTGAGGCTAGTTCCTTGATTCCGATCAAATATTATTAGTAAATGTCAGTTCCTAATCAGCAAACTCATTTTTTATCCACATTAGGAGATAAGTGAAGTAGGATTGAGTAAACGGAAAGATTGGGAGGGTGCAACAAATAGGGTTTAAATAAGGTTGACCAGATGACAAAATGCTTCAAGAAAAGATAATATTTGATCCTAATTGGAGTGCCAATTGTTGAGGAGAAAGAAGATGGTTTGACTGCAAGTAGAAGACCAAAAGATGTGTTAAAGTTAATCAAACGGAAGATTCCTCAATTAAAAGAGGTTGAGGAGACTGTAACTTTAGTATAAACAATCAAAACATTTCTTGCCCTAAATTGATTTATTGAAATTTGGTTTAGGGTGGAGCCTACTAACATCATTTGATTTATGTAGCAGATTCCACATCGTGGTATAATTCTTTGTTATGAACTGAATATCACCCAAATAATCAGGTATTTAAATTGTGGACAACATCCTATTGCAGTGACAATCATCATTTCGGCAACTGTTATAATCACATCACCCTAATTGCTGACTGCATACGTTCGTTTGCATTGACTTGCAAACTAACAGTGACTATAATGTGACCGCAGTTGCATAAATCCTGAAAACATATTTAGAATTATAATTTTAACTCAATAATTGGAATTGGTATTTTGCTCCAACATTTCAATTATATCTCTAATCTTGCATTAGCTTCTTATTGCTTTAAAGTACCAAAATTTAGCATGGTATCTCTTGTTCTCCGATTAAGGGGATTGTAATGATAGAATTTCCACTGTGTTTTATTTAAATGTTCTCAAAGACAAAGACCATGGCTCAAAATATAAAACAGGGCATGCCTCATTATGTAAAGACAGAGGTCAAGCCTCTAAATATTGAACAGACCCAAAATGTAAAGACAAAGGCCATACCTCTTAACACTAAATAGACTCACGATTTAGCTCATCCATCTTGATTTTATTTTCCTTCATATTCTTCTCAATCAGCTTGTTGAGTTCTTTCAGTACTTCAACATCAGTTGGCAGGTCTTCACCTTGCATGTACTGGAACATGGACAAGGTCTTCTCCTTCTCTTGGTTCTCCTGACGCAGCTTCTTCAGCTGCTCCTGGGCTTTGGCAATCCTCTGCATTAGGAAACTCTCTTGGTTGACATTCTTGCTTTCATCTATCACAGATGCATCCAGATACCTCTGAATCACTTGCTTGGCTCCCTTTGGATCTGGCCAAATCTCCGGTTTAGCATCAAAAGGACTTGCGATTATAGCGCAGGCTGGGATACCACAAAGAATGGTGAGTTCACTCACCTTCTTAATGATACCCTTCTTCCGTTTCTTGTACGTAGATTTCCTTGCCGTCACATCTGTGATATAGGCAAGTTTCACTTTCTTCCTAGTCATGGCTACAATTGTGAAGTAATAAGAAATGAGAATCTTTATTTGACGCAATATGTTCTCTAGACCATCTGGGCTTTATAAAGGACTATCTCACCTATTCCAATTGAAACTCCTGGAATTCTTGTTTGGACACTTGATACCACTATCTTGGGTTCCAAACAGAAACGTACCTGAGCATAAATGTTTTGGCATTTTACAATAATTCCCTTGGTGTACTGAATTGTATTGTATTGGAAAATAATTAAAAACCACGCACCATAAATTGTTACACCTTGATGCACTACCATTTTTAGAGAATATGCAAAATATGGATCTTTTCCAGACCGTTATGTTTTCACAGAAACTGGAAGAAAGCTGACCAGTCCTCAATAGTGTTCCATCGGTTGGTTTTGGAGTAAGAAAACAACTGTGGGATCCCAATGCTTCAATTAAATAAAATCCCTTTTATTTTCTAAATACTTTGAATAAATTAACTCAAATTTCTTGTATATTGATTTCATTTGATAGAATAGTTCAATTTTCACCTAATGCAATTTTTTTAATATTTATTTATAATTAAAAGTTTAATATTAAACTTTACAAAAAAAAATTATTCAAGTTTTTCAGCAGTTAATTATTTAATATGGTTATACTATTAGATAATATTTAGTAATTCAAAACTATTTAACTATCAGATTATATTTGATGATATAAAATAATATTGGATAAGCATGACCATATATATTATCTTTGTCAGAATACAATTTCAACATATTTGTTTTTCTTTTAATTACAACATATTTGTTTTTTTTTTTCTTAATTATAACATTAATGCTTTTAGTTTTTGTCATCGAGGTGAATAAAACGACAGCCTTTTATGCTTTTGAAAAATTGAGAGAACAGACATTGGGGGTGATCTATAATTTAAAGTTTCTTTCGACCTTTGGCACTCAATTTTTTTTGTCCCTCCAATGGCTAAGTCAAGACACTGTATCACTTAGATTATTTGTACTTCAAAGACTGCATCAATCCTCAAAACACATCAATGCAATCTGATTACACGAGAGATCAGTATTCACCTCAACTATCAACTGATCCTGTAATGTCTGATGCCTAAATTGCATCCAACTGATGTAGAGGGGTAATTAGCTCAGAACCCACTAAGAATCTTGTTAATTGTATTTAAGTCCATACAATTCTACTCCAGACGCATTAACTTTGAGCTGATGTTAAAGATCAAATAAACCATAAAACTAGTCTGGAAAAATGATAAAATGATTGAAATTTGGGTTAAAATCAATTAAAAAAAAACTTATTTACAGTTGGTCACAAAGAAATGTTTAATACAGCATTTTGGCTTTTTTAAAACTGAAAATTAAAATATTTATTATTAGTAAATATTGATCTATATTGTTAAAATTTTAGCTTAAACTTTTTATACGTACTTAAAAGGGAATCTTGTTTATTTTAGTTTTTAGTATTATATAGTTATGATGTTATGCCTATTTAATCTAGTTTTAAATTGCTTATAACAATATGACATGAGAGACTAATATTATGTTTAAAACAAAAAGTAAAATAATAAAAATCAGCTTAATGACATTTACCATGCCAACTTTAATGAAAATACAAAATGAACAAATTTTTTTGGTGTTAGACATTAGCAATTTTTCTTGATAAGAATGAATGTTTTTGTTTAAAGCCCAACATCAGAATATGTTTAGCTAACTAATCAAACTTATATTTCAATTTTAAGGCAATTAAAATGATAACAGAGCAGGTGATCCAAATAACATTAAGCTGTAAAATTTTTCCTGGGTCCGGTCCCCTTCTCCTCTAAGAAGGAATGATCTATCAAAAATAGGGGGGAATGGGAAAAGTTTTGATTTGGTAACCTTCAATGGACAAAAGCTTGGTGTAGTTCAGTAACAGGATTTGGTAGTTGGTTGCACTCTTTGGTCTTGTTTACCCCATTATCAAACTTTTTAAAATGTGAGTTAGACATTCAGGTCACCTTATTTCATTTACCAGGTAAAAACTGGTACCAACTCCAATTTTTTTCACCATTCACTTGGAGAGGACACTAGTACAAGTTCCTTTTCTAAATAATCACAAAGAATTATTAAAATATTTTTCCATCTACGCAGACTAAAATAGTTAATATGATTAACATATTAACCATCTTCGTAAAGATTTCCAATAAATTGAAAAAAATAATAAACAACAAATCTAGATAACGAGTGTACGATAGAGATTGAATGTAATAAATTACCTACACAGTCAAGTGTGACACAATGGGGAGAGATTGAGTATAATGTTACAATTTTGTATAATTAATTATTAGGTACAAAATCAATAATTAAGATCAACATAAAGTATCAAATTTAAAATAGAGACAGAAAGACTAGCACTACAATAAGAGACAATAAGATTAACATGATTTATTGTAATTGAATGGAAGATGCTCTTAGTGGGAAAGTGATTTATCTGTTTCAATACAAATGTATCCATTAAAAAAAAACCTATAAAATTATATTTTCTTTTTGAAAAGAGTAAAGAACAAAGATTTTTTTTTCTTAATTACCTTTTTAAGATAAAGTAAGACATATTACATTGTTATATTATATTATAAGATAAGATCTATTATGAAAAAAATTGATTAACCAATTCTAATAAAAAATTTATAAATCAAATCTTATATATTTTCAATTATTTTATGAAACATACAAAAAAATCACACTATATTTTTTTAAAAATATTTTTTTACAATTTAATATTATTTATAAATTATTATAAAAATAAATTTTAAAATATAAATATATGTTTAAAAGTTCAGATATTTTTAATTATATGTAAATTATTTTTAATTTTATTTATTTTTATCAAATTTATTAAATGATTATTTCATATAAATCATATTTTAATTTTAATTTTATTTATTAAAATCTTAATAAGAATATTTATCTCGTTTATTAATTTATTTTATTATTTAATTTTTTAATTAACTAAATCAATATTATCTTCTTTAATTTTTTATTCATTTCTCTTCTTCTTTTTTTCACTTTATTTCATTTTGATTTAAATATTTTTCTTTTTGATTTTCTTTTTATCTTTTTTCACTTATTCAAATTTATCTTAAATCCAAACACAATCAACTAAAAAAATAGAAATTCAATTACAAATTGAATACAGTTATAAAATAAATACATAACCCATATATATATATATATATATATATATATATATATATATATATAAGCGTCTTTTATATGTTATATTCAAACAAGTTATTTTGGTTGTTGAGTATTTTATTTTATTTTTTTAAAATTGTTAAAGCTTTCATCCACACACTATTATAGTAATTAGACCTAAAATAAACAATCTAATTGATAAAAAAATGATGTTTCAATATATAATTTGTGATAGGTAAGAAACATGAACAAATTGATATTAATTTTTTTCTAAAGTAGTGAATTATTTCTTCTAGCACAGTAATTTTTGTACATTATATGTTTGAATATTATTTACATAGAAAAATATTGCAATCATTATAATGATTTCTCACTCAAAATATTTATATAAATGAATAAAAAATTTAAAATTGTAAATATATAAATAGATGTACCTAATTATTATTAAATTTATTTATTTATTTACTATTTATTTATTTCTTACCTATTAAAATTAAAATTTAATTTCAATATAAAAAATAATTAAAAATGGACTTAAATATGTATTAATTTTTTTAGTAAATATAGCTTTATTGGGTTTTTAGTATAAATACACCATTTATTTTAAGGGTGACACTCCACATACAATTTTATCTACTCCCTTTGACTATAATCCTTGTTACAACACCAACTGAAATCCATGAATTATTAACAACCCAATATACATTTTTAATTTAACAAAACCTAACAAATGAAGATTTTTAGTACATGGATCCAATTTACACACTGCCATAGATTATTCTTTACGCACATCCCCTTCGATTTCACATTTTGGTCTCCACTCCGCATTCGAACAAACCCTACTCCATCTTCTATTTGCTGTGGTTGGGCACCAACATGAAAGTCAACATCTTGCGTATCCTTTTTTCACTTTATTTGTTTCACCAATTTTATTTTATTTTTCAATTTTTTTTGTTTTTTCTTCCCTTGTCCATTTTTTTTTTATAATTTCCGTGTTTTTGCTTGACTCTAAGTGTTGTCAATACAACGAGAATTGGGTTTTTGTGCAAAAGAAAAAAAAAAAAAAGTGTTTTTCTTGACAAAGGTCTTTCTTCCTGGTCATCTGCTCTACATCTAAAAAGAGTATGCTCTCACTCTCTCTTAAGCATAACTTTTATATAATGACGATATGAACTTGTTCTGCTTACTTTGTCTTTCAAATTATTCCTTGACTGAAACTTTCTGGATGTTTTATTTTATGGTCATATCTGTTGAATAATTAAGGTTGTGCTTGTTAGAGAAGATAGAAAAATGAGGGAAGTGGAAATGCAGTTGAGATTGAAATGCCTTGATTTGCTGTATGGTTGTGTTGAGTGTGGAAAGTTGATTTTGGCTTACTTTTGTGCTGTGAAAGGATTCGCAGTTGTGTGTCTTGATGAGGGTATCTTACATTTTCAATGGCTTGGTTGAATATTGGAGAAGGTTCTGATTTTCAGTTGGTGGTGATACTTTTTAGGTGGACTAGACAAGAGTAGGTTGTGAATAATTTTCTGCCGACATTTATACTGCAGAACAGACAAAACTTGTATGACTGGTGTGAGATTGAGTGTATTGCGCTTTCAATTGCTTGCTACAAATATCTGTTGTACCAAGCAAATTTAACATGATTTTCATTTCATGTTTTCAGCCTCCTTAGTTTTTATCTAATCATTTGCTTTGCAACTGAACCAAGTAAATCCTAGAGTTACCTTATTCCCTTTTGTCAAGTATAGATGGCATGCTGTTGCTTGGTGGACTTGGGATGCCCAGGATGAAACATGTGGGATTTGTAGGATGGCTTTTGATGGATGTTGTCCTGACTGTAAACTCCCGGGGGATGACTGCCCATTGAGTAAGCTATTGATAATATTATATGCTGATTTTCATCGTTATAATAATTTGTAGTTTGTTTCTCAAATAAGTCTTTAACATCATGGGAATTCTATGCTACTCTAGCAGTTGCAAACGCAAGTTAGGCAAGTGTACAGCATGTAAATGCTTGGGATTTCATTGCTCATACATGAGCTTCTATTAAGTAATGGATTCGTGTGGACAGTGATTGTAATTTGTAATGTGGGGTCTTAAGGTAGCCTCAAAGTAGATTTTTAATAGTTTGTTTAGTACACCTACCGCAACGTGGATTTTATTCAACAAACTATCAACATGGTATAGATCAAGATTTCTAGGTTTGCTTTCAAGTTTGTACTTTTCTAAAACAACCTTTTATTGCTTTTTTGGGGTCTATTCATGTAGGATAGTATTAGTGAATAGTTTTGTTCTCTTATAACGTGTGATAATTGAGATTACAATGTTATAGTGTTAGGATTTCCCAATTTTCTTGACTGCAGATACATTAGGATACCCACTAAACATAATTTGTTCTTTCACACACAGACACACACACACACATATAGACTTATACATATATACGTTTAAAATTCTCTAGCTCCACTGATTTGAATGTTTTGAACTGCTGCAAAGATGATATTGCCGTTGACATACATGATGATGACTCTTTAAAAAGTTTTATGCATACTAAAGGAGTTTGAAAGACTTCCCGCACAATTGAGAATTTTTCAAGAAAGAAGTAAGATGACATGATTCTATTTGGGCTGTAAACCAAATATTGACATCATTCTATTAGGAAATGCTTAACTTACTAACTGATCAAATTGCAATATTCTGTTAATCTGTATATCAGTAATTAGTCTAACATATTGTGCTCTACAGTTTGGGGTGTATGCAATCATGCATTTCATTTGCATTGCATCCTGAAATGGGTGAATTCTCAGACATCACAAGCTCATTGCCCCATATGCCGTCGGGAGTGGCAGTTTAAAGCATGAGAGCACATGTTTTCGATTTTTGAAGTGTGTCTAGAGAACGATGTAAATTGACATTGAAGACCCTACCGCAACTTTTCCATGCATACAAGATGTATTGCTTCCTATTAGCAAATTTATAACTTTATTGTTGTAAGGAGGTTGAAACCAAAGCTTTTGTACAAGTGCCAGATTATTTTTTCCACAAATGATGAATGACAATGTCCTTTTCCTTTCTTTTCCGATCTGAGCCGATAGTATGTGCAGATGTTAAGCTAAATCATGTGTATAGATAGACAACTGGATTCGGTAAGTATAAATAATCTAGCTTTTCATATATATGATTGAAATTAAACCTTTATACATTTTACATAACCAAGTTTTTATTTATTTATTTATTTATTTAAGATGAGTCCTTGCCTAACTTTATGAACCTGATTAGTATCAGAGATTTCCCGAACTTTCCTTTTTCCTTTTCCGCGTTTTAATTAATGAAATGTCACTAAAGATTATGGAAATTTAGTTTGACACGTAATTGCCTGTTTTTAATAATGTGTTGGCTTAAACTGTTATATACGTACATAATTAAAATATTAAGTTATCCAATTAGGCCGCTAAAACTGTTATGTTTGTCACGTCAACAAAATAATATGATATGGACCACATACAAAAGTTGGTCATATTCTTAGCACATAAGATTATATTAGTGAAGTTGTCTGATCAGCAGCAAAATAACAAAACTTTGGACATTTGTTCTACAATCTGCACATTCATATTTTTTTGAATTACACGTTGGAGGGTTCCAAATGAACCACATTCCATGACACTTTCATGGCTCCCCTTGTTGATGATGGCTTTGCCAGTTGTTGACAAAAATCAATGCCACTGGGGTAGCAGCTCTGTTCAATAGCAGAGGCTTAACCATGGTGGGGCTTCAAAGAGTAAAGATGAAAATCAATATGATTTTTTATTGTCTAACAAAATCATAATTGTAGCTACCAGAGCAAGCTCCATGCTCAACCCCTAACGAATCAAGAGTAGTATAAAAGAAGGATTTACAGAAAAAGAGTACAAGATAAGAAATCCTTCACGGATTTCATTCACACTTCATTCTTTCTGCTACTATTCACGCTTAAACTTCTTAAATAAAAATTAAACTGCTAGCGTTGAATTATGTACTTATCTATCTAGGATATACTGATCTTGAATCTGATTCTTTGGTAATATGAGTGGACAATATTATTTGGCGAATCTTTTTTTCTGTATCTTAAAGATAAGACTGAATGTGTACAAAAGGCGCTCAATAAATACAAGAAACTTGTCCCCATCGAACAGATGAATGACATCGACACAACACCTTTTTCACTGCTTAACATAAATTCAAATGCGTTCTCACAAACCCAAACAGAATGTAATAAGAATAAATTCAATTTATTTATTTGAAAAGGTCATGAATAGTACAATTTACATCACATACTTGAACAAGACCACGATACAAATCAAATTTTGCATTTCAAATCGATTACCACTAGAGACTAGAGACTACATACAGGCTACACGCTTAAGCTAAAAACAACGGAATTTTAGAAACAGAGCAAAAAAAAATGGACAACATTGACAATGATATATTAAAGAAACACTAATGTGAACTGAAAGACAGAAACGCCAGTGATATTTGTTTATTGCCTTCCTGCCAAACCAAAAAAAAAAAAAAACATCATTTCGTCAGTGAAATTAGAAGGTCCACCATAAAAGTAAAGCTAATAAAATCTAAATCCATTAATTCTCTTGATATTGCTTTAGTCACAATTATTATCACGATAAATTAGCATCGAACCACTCTTAATTGTAACTAGTGTTCTTCTGAGTGAAAATTTTGTGTTTTTCTTTCTCCATAAAAAGAACGAAGGAAATTTCATCTTAATGTGGCTACAGTTGAAGAGGGTACTAGAGACTGCTAAAGTATGAGAGCTTATGCTGCTTGAAGCCTTGATAACAATATCATATAACAGATCTATATAAAATATAAACAGCCAAATTATTTCAATCCCAAGTTCCTTGAAGTAATTAAGTACTTAGTTTACAAGAAAAATAAGATGATCATATGGCCTTAACAAAATGAGCATCTTCCAAAGAAAAGGGTCACTTACAAAAGCTAAAGGGTGATCACTTGGTGATGGCATAGACAGCATATATAATTCCAGGTATATAACCAAAAAGGGTCAGCACCAAAGAAATCCAGAACTCCACCTGCATCCAACAAACCAGTAACCATGTGTTGTATTAGTTTCACCTTCAACAATTCATTAACATCCAACAAAAAGTAATGACAAAAATTTCGCGAAAAATCTTTCTGCAAAGAAAAAACATGTAAAATTTATGAATACATGGCAGCCAAATTTGAGAAAGACTCCGAGGGGAGGCAAGATGATAGCAAGAAGGATGTCTATGCATGTAGCTGCACCGTCACCGGCCATTTTTGCCCTAAGAATTTCCTCAAGTGAAAAACTTTTCTCTGTGAAGTTGCAACTTCTGCAAATGCAAAGAAACAATTCGGACTCGAACGTAACACTCAAAACCTTTAAATTAACTGCGGAAGTTGTAAATTGTGAGGCAAACCAAAGGATTCTGAATGCCTATTTATAAGCCACGTACACACTCCATGAATTCACGTGGCGTCTTTTCATTGGAACTAAGAAAGCGGTTGCTTTACAGTGTGTAAACTCCGCGTACCATTATGCCAATGCCAATGAAACTATTCTTTCAAATAAAAATAGGTTCGGGTTCCCTCACCTAAGCTTCTTATGAATCAATGTTTTTTATTTATTAAATTAAAACCACTTAGGAGACATAATTATTTCAATGATGTTATGTTACGATGTAACATTAAAATTAAAATTCTGGAAAGAAAAAATAGCGTACCGAACTGTCAAAGAAAATAAATGGCCACGTTATCCTTTGGATTTGAAGGAATGGCAACAGAGGGACAGGGAGGAGTGTTTGTGGTGCCACGTGGGGACCATAAGAAGTTAGCGAAGATACTAACACACGCAATCAAAGTCAAAGGCAGAGTGTGGAAACTGAATACATCTACGGCTCGTAAGTTGCCGCGCTAAAGAGAAGCAACGGCGTTGATGGAGCCACGCTTTATGGGGTTCCATGTTACAACCGACTCTCACGTGTGTGCCACCTCCTTTATCTTTTTTTTTTTTTATTCATTTATTTGAAGATGAATAAGTTCTTCTTCATTTTAGAAATTAAAGTAAAATTTTTAAATAATATATATAAGTAGAATTATGATAAGAGTTTAAAATTTAGCGAAATTCATTTTTGACAATTTATCTATACAATAATTCTGAAACTGTATAAAACTTTATATTCATAATTTAATTAATAAAAACATGGAATTCAATTGTTAATATTGAAAAATAAAAATGTCAGTTAATTAAGGGAAACATTTATATTTAGTACCTATGCGTGGTTTAAATTAGATTTTCTCTTGAAAAAATCAATCTGAAAAAAAAACACTTCAATATTAGAAGTTTTTATTAATTATGATAAATATATTATTTATTATTTTAGATAATTCAATTATCTTTTAATGTTGATTCTGGATCGACATAAGTATCGGAACGTGACGCAATTAATCTTTTGATTGTGCACCACGTGCAGCAAACGCGTCAACTTCACATTCATTTAAGACCACGTGACGCAATTAATCTTTTCATTATTTTCTTTCTTTTCCAGACAATAACTTTCTTTTTCTATCAATTTTTATTTTTCTTCGTTCTACATGTGAATCAGTCGGTACTATCAAATCCATGTAGCAGTCGCAAAACATTTTCTTTGTTAAATTAAACTTAAAGATATTAATTTTTGAAATTAATTTAAAAAAATTAGGGTGAGATAAAAATAAACGTAGATATTTATTACTTAATGAATCAAGAAATATAATATATTTAGAATTAAAAATAATAATTATCACGAAATTCATAAAAAAAAAAAAAACATATATCTTAAAAGTACTTTACAAAAATAAAAAAATGGGCCTGAAGTTGAGTTGAGTCCTGGTCCATTAAGAAGGTAAACTTGTTTTTCAATAAACGTGTTTTTTTTTTAATCACGTCTTTGCGGGCAATGGCTTCCAAAATTGGGCTAAGTCCGTGGACAGGTAGAAAGGTGTCCCAAAAGGCAATTGTTATTTACACCTTTCAGATTTATTAATATACTTCCATTTATATATATTTTTTGCCCAAAAGGTTTTTTCTTTTAGAAATATTAAAAAAAAATACATTTCAGAAATTACTTTCCAAAAATATTAAAAAATTGAACATCCTGAAAATAATTTTACAGAAATATTTAAAAATTTAATATTCAACATAAGACTATTTGAAAGTAATCTCTGAAAGTTAATTTTCAGGAAAAAAAATAGAAGCTAATTGTTTTTTATGTTGGGAAGTATTTGTTATGCATTGAACCTAACGTTATACCATATTTTTAGTTTTCCTTCAACCCTAATTTTGCATCTCTCACACTTTGACTATCTTTAAGTTTATAATTTTAGCATCTTCTTCATCATTCTTTAGATCGTGTTTCCTTAAAGCATTTTTAGAAGTAGAAACTCAAAAAGTGCTTTCCACAGGAGTGTTGTTCATCGTTTGGAAAAGAGAAATAATTATTACTTACGTGATATACAATCGCACGGAAGATGTGTCAAATCTTGCAATCTATGACATAAAATCTATATGAAAAAACAACACAACTATGGTATACTATTTTGGGAAAATTCCACAGATTTAAAATCGATATTTCACTTGAAAGATGATGAAAATCATGAAAAAAGAAGCAACAGGAACAAATTATGGTGTTCATGTGTGATCAAGTGGTAATGGTGTGACACTAGAAAATAGATATCTGGTATCTGGAATGTGTTCTGAACTGCATGCTCTCATTTTATATATACAGAAACAATGGAATAGGCAACCCTCAAAATCAAATGAGATTTTTGGTTGAATTGTTTACAGTATATATCATATCAAAATGACTTATGTGAGTGTATGCAACATATTCTTCTTGATTAATTGAAGAATGATTTTGGTGTGATGAAAGACATGTCTGCATATTCCTTTGCTTTGTACATTATTGTGTTTTACAGTGTGAAATGGTACACATGGTACCTTCTTCGTATTGATGCTTTCCAGTTGTCTTGGCAGAGGATCTGTGACCTAAGTTGTAATATATAACTTTAAATCCCAAACCTCAGTGCATCATGGGCACCATACTAAAATAAGTTAGACATAATTGGAAAATCACCCATTTTCACCATAATTTTTCAACCTTCTTCTTCTTTCCTCCGATTCTGCATGACCATGCATAATATATAATTTATCTTAAACATAGGAGATTAGTTAACTTCATTGAATTAAAAAAGAAAAATAAATTGATCTCAATTTTAAAATTATATAAGAATTAGAGTGTACAGAACATAATCAAATAAATTAAAAAAAAAAACTTTTCCAAAAACACAAATTGAGAAATATATTATTAATTGATAAATGTTTAAATGGTGTGACTGAAAGAAAATATGTTTGTTTAAAAAACAATGAGTTGGATAAAAGCAAAGTGATATATAGATCCGTCCCTGGGTACGGCCTCCTCTCCTCTTAAATAATTTAAGACCTAACCATTTATTAACATTATCCTCTTCCTTCACACATTCCCACTCCCATCACACAATGCAAACTTCTTTATTTCCAATAACCATTACTCTAAGCTTTATGCTACCATACCCCAAGCATGCAAATAATAATAATAATAATAATAATAATAATAATTATTATTATTATTATTATTATTATTATTATTTTCGTAGAAGTATTTTTTTTTAATCTCATTGAAATCAAAAACTTGTGAGGGTGAAAATATTGACCTAAAATGTAAGAGTACTCATTTCGATAGGAAACAATATTCATTACATATGCGAAAATTACAATGTTAATTAGATTACGTGATGAATTTTCCATAATAAACATTTTTAAACAGTGACTGTTGAATATGCATTCTTAGAAAAGCAAGGTTAGTTAATAAATAAAAGTAATGTTTTTAAATTAAGTTCCTACTAATATTTCCCATCTATTATTTTTATTAATAATTATTAAAAAATAAAACATTTTATTACTTTTGTTATATTAGAAAATATATTAATTTAAATCAACAAAATTTACTGTAACATCAATAAATATATATATATATATATATATATATACTATATTTATATAATTTCATTACTTTAAATAAATCATTCACTAGTGGAAAAATAACATTCTATGACGAGTTTTTATCACGGTCGTAGTCCATCCAGTCATAGTATGTAGTGCGGTGGCAATTTTGTAATTAAATCATAAACTTTCTATGTCGGGTAAATTTTAACCGACATAGTAAGTGGAAAGTTCACTTTCTATGTCGGTTAAAATTTAACTTTCTATGTCGGGTAAATTTTACCCGACATAGAAAGTATATTTGATGACGGGTATTAGGGAAACCGACATAATATCCTCTATTTTACACCTCCCGCGACACTCCATTTCTCACTTCACCCATTGCAGAGCTCCCCGTTCTCTCTGTATCTTCTACGAACGTCTTCGCCTTTGTACGTTTCTCCCCACCCAGCTCTGCTCGTCACGCCACCTGCCAACTCTGTACGTTGTGCCGCCTGCTGCTACTGTCGTTGGTGCCCGTCGTCTGTGCACGTTTCTCCCCACCCAGCTATGCACGTCACGCCAGCTGCCACCTCTATAGGTCTTCAAGAGGTAAGTTTTCGTGCTTGCTTTAACCATTGTAGGTTTACATTTTTGAATCTGGTATGTAATAATGTTGTCAAGAGATGGAAGTTTGCGGGTGCCTTTAGCTAATTTAGAGACATATTGTAAGTAGTTTAGTCATTTGAATGTGTTTCTGTAGGCATTCTTTCGTGATTTTGATTTTGAAAATTAGATTTGTATTATAATGTAGTTATTTTGAAAATTAGAAGGTAACAATGGATCAGAGTTGGATCAATTATAGACGAACAACAAATGAATATGAGAGTGGAGTAGAACAATTCCTTGAATTTGCTAAGATGAATGTTCCGGATAATGATGGAAGATTCTATTGTCCTTGTGTTAACTACTTGAATGAGCGAAGATTACCGACTGAAGTTATTCGGGAACATGTTCTTTGTGATGGTTTCCTAAAGAGTTACACAAAGTGGACATGGCATGCCACACGTTATGACCATATGGAAGGATTTTGGGAGAATGTTCCAACTTGATAATGTATGCACTTTTTTTAATGTATTATTTTTTAATGTATGCACTTTTTTGTTTATCTTCAGTCATATTGTCTAAATTAATAACTATTATTTTTTTTTTTAACACAGATATGGCAGATTCATCTGGTACCCTTCCTCCTACACAATCCCCCCCTCCTACACAAGGTGGTGATCAGAGTCAACCATCTACCAGGAAAAAGGGTAGGCGTGCTACACGGTTGAGGGACTTGAATATCAGCCGTAGCTCCGATCGAAATTGCCTATCCGAGTTTGACATGCAAACAGGTAGAGCCACAGGAGAGCACAATGCTAGATTCACTAGCTATGTGGCCTTGCTTGGGAGAAGCAAGGTTAGTATTCTTATTGAGGATTGGGACCATGTTCCGGAGACACCGAAGACGCAGATTTGGCGAGTATCCTGGTACCTACTCTTATTGAGCATTTAACATGTATATATATTTAACTTTTTGGGAACTTCATGTTATTTTTATTGTGTAGGTCACATATGATGTCCCTAACACCACTTTGTTGAGGACAAAGTGGATCTCATATGCTTGAGGAACGCTGGAGAGGTTTTAAGAGTGATCCGACTAGTCGATACATATATGGGGCATTGAGCAACAAGAACCCATGTGACCGAGTATCAGTTTTTGGATGAGGAGACATGGCGGGCATTTCGGACTCGGCGTTTAGACGCTAAGTTTCGGGTTAGTACATTTGTCATTTGTTTGCGAGTCAATTTTTTTAAATAGAGGTTTTAAATGCGGTATTTAACATGGAATGCAACAGGCCAAGCGGCAGAAGACACGGGATATTCGGAGAAAGAATATCCACCCCCACAAGTTGTCTCGTGGGGGTTATGAGAAATTGGAGGAGAAGATGATGAAGGAGACATCTTCAAGTCATCCTTCAGATGAGTCGGTTGTGAGTGCTGCTACTCGCCCTTCACGCCATGATAAATGGAAGAGAGCTCGCCAAAACTCATCAGGGAATTACTTATCTGAGCAAACTAATGTTGTAGCTCAACGTATTGTAAGTAGCATATCCTAAACTAATTATATATTTGCTACAATAAGCATATGTATTTGCTAAAGAATTCTTCCTTTGTGTTGTAGGATGAGTTGGTTGAGCAGAGCACTCAGGGATCATTCCACCCACATGGTCGTCAGGATATATTGACAGTGGCCATTGGTACCCCAGAGCATCCTGGACGTGTTCGTGCTGCTGGACGAGGGGTGGGCATCAGACAGTACTTTGGTGCCCTACCCGTTGCAACTCCTACTTTGAGGCAGCTGAGTGAGTTGGAGTTTGAGTCCTTCAAACAACAAATTAGGAAGGAGATTCGAGATGAGGTGTACTCTGACTTGAAGGCAGAGTTATTGAGCTCAATGTGAGCAAAGTTGACATCTTTGTCCTCTCAACCTTCTGTCCCCGCCCGAGAGGCATCCCTGATTCATGTCAGCACAAAGGAGAGTTGTGATGCTCCTGATAGAGGGGCAGAGGTTGCTCCTACTGACACTGCTGACTGTGAGTTGTATGTTGCGGGTCCTCCCGAGCATTTGGTGGCATACGGTACGTATTATATCTTTGACATGTATTTGGTACACTGTTAAGCATTATATAGTCTAAAATATTTTATCAGTTGTTTACCTTAGGGAAAATGTATGCATTGGGGTCAATCATCCACCACCAGAGTATTGGACATGATATGATAAGAGTGGTGGTTGTAAATGTTCGGGATGCTGCTGCCCCAATCCCGGTTCCCACTAAAGAGGTTCAAACAGTGGGACAAGCACCTGGAAATTTTATCTTATGGCCAGTTTCATTAACAAGACCCATCCCAACACATTCACAGGTTGTGTCATGCATTTATCCCTTTTACTTATTATTTTTGATAGGTTGATGTATATTAATGTTATTTATTTTTGGTACTTGTATAGAAAGAGGCTGAAAAAGCAAAGGAAGTTGTGCATGAATCACCACCACCACCGACTGCTTTACAGCGACTATCGGGACCACACCCATACAGTTAGATATGCCACCCGAAGTCGTATGCAAGACCCAGACGATCCCTTTTTTCTTACTCCAAAGAGATATTTTTGATCTTCTCGCTGGTACTGATATGCTATGTGTATCAGTGTTGCAGCTTTGGAAATTGTAAGTATATTTACATATTTTTTATATTCTCACTGGTACATTATTTTATAACTTTATTTATTTTCAATGTTGAAGGTATTTACATCGTTTGTGTGTTGAGAGGAAGATTGCTTTTATCTATGGATTTGTTGACCACTGTTGCCATTCGAGTCCATTGGGAATAAAGGCTGAAGAGGTGCAAACGTACTTAATAGAGACATTTCAAAATGGGGGCAAAGAAGTCTACTTAGCACCTTACTTGCATCGATAAGTATACATCTTATAAATTAATAAACATTTATGTAAAACTGAAATTTTACTAATATTATTTCAACGTGCAGGGGTCATTGGCGACTCATAATCATTGTTCCTCGGCAATTTGTTGTGATTCTCTTGTGTTCATTACACAAGAAACCAAATGATTTGGATATTAGAAAGCACATAGACGCGTAAGTTTGTTTTTTTTAATTGATTTTTTAATTGTTGTATCATATGTGCACTTACACCAAAATTATTTGTCCTTTTGTAGAGCTTTGGAAGCTCACCTAAGGTTGCAAGGCCTTCCATCTTATGCTAGAAAGAAGTTGACGTATATTGTACCAAAGGTGACCAAACACCTCTTATTGTTGTTCAATTTGTCATTTAAAGTTAAATTAACATGTATTTAACTTGTAGTGTCCACGCGAACCGGGAAGCCATGAGTGCGGGTATTATGTGATGAAACACATGCACACCATCGTAGCCAAAAATATTATGGGCTCATGGAGGGAGGTAAATATACTATAATTAAGTCAAATATGCCAATTATGTAAATGATTTCTAAATCTGAAATGTTTCAATATGTAGGCATTTACAGACTCATCTCCAATGAAGATTGAAGTGTTAGAGCGATATTAGAGAGCGGTGAGCTTCTTTCTTGCTAAGTATTCAATCTTCATAGCAAATTTGACTTGTAACAATTATGATTGAATTGATTTAAGTTAGCAAATTTACATTCGTTTAAGTAAATGAAGCTGTGCAGGCTGAGGTACATATATTGATTTCAATATGTTTCATATGTACATATACATGCGGAACTATATATGAAGCTGTGCATATCTATCTGTACAAGGGTTTGGATCTGTGAATATTTATGCGGAAGCTGTGATGAATAGGCAGGTCTACTCGAAGAAAGGTAGCATCTGTGAAGAAAATGCAGATTTTTTTAAAAAAAATAACACTTTCTACGTCGGTTATGTCATTACCCAACGTAGAAAGTACTTTCTACGTCGGTTAAGGACATAACCGACGTAGAAAGTTTAACATTTTATGTCGGTTATAGGCATAACCGACATTGATAACACATACAATCATGGTTACTGTTAACCGATATAGATACTGGGGTTATAGAAAGTTAGAAAGTAAGACTTTTTACGTCGGTTCCCTGACTAACCGACTTACTTTCTACGTCGGTTATCAGTGTTAACCGACATAGAAAGTAATATGACAGGTCAGATTCAGTTATGACCGATTATGATAGCTCATAGAAAGTAAGTCTTTCTACGTCGGTTCCCTGAGTAACCGACGTAGAAAGACTTACTTTCTATGACCCCTGTATCTATGTCGCCGCTTTAACCGACGTAGAAAGCCCATTTTGACCGACGTAAAAAGCCTTTTCTGCAGTAATGATTTTTCACGCTTATATATATAAAAATAAAATTTGCATTTTATCGTTATATTTTTATTGACATTTCCTCTTAAAAAGTATATACTTTTATATAAAGACACGATTATCTTATTGAAATCCATAATCAATACAAACCAATACTATGAAAAGTTAGTTTATAAAAAAATTTAGTCTGTATAATATTACTAAAATAAAAGTTTCAACATTTATATTATTTCTAACGCTAAATATATTCCAATAATCACAATTTTTTTATTTTATATTTGGATTGAATAATGAATTTTAAATATGAAAAAAATAGAAAGTAAAAATATTTGGATTATAAAGAAGAGAGTAATATAAATTAATGGAAAAACATTTGAATCATATAGAAGAGAGTAAATAAATGAATGGAAAAATTATGATTAATAAAATTAATTTGATTGATTAAAAAATTAAATAATAATAAATTTACGAATGATCAAAATATTTTTAATATAAAAATAATAAAAATAAATATAAATTAAATTGATATATAGTTTAATATAAAGTAATTAATTAATAGAATGGATAAAAAAAATTACATATAAATTAAAAATAAATTGATAATATTTTAAAGGTATATGTTTTATAAAAATTATAATTAATATACCTAATGAATTTTGTGATTAATAAATTAAAATTTATTAGATACTTTTTACAAATTTATTTCTTAAAGAAATAAATTATGAATCATAATAATTATTTTAAAATAGTAAATTATAATTATTTTAAAATACATAATCTATTATGTGATTCAACGAGAGTTATTAAAATTGACAATTTAGTTTGATCTAATTTTGTGAATCAAGTAAAAATAATTAAAATTTTGTTCAAATTGAATTTTTTAAAAAATATTCACATATATATAAAAAATAAATAATTAAAAAAATTGAACAAAATAAAAAATATATTTTTTAAATTTAAATTATATTAATAAAATTAATTTTTATTTAAAATATAATTATTTAATATACAAATTATAAGAAAATTAATCAATTTAATATCAAAATAAAATTTAAAAATTTATCCTTCTATATCATTTTTTAATAATTTATTAATTTAAAGTAGTAATTAATATTAAACATTTTATCATAAAATAAGTGATTATTAAATACTTACTTTTATATTTACTTTTATATTTATTCTTAAAAAACGTAAATTTCTCCTTAAATTAATTTATAATATATATATATATATATATATATATATATTAATAAAATAATATTATTTATTTTTATTTAAAAAATAATTACTATTTTATAAAATAAGTTAATCCATAAATTTATAAGTTAATATGATCTAAACTCATACAAGTCATAACTTAAACTGTAAAATAAAAATAAGTTTGATTCAATTTATATTACAATTTTTTTTCTAGTTTATTTGTTAAATTTTTCGAATTTAAATCTATTTTAACATTATGCTTAGCATAATTCATCATTTAAATTTGCATGCGCCAATTCTAATTAGATTTGAATCAATATTAAAGTTAAAGACACATGTATTTAAAAAAAAAATAATAAAAAAATAATACGTTAACCTGGATATAAATAATTATGTCCGATGAACAAATGAGGCTTTGGTTAGACGACTTTCTAATATTTTTTTCACCTTTTGATAGGTGATATAATGGGTTAGACCCATATCCATTTCTTTGCAAATCTATGACAATATCCTAAAATAAACACATAACATCTTTATAATTCTCTATAAATAATAAAATCATTGAAGCAAACAAGGTTAAGTCTCTACGTAACATATCACAATCCACACATGTCGTATTCACCCCTCTACACCACTAGATAATTTTATGAAAATATATTCATTAAATTTAAACTTCAGAAATTTATACTTGTCCATAATAAAAAAAAATCTCATTGAAAAAAAAAATCCCTTTGACTTATTCATCAACAAAGGAGAAAAGAACCTCTCTTTCCTTATTGTCTGAAAAAAAATAAAAGAATATATAAAATGATTTTATTTATATAAACTATAAAATATAAATATTTTATTATATTATATATCTAAAAAAATTTATTTATTATTTTAAATAAATAAATTAATATTTTTTATTTTGAATATTGAACTAACCATAATTAAAGAATAATTAAAAAATCATAAATTCAAAACTTCCAAATATTTGTTACGAGTCAATAACTATATGTACGGACTTAAGACATATCTAAATTTTAAAAATAAAATAAAATATGATATATGTTAGTAATAAATAATAATATTTGCTTGATTCCTCTAACTAAAATAAGTTTCTGACTAATAGGGAGACTAACACCATGTTAAATTACTATTTTTTACGAGATTTTTTTGTGTCTGATGAAAGCGTGTTTGGATCTTTCCATAAAAAAATAAAAATAAAGTTGATGATGCAAAAAATTTAGAAAGCTAAAACTATCAGCATTTATCTTGATATGAAAAATCACATCCATGCATTGCTATCTGTCACAAACGCGCGTTGAGAGTATAATAGCTCTAACGTTATTTTTGTTTCATTAGAATGCAATTTTCTCCTTTTCAAATTTACTGTATTATTTCTTATTTACTTCTTTATTATTTTATTAAATTAACGAAATGACATAACTTACACATTCCTTCGAAACAATTAACATCGAATTTATTTTTTTATATATATTTCTCCTTTCATCAATTTATGAGTTCTCTGTTTTCTTTTGAAAATCAGAAGGGGCACAAAGAATGTAAATAAAAATTTGAAATTGATGATGAGCTTGGAAAGGGGGAAAGAAATAGAATCAGGCCCTGTGGCGTCTTACCTGATCCTTGTGGCTGCAGATTGCAGAGGAGACCTGCAAAGTAATAATGACACAAACATCGAACGCATTACTCCAATTAAGGTGGCTGTTACAGTCCGCAGAGGACCAAAATCGTGTCCTTTTTTAGAACAGCCAAGCCACATACCATTTTATGTGACTTCCACAAACAGCAAAACAAATAAAAGAAGAACACAACGTGTCTGTCTCGTGAATCTCACCCGCGCACGTGAAACCCACGTGCTCCTGTCTGCGTTAGCGTCACTGTTCTCTCCTTCTTCATCTTCTTCGGATAATCACCATGTTTGGTGAAGTTCAGCACCTCCAATAAATAACACGATAATAATAATATTTGAAAAAAATGGAAGATGCAAATGCAATGCACGAGAAAAAAGATAGGAGGTCCACATGGATGGAGCCAAATCTCCAACCAGGTGAGGAAGGGTCCAAGTGGACGTTGCTCATTCCCCATGTCTCTTCTTCTAATATAAAATATTGAGAGTGATGCTTCCTCAACCCCAAAACACTTCAACTGTATTCACCTTCCTCCATACCCTCTAATGGACCCCAATTACTCCACCATTCTCATTTACTCACTCTCTTTTTCTCTTTTATCAACATTCAAAGTTTACTCTTTTCATTATAATAATAATGATGTTAGAGTATCTCTCACTTTTCAATTATTTCAGTAACAACACTTCTTTCCTCTGTACTTCTGTTCATGTGCTTCGTTTTCATTTGCCACAACCACATAATATAGTAAGAAAGAAACATGTTGGGTATAATTATAAGCATGATTACTTAGAGACACAGTGCTCTCTTTTCAAAAGACAGCCAGACATCCAATCCCCTGCGGATTATCTCGTTCATCCATAACTAATCCCTTCCCTAATCTTGCTTAGTCTGCTTCCCACTTTTTCGCATTCATTTCCTCTTTATTTATTGTAATTAATTTTATAAGTTGTTTAGGTGGTCCCTACACTCAATCTAATTAGTTCATCATTTATCTATGTTTAGATTATTAATACTCCTACTAATCTAGTTATATGGTTATCTAAATAAAAATTAAATCTCACATCCTTGAAATGTGACAAGAATGCCCCCTCCTACTATAATCCCACCCCATATTTGCTAAAAACAAAGGGCATGAGGGAGATCCCAGTAACATTAAATAGGGGGACCACATGTAATAAATCAAACCAAAAAGATTACCAATTTCTTAGATTCTACCTGATGACAATTGACAAAAGGGCTTTCAATTCTTTAAGAAATTTGCAATTAATTAAGTTAAAGCAGTTGCCTTTAATCAATCAACCCTTTCTTATAAATTCAAATGATTGTTCTAAACCCCTTCTTACAACAAATCCAAAACTCAAACAAACATAAAAAATCAGAAAAAGACACAAGTCCTCTTCTGGCATGATTGCATTGGCAAGCAATTTGACAAAATATCAGAACCCACCACTCAATTAACCCAAAGTCTTCACAATAAACGATCAGGGAAGAAGATTGCCCTTTTTGTCAATTCAGAAATTTAAAAAAGGGGGTTCATCAAGTCAATCACTTTGTTAATCTTTTAACCCTCGTTTTACAAAGCACAAATTTGATTTCAGCATTATTTCTTAAGATTATCTACTTCAAAGAGTGTCACTGTCCAAACAGGTTATAATGATACGGACATGATTTTGTTGGTTGCATTATGGATGCACTTATACACACACACACTTGCCCAATTTTGCTAAGATAATATATACAAAGTGCAAAACACATGAAAGATCACACCTTCCCCTCTAAGTACACAGAATAGAGACACGCAGAGAGGCACATACTCCTCCTATCTAATGTGGTGTCACAATATGGCAAACCTACCCGTCATGAATAATATTTTTGTTACAGGTTATTATTTATGAAATTATAGAAAGTCTATTTAATAAATAATAAGTTTTATAAAATTATATTTTTAATGCATTCTAATCAATAATAAAAGTAAAGACTTTTTTTAGTGGTTTTTTTATAACATTTCCATCAACCATATATCCTATCAACAACTAATTTTATTAATTTTATAATAATAAAAGATTATTTTTATATATTTATTATTATTTAAAAGAGTTATTGATTAAATGTGTAAAGGAATAGTAGTCTCATGACACTGAGCGTGTGATCCACTCGCTTAAGAGGAGGGTGACCGTGTAGCGCTGGAAGGGTTCTCAGAAACTTAAACCACGACAACTTGTGACTAAACCATGGTTAGTACTTAGAAACCCCTGACTTTCGCATCCTCTTTATGTTCCTGTCTGTCTCATTTGTGTCACTGCTGGACTCAGCTTTCTTCTGCATTGCCTCTCTGCAAATCTTTCGCCGCTTTCTACGTCCATTTGGGTATTCTGAAATTTTGGGTCTTCTCTTTCTTCGAGCTGAGACACAGTCTCTTAGGCCTGAAAAGATTACTTTTTGATAACTTCCCAGTCCTTGTGTGGATTGGGAATGATTACTCCCACTCTAAGGCTTTGTTTGGTTGGAGTGATTTGAGGGAGTGGAAATGAGAGAGTGGAAAAGGAGGGATTTGAAGAGAAAGGGAGATGAATGAAAAGTGAAAGGAAAGTTTATGGGAAATTGTGAATGATTTGATTGATATGAGATATAAAAATTATAATTTTATGTTGATTATTTAAGAAAATTACCATTTTACCCTTTGTATAAAATAAGGTTCAAATGATTATAAATATAAATTTTTAATTAATTATCCATATTTTAACATTGATTATATATTTAAAAGAAAAAACAAAATTAAAAGTGTTTGTAATTGGAAACAAATTTAAAAAATTAACTTTTTTTAGATAGTTATTAAAAATTATATAAATAAACAATTACAAAATTATGTACATTGCATATCCATATTCAAATAATGTTGACATATTAAATAAATTATTTGACTAATAATTAAATAATTATAAAATATAAAATAATAATTAATATTGACTGATAATAACAAATAATTATGAAAACTAATAATATAATTGTACATTATTGTTTAAAACAAATATAAAATACAGTGAAAATAGAATAATAATTAAGAAGTGATAAAGTGTAATGTTATTGATGTTAATTTTAACAATAATACAATAATATTATTTTCAAAAATGCCCATATGAATGTGAATATTTTGATTATTATTATATAAAATAATTAAAAGAATAAGGTAAATAGAAAAGTAAAATGCATGGTTATACCACTTTCCTTTTAATCTATAATTAGTTAGGTATGAATCAAATGTAAAGTCTAATGTTATTGATGCTAATTTTAAGAAGATCACAAAATGTAAATTAAATAACTACAATATAAATTTCTACTTTGAAAATGAACAATATAATTAAACTCAAAATTGAGAATACTCTTATACATTTTTGAACTCTTTTGGATAAATTTTGTTTTCCTAATTTTTGATAAAGTTAATTTTAATATTTAAAAGTATTTAACATTTTGAATTCTGAAAGGTTTTCTCTAATAGCAAATTTAAAAACATAATATTCAAAAAAATATTTTAAGATTCGGTCTCGGGTTGCATTTCGCTCGAGCGACTATATCTCGCTCGAGCGAAAAACGATCTTGATCGATCATAATTTGAAATGATCGATCATAACTGGACGATATAATAGCGGTTCCTCCGTAACCGCTATTTAACGGCTATATGAACAGATTAAAACAAACTTTGAACAGATTAATTAATGCAGTTTTTTCTGAAAACTCTTTTATAAACAGAATTGCTTGGAACTTTTATCATATCAGTTTTTAAAAAAACAAAGCAATAAATTTATTGGGTGAACCAGTATAACAATTGCTTGGGTGTGACAAGTATAACAATTTATTGGGTGAACCAAGTATAACAATTTATTGGGTGAACCAGTATAACAATTTATTGTTTCCCTAATTTTTGATAAAGTTAATTTTAATATTTAAATTTATTAGAGGTTAAGGTTTAACCTCTATTATAAGCTCCCTTTAAGAATGGTTCTTAAAGTGTTCCATCAACTCCCTGCTTGCTTCTCAATTCCTGATTGAATCAGTGCCAGAGTCGGATTAAAGAAAGTAGAGTCGGATGTTATTGCCTTTGCCCCCACGCCAGCTTGCTCTCTAATCCCACTGCGGATTGGATTGAACTGAAAAAGCGGAGCTTAGGTAGGCTACAGCAACTCTCAAAGCGTGAGCTCATAAGCCGTACTTCGCTCGAGCGACTATATCTCGCTCGAGCGAAATACGATCCTGATCGATCATAAGTTGAAATGATCGATCATAATTGTTGTATATGATAGCGGTTCCTCATGAATCGCTATCTAAAGTGTATATTAGATAGCGGTTCGAGTGGAACCGCTATCATATACAACTATATTTTAATTTATTGAGGCTCGACTAGTTTTTCGCTTGAGCGAATATATCTCGCTCGAGCGAAATATGATTCCGATCGATTAGATTTATGAAATGATCGATCATAATTGGAGGATATAATAGCGGTTCCTCTGTAACCGCTATCTAAAGTGATATATAATAGCACTTAAGATATAACCGCTATTAGAAGTGATATATAATAGCGGTTATGTTTTAACCGCTATTAGAAATGCTATTATAATAGCGGTTAAGATTTAACCGCTATCATATGGAAGAGGGTAACTTGGACTTTTCTTTATCTCCAGCAGACTTTCGTCGCTTTTCTTCGCAGATTAGCGAAGAAAGCTTCTCTCCCCTCTCATGTATTTCCTCGCCTGCATTTCTTCGCAAATCTGTTCAACCAAATGTGGGTGAATCTCGTATTTCTGTCGTCGTGAACAGTATTTCATCGCAAATCAGTTCAAACAAACACACCGTAATAGTAGTGTTGTTGCATTTGGATTAGGAAAACCTCGTTGGTCCTCTATTCTCGAGGACCTAATGGTTTCCAAAAATTTCGTATCTTTTTTGGATGCCCATTTGAAAAGATTTCACTGGGTTTCATCCTGAAATTATTGGAGTTAGATGGGTTTCCTCGATCTCAGCCGAGGATCGGTGTCAATATTGTCGATGGAACACAACTGGGTGGTTGTATTTACCGACCTGAATGCTGCCGAATAGGGAAAAAATAAAAAGAAAGAAAAGAACACAAATAAGTTCGAATCTTTTAAAGTCTCTTAGTATACTTCGCAAGGTTTGTGCATGACATATACTAATTATATACATTGAAGTCGTTAAAGTATTTGTTTGACTGATGCTGTTTTATTAATTTAATTAGGTATTAAAGTTTTGTTTCTCCCTGATAAGGACTCGAGATATTAAAATAAAAGGGTTTTATCTTCGTAAACTATTGCTGCTGTGATGTAATGTTAGTGTAAGCTTGTTTCTTTTCCTTTTATAATCATGCCATAGGAAGAGTAGGGTGGCTTACGCCAGTTTCTTCTGTCTCCAACTTCATTTGGATTTCGAAGGTTTCCCAGTTTGTATAATACAGTATGTTGGAAGCAACTTTAGGGGGATTAAGTGCCATAATTTGATTTGAGGCTTCCTGAGTTTGGTACTTTGGTTCCGCGGATCGATTGATTCATCATCATCATCATGCCTTTGTATGAGTTATACCGTCTGGCTAGAGAGAAGCTTGGTAGAGAGAATAACAGCACACGTGCATCTGATCAATGTTCTTCGTAAGTTAATTAGCATAGGCTGTTGTGAACTTTTTATGTATGTGTTAGAATTTTGAACTTTATCTTTTGTTTATTTCTTTCTTAACGCTGTCTTCTTTTGTTTAAAATTGGATGTGTAGGCCTGAGAATGATTTTTTTGAGCTAGTTTGGGAGAATGGTCAGATTTCAAGTCAGGGTCAGGCTAGTAGAGTTAGAACGAGCCCATCTTGCAGGAGTTTGCCATCTCACTGCTTACCATCTCACAGTCCCAAGGGCAGAGAGAAAGATGTTGGATATGGTGCCAACCGGATGGGAAAATCTAGGGATTTAGACTCTGGATTGAATGAAATTTCAATGTCGGTGCCGTCCCGTGAAGTTGATTTCTGTCAAGACGAAGATGTGTTACCTTGGTTTGATTACACAATGGATGGTTCTTTGCAACATGACTATGGTTCTGATTTCCTACCTGCCTCAACTAGTTTTACTGTATTGGATAAAAAAAGTAATGGCAATATGGCTTTGAGGGATTCTCATAAAACTTCTGTAGAACAAGGAAACGTTTTCAAGGCTTCTTCAGCTGAACAGGTTGAGACTGCCGGACCTAAAGCTAGCACCAGTCAGTTATACCCTCCATCATTGCATCATTGTCAAGTATCTTCTAGATCCAGAGCATCAGATATAACTGAAAATAACAATACTAGTAATGCAAATCAGGATGCGTCTTATGGCGAAATTACTCGTTTTCTATCTTCCTCAAGTGATTTTTGTAGCTCAAAGGGGCAGACGCAAGATCCACCTATGCCTGGCAATGGTTCCAGTTCCACCATAATGAATTTCTCCCATTTTGCAAGGCCTGCTGCTATGGTAAGAGCTAATCTTCAGAACATTGGCTTGAAGTCTGGTTTGGCTTCAGCAAGATCAGACAGTATTGAAATTAAGAATAAAGGTGCAGCTGCAACTAGCAGCATTCGTCCTGAATCCATTCTTGTTGATTCAACTGGTGAATGTTCGAAGGAACTGACCATGCACTGTCAGCAGGTTGTGGACCAATCCAAGACTGATTTGAACTCTTTGCCGCAGAAATCTGTTCAACAGAACGGTGTGCCTTCTAAGCAGTCAGAGCCTGCTTGTAAAGAGAGTTCCACCAAGATTGATCAAATTCCCGATCAAGTTCTTGGTGACAGTTGTGCTAAAGGGCAGACAACTACTGAAAAAAGCATGGAGCCAGCAGTAGCCTCTTCCTCTGTTTGCTCTGGCAATGGTGCAGACAGAGTTTCTGATGAGCCAAATCAAAATTTGAAGCGAAAAAGAAAAGACACCGATGAGTCTGAGTGCCATAGTGAAGTAAGTTAATGTCTTAGATTTATAGTTTCCATGTGCTTAATTGTTTCCTACTTATTTTATAATTCCCCTCCATTAATCAAGCAGACATTTTACATGAAGGATGTTGAAGAAGAATCAGCGGGTGTTAAAAAGGCACCTGGTGGGCGCGGAGGTGCAGGTTCCAAGAGAACCCGTGCAGCTGAAGTGCATAATCTATCTGAAAGGGTTAGCAAGGCTGTCTTCTATTTGTGTATATTAATTATAGAACACATTTTCCCTCTAGTCTCACCTTTTGCTATTTCTGACTATAATTTATGCATACAGAGGCGAAGAGACAGGATTAACGAGAAGATGCGTGCATTACAAGAACTCATACCAAATTGCAATAAGGTTTGGCTTTGCTTTACCTGTTTTTTACTTTTTGTTAGACACCTGAAAAACTTTTTAAGATCATGGAATGGTGGTTAATGGTTTATCTCTAGTGACTTAAACAGTAAAACAGATGTTTTATTGAAGTTTGAACTTGTGGAATGTGGAAGGTTTATCAGAATTAACAACATAAGATCTATAGAACCAAACCTGAAGTTAAGCATTTTGTTTACAGGATTTAATCCTCAATTTAAATATGAACTGTGATCTCTCATTAAGTAAACTGGTAATAAAAGTAGAAGCTTAGCAAAAACATTAAAACACTTTGTATATATATATATATATATATATATACATACGTATCTTGATACTTGATTTCACATTTGTTTTGGTTTTTCTGAATTCGGATCTATTAGGTGGATAAAGCGTCAATGCTGGACGAGGCAATTGAGTATCTTAAAACACTTCAGCTCCAAGTTCAAGTAATGTCTCTGCCCCTCTGGCTTTGATTAAAACTTTCTGATCATGGATGATAAATCAGTAGTATGAGATTGATTCCTATCTTCTGATGCAGATTATGTCAATGGGAGCTGGTTTATATATGCCACCAATGATGTTACCCGCAGGAATGCAGCACATGCATGCACCACACATGGCTCCATTTTCACCTATGGGTGTTGGCATGCATATGGGATATGGTATGGGTTATGGGATGGGAATGCCTGACATGAATGGTGGACCCTCAAGAATTCCTATGATTCAGGTGCCCCAAATGCAAGGAAGTCATATTCCTGCTGCCCATATGTCCGCACCTACTGCTTTTCATGGGATGGTTAGATCAAATCTTCCAGGGTTTGGGCTTCCTGGACAAGGGCATCCAATGCCAATGCCGCGAGCTCCTGCGTTTCCTTTCTCAGGAGGACCTATCATGAATTCACCAGCTTTGGGACTACATGCCTGTGGATCATCAGGACTTGTTGAAACCGTGGATTCAGCTTCTGCATCTGGCTTAAAGAATCAAATGCCAAATGTTGACCCACAAGTTAAGCAAAACACTGGTGGCCCTGACTCAACAAGTCAGATGCCTACACAGGTATGTATTACTGATTGATTTCTTGACTTTTTATATGAATATGTCTCATGATATATGTTCAGCCCAAACAATTTATTTCGTTGATTTAATTAAAACAGTCGAGCATGGAAGCATTAGCAATACCCTGACTTGGTAATCAGTTAGGAAGTACACTTGCAAGTATTGTCAAATCATTCTGAAAATTCTGCCTAATCTTCTTATGCACTTGCTTCCCTGGACAAAATTAAAAGGTGTAAAGCCTATTGCTCTCCATTTCTGCCCTTGTTCATTGTGTTACAAGTCATTCTAGGTCACCTGAAATCACCATTCTTATATTATGAATTGATATTATTTCTAGAAGTTGGACCAGATGTCAACTGTGACAAGCATAGATTTTGTGGTTTGGTTGAACATTTTCAGTTTTAGAAACCCAAAGAAACATGTAATAACGAAAGGTAAAGGTTGAAATCAAAAGTAATTGTGTGGTCTTTTTGTTCAAATATCAGTGCATCCTGCCCATGATTAATGTTCATTCATATTAATGAAAGCATTCTGTTCCCATTCTCCCACTCATATCTTATGCTTGTGTTATCCATTTTTTGTTATGCTAGAGTGAAGCAGCTGTTGTTGGATTTGAGCAATCTGCTTTGGTTCCTAGTGGCGTTCGTACCTCTGAGGCTAATGACAAAGTAGCTGTTAATTCTGGTCCCAGCAGATAACGATATTTTGGTAAATCTTTTGAATATCTATCACTATGCGCATACACATGCACAAATCCATATACAGACTCACTGTTGAGTTGTACATGCAGGTTATGATCCGTAAGACCGTGCCTGGTGGAAATTTTAGAAAATGTTAGTCTAAATCCTCCTGCAGTTACCACACAGGATATATCAGAGTCATTGAGGTTAAACCCCTCATAATAACTACTGCATCCTAATTTCCGGACTCAAAATTGTACGGATTTTGTAATATATCTTGAGAGACGCAACTTATTTGTACATCCACTTGGCAACCTGTTCCATCAATTGGCGTAGAAATTTGATATATCCTCACCTATGTATTCTAGTATTTGATAAAATCTATCATAGTGATTCTTTGGTTTAATGAAATAATATTTTTTTTCCTTTGCCCATGGCTATCTACTTTCTCATCCTCCTAGTCCTGCAAAATTAAGGAAAATGGGTACAGTGGGAGCACTAAGATGCATATTACTGTTCTAGTGCTACTGAGTATTTCAACTCGTTAAGATTTATTTGACAATTCATCTTGGTAAATTGGTTGGTCTCGGAACATATACATTTCTTACCTACCACACCAGTTGTTCCATCAATGGTTTAGAAATTTTGAATACATCATATCGTAGTCAAGGAGAAACCAATTGTGATTGCAAAAGCTCCTAAGAAAAATGGATGCATTGCATAAGAATTGAAGCAGTTTTGTAAGTAACAATCAATACCACTAGATCATTACGAGGTCTTTTTACAAAACGTACAAATATGTAAACTTTACACAGTAAGTTAAAATTGCTTTCCTCGTTAACAAACAAAAACACAATGCAAATTATCCAAAAGAATAAAACGGAACCAAACAATCAAATTTTACAGCCCTGCCTATATCATGGCCTAGATCATCTTCTATATACACTACACTCTGCACACCTTTTGGCATTCAAACAAATTCAAGAGAAAAATTACATTGTATAAAACCAACACATATGCTATTGTGCTATGCACCACGACAATGAAAAATAATAAAGCAAATACGTAAATGCTGCAAACTTGTTCACTCAGTTCCATTATTTGACTTTAATGTCCCCCTTGGCTTCCGAGGAAAGGTTTTTGGATGAAGGAGATTTACCAGTGATAGCTTTCTTTGCTTTTACTAGTGACTGTTTAACCTTTGATATAATGTTATTTGATTGCTTTTGAACTGGCTTGGCTGGAGTTTCTTTTGGAAGGTCCTTGGATGTTTTTGTTGCGTCACTTTCCTTGATGGCTTGAACCTCAGTTTTCTCAGGCTCCACAGCTTGTTCTTTCTCTAACTTATCCACTCCAGGTTCAACAGATTCCTCTTCTTTTTCTTCAAATTTGGATGCCAATGTTTCTCTAACCGGTTCACTCACAGCTCTAGAAATTTCTTCCACCTTTGTGTCATTGTTCCCTTCCTTCTTGTCATCAACTACTGAGTTATCTTTATCACCTTTTACATTCTCTACCTTCACACTCTCTGCTGCTTGAGTTGTGTCTGTCTTTGCCTCATTCTGTTCCTCAACCTTTTCCTCTGTTGAAGATCCAGGGGCAGCATTAGGTGCTTCAGGTTCCTTCTTGTCATCATCATTTGCGACAAGAGCAACCTTTTCCTCCTCATCAGCAGGAACTGAATACTCCCTTTCTTCTTTTAAGTCAGGTTTAGCTCCCTGATCAATGGAGGCTGGTTCTGGACTTTCTATAATGCTACTCACTTCATTTGGTACCCCTTCAATCACATCAGTAATGCTTGATTCTTTCTTGTCATCCTCTTCAACAACCTTTTCTACTATTTCAGGAGAAGGCGCCACAATATTTGCTTGAGGATCTTCATTTGATGAAACTTGTGCTGCATTTACGTTGAGGCTAGTTTTCTCCTCTTTGTCAGTTTTCTCTTCCTTGATCGTGTCATCTGAAGTTCCTTCACTGTTGGAGGTCTCAAGCACAACTTCAGGAGAAGGTTCCACAAGATTTGGTAGAGGTTCCTCATTTGATGAGACTTGTGATTCTTTTTCAGCGAGGCTAGTTTCCTCCTCCTTGTCAGTTTTCTCATCCTTGACCGTGTCATCTGAAGTTCCTTCACTCTTAGAAGTCTCAAGCACAACTTCACGAGAAGGTTCCACAAGATTTGCTTGAGGTTCCTCATTTGATGAAACTTGTGCAGCATTTAGAGTGAGGCTAGTTGCCTCCTCTTTACCAGTTTTCTCTTCCTTGATCGGGTCATCTGATGTTCCTTCAGTCTTGGCAGTCTCAATCACAACTTCTTTCTTAGACTCCACGTCCTTACTAGCTTCTGCAACTTCCTCATCTACTTGTAGTTGTTCTCTGGGATTTTCCTCCACTTCAGTTGATAGAGGTTCTGGTTTCTCTATTTTTTCAGGAATTGCGTCTGACTCTGTGTTGCCAGTGTCTTTCACCTTCTCAATACTGCCTTGTTGTTCTGCACTTTCAGCTTCTGCTTCAGGAACAACTGTCTGAGGCTGCTCTTCTTCCTCTCTTTTTTCTGATACAATTTGGCTTTCATCAACTTTACCAGCCACTGGCTCTGTTTTCTCTGTTTCAAAGTTGTTAGTCTCTTCCAATACCTCTGCCTCAAATTCTAGTTCTCTTGTATTCTCCTCAATGGCTTCACTGCTTTCTGCTGATTGTTCAAGAATTTCAGATGTGTCTGGTTTTTCCTCTTCTTCCCTTTGTTCCAACGATTGCTTCTCTGGTTCTTTCTGGTTTTCATTCACTTCAGTAACCACAGGTTCTGCTTCCACTGTTTCCGTTGGCCCCGTTTCAAAGTTCTTGGTCTCTTCCACCACATCTTCTGAGGGTCCTGTTGCTTTTTCCTCTATGGTATCAATTGGTTTCTCTTCGACATCAGCTGCTAGTTCAGGAACTACAATTGTGCTCTGTTGCTCAGCTTCTTGCAATTCTTTTTCTGCTTCTTCTGTTTTTTCTTGCGCTTGTGTGGCCACAGGCTCAAGCTTCTCTTCCACTTGTGCACTAGTTTCCAAAACTTGAGCCTCTTTCACCACCTCTTCTTCTGATTCTGTTGGAAGATTAGTCCCATCTGTGTTTCCTGTTCTTTCAATGGTTTCAGCTGATGCTTCTAGAATGTTTTCTGCATTGGGTTGTGCTTGTCTCTCTTCATCTGTTTCCACAAGTTCATTTTCTAGCTCCTGTGGTGGTGTATCTTCCACAGTGGTTTCTGAGGACGGTGACTCATCAGGCTGGGAATTGGCTGCATCATGAACTGGTTCAGTGTCACTGATAGTGTGTGAATCAGGAACAACTTCCTTCTCCTCATTTACTTTATCTTCGGCTGCAACAGTTGCATCTGATAGCACTGAATCTTCAGTGTTTTCTACTGCAGCAGCAGGCTCAACCTTGTGATCTCCTTCTTCTGTCGGAGGTGGAGTTGGACTTTGTGCATCCTCAACCTTTTCATGTTTCAGACTATCTTCAATAGAAGCCTCTAATGCCGGAGGTGGTGTTGGACTTTGTGCATCCTCAGGCTTGTCATGCTTGACTTCATCTTCATTGGCTAAAGAAGCGATCATTTGTGCAATGCCTTCGTCCTTTTCCTTCTTCACGTATTGCTATATAATAAACATGCAAAGGCATTTATGATTAAATCATGAGTGGCAGCAGATGAGACAATTAAGCATGAACAAACAATAAATGTAAGTATGAAACAACTTAGAATTTGAAACTAGTGGGGGAAGTGAGAAAGCGTGGCACAGAAATCACTAGCATATTTTATGGCTATTGCTGTTCTTCTGTTTAATATATTCATAATTTGCAAGTTAGCAAAAAATATTATCTATAATTCAGAAACCAAACTCAAAGATATAGGTACTACCTTGATTTGCACTAAATGCATATCTACAAGACACAACCTTTTCTGTCATAAATGCCATGGTAACAGTGGTGGCACCTTTATCTGGCATCTCCTTATCAAAAGGGTATCTGACTATCTTGCATAACAATCTACTATAAGCAATAACGGAAAAAGTGGGGTGGCACGTTGCAAAAGCATTTTTGGCTTGATTTACACATGTTTGATACTCTTTAACTTTTATCTTAACCCTATACATTTTTTAATATAAATAAAGATGTTGGATTCACAATTTTTCATAATCCTAGAGTTATGTGAAGAATACAATAACTTAAAATTTAGAGTTTCAACAGTACAACAAATTTTTAATCCAGTTTGTCCCTTTAGGTTATATAAATTATCAAAACACTCTCATTATTTACAATGTGCAACATTAGCTTTATTATTACTTGTGAGACTTATTAATAAGGAAACCTTTATTCACACAACTTTATGATATTTTGGTCTCAATCTTGCATTAATTTACCATAATGAAAATTCTAAAACTTTTATATATAAGAAAAAATTGTGAGCAGAACTGTAATCTAGTTGAGGCAGATCAAATAAAGAATAAATATAATTTTTTAATTATTTATTTTTTGGCCTCATGATACTTGTTTTTTAGATCCGACTTTGGTAGACTATATATTTAGGTATTGATGTCGATGAAATTCATTTCCTTTTTTTCATTTTTTTTTCCAATGTTTGAGGGTATGCACTTTCACTATGCCACTCCAATTTTATTTCATTTTTTATATACATGAATAATTTTATTGAATACAAAAAGGTTTTTGAAAGGTATTATGCAAATCCTTAATATTCAATTACGATTGGCGATGAAAAAAGTTGAGAAATGAAGTGACAAAGCAGAACAAACTTTTTTACTTTTCTCCATATTCATGAACTCTCTGATGAAAATAAATTCATGCGTATAATAAGTTTAAAAACAAAATCACAAAATTTGTTCACAGTTTAGTAAGATATGCAAGGTAGAGTCAGAGAAAGAAGCATAGAAGAAGATGTGTGTGAGGTGGTTTGAGCTTAGAATTGAGGACACAGATAGTACAGAAAGAAGTTGAAGATCATGCAGAGTAGCTTTGAAAGCGAGAAAATGAAAGGAACAGACCTCAGGAGTAGTAGAAGCATGATCAGATGCAGCAGCCTCAGAAGCCATGATGGGAATTGAAGCTGATCACCTTCAAAGTGTTTAGAGAAGTTGAAGTGGAGAAACAAATAAAGAAAGTAAGTGGCGAGAGGAATAATTTGGTTGGCAACAACTCCAGGAAAAGAAGGAAAGCCAGTTCAACTTTAGGAAGAAGAACAACTAGTTTTCCACAGAAAAAAGCAGAAACATAGATGTTTGACAGACTGTATCACATGAGCTGGTATGGTGGTCTCAATGATTTAGGAGGATTAGGATTAAGGTGCCACTAAAGTTTTCCCATTAAAAACAAAAAAGTATAAAATAAAAAAAGTTGATCATATAGCTATGAGCTGTGGCAAAGTGACTACCTTTATTGGGGACCAGATCAGGGGCAACAGACTCATACATTTAACGGTTGAAAATGTTTGGGCCCTCTCCTTAATCCTTGTGGCTAATAAGATTCCTATATCTCATTAACCTTAATTAAACTTCATCTACAAATTATGGAAACCAAAATGAATTCTTTTTTGTCAGTTTTGTTTACCCATTTCTCTTAATTATTCATAATTGTGTGCATCATTGTTTGTTGCAACTAATAAGTCTAGAAATTATCATTACTATATATCCTTGCACATTAATTATTTCATATGTACGTCATTTTTATACATGAAATGTTGTATATGGTATTTAATTCTGTCTATGATCCACAGAGTTGAAGGACCTGTGACAAAAATGAAGTCATACGTACAAAAGTCTTAGCGATGGAGACAAATATAATATACACATGTCATGATATTGGATAAACAGTTGTAACACTGAAATATCATGATATTTGTTGAATAATTATGTTCACTTGGTCATGATTATTAATTGGATACATTATTCTACCTTGTTTTTATATCTATACCAAAATCAACGGTTGAGGAAAAGCATCATAATTCACTTGAACAATGATCAAATAGATAAGCTCATGATTTGAGGTCGTGTTTTCTTCCACGTTAGGATGATAAATTTGTTCAAGTTTTCAAACTTGGATTAAGACATACCACTTCGATGAAAATGATGCTGCCTCATGTCACTTTATTGGTGTTCGCATGTTCTGCATAATAGGGTGTACCCCCCCTCTTGGTTCGAATTTCTCTCAACCCTTTTCTAATTTTGGTTTGTTGATATTGAATAATTTTGATGCATTTAAAATAATAGAGGTTTTTGTTTTGGATTCAACAATGCAAAAGTTTCCATGCTCGATAACAAATGTAATGAAACTGAAAATCTGAAGATACTTTCCATTTTGTTAGTTTAACCTTTGAATGGTTGTAGCCAACAAATCCAAGCTTTCCATGATCTGTTTTTGGTTCTTTAAGCCAGAACCTAATAATCTTTTTGAAACCCTAAAGGAAAACGAGTATTGTCAAGTGACAAGTATCATGAGTCACTAGTCATGACAGCTGCCACAGCCCTATTTTTAAAGCTAGAAGACTAGTGTGCAAGAGATTTGTTGAAAAACTATGACTTCTCAATTCCACAAAAATGCAAAGAAAGCCCACCTTCGTTATTTACTGAGCTGGTTCTCCTTCACATGTCCCCCCATCTTTGGAATCTTCCATATGTGAACTCCCTCAGTGTAAGATCCATGGTGGTCCTTCAACACTTATAAGCCTGTAATCTTCTTTAATTAATTACAAGAGAAAAGAAAAATCTTTCTTTTAGGGAAGGATGCTGTTTTTTCTGTCTCCAAGTTAAGTAGGGGACATTATGGGCATGAACATTCATGCTTGAAAGGTATTGATTAGGTGGAAATTTATATAGAGACCCAACTTGACCATTAATTGTCTCCAAAAGAAAAAATGACTCTTCCACACAGAAAAGGAAATTAACAAATTCGTTTAAAGTAGACAAGTTTGGTGCTTGGCCATTCCTTTGAGTTTATAATGTTTTTTCGTTTTGATATTCTCGGCATCTAGAAGTCACTTTTCGTTTGCATTTAGCTAATCATGTTTTTTTTTTAATGGATTTAATTAATCTTAGTAAAATAGGGTAGACTCGTTTATGATGATATTTTTTCATTCATAAGGGATTATGCATATTTATCAAAGACTTTAGTTGAGGAAAACTTTAAAGTTGCCTAGCACTTGAACTATACCATGTGTTGGGTTTGATACTCTTTTCTTGTGATCATCACAAGAAAAGTTTTTGTCACTAAAACTCAAAAAACTTTACACCACCTCCCTCAAATAATTAAACCTTTCTCTTTTTTGTTCAACATGCACAACTGATCTTTTTCCATGGAGAATGCCAACGAGTGTATGTACACATTTTCTTTCCCTTTGGACTCGTTTGTGTCAACACCTCAGAGATTTCAGTTTTGTGAAGTTGTTGACAGTGGTGGAGCAGAAGTTACGAAAATGATGTTACAGAAGTAGGCTAAGACATGGGTGAGGAATGAAATTGTTTGCAGTAAGTATTTGACAGGAGTGGTGGTGGAGATTGGTGAAGTGAAGATGTGTAACCAAATGGGGTCACTCTTACTTGGTAAGATTCATTTGGATCCACAACTTTGTTAGGCAGATGAAGAAGTAGATCTTGTTTCAATGTGCTGATAATTATAGATTGAGTCACGATGTGCATCAGCATATTGATTGTCATAGGAGATTGGTGAGGTTTGGTAGTATTTGTGTATTAAAAATCTTATTTTCATGTATCATTGAAAGAAGGAAAAAGCATGTTATTTATGTTTTCTTTATTACATTTTAAAAAATTTGTATATGACAGGTTGCAACTTGCATGTGAGGGTGATTACATGTACAACAAATTTGTGTAGAGAGAAGAATGATTCAATTTTGCATGATGTCAGCTACAACACACAGAACACCTGCATTAAATCATATTCTTCTTGCTCCAACTCCAAATACAAACCATTGTATATATATATCTTTTGCCATTAGTTTTAATTCATTTCTTTTTTCTGTCAAAAGCTTTATATAGCTTTGAGTTTGGGACCATGTGGTTATTTCTTGAGTTTAAATCATATCCTTTTTCTTATGATTTAACGTTTTGGCTTGACTTTTATCAGGTTTCATTCCTGTGTGAAGAAAACATTGGAGCAAGAATTCCTGAAAGTGCTAAAACGACAAACCTCACTGTTTTATTCACTGCCAAATCCTGAAAGTGCAGTCATGTATGAACATAATTCATTTGAAAAAAAGTTACTGCACAATGAGTCATAGACCAATTGGGTCACACAAATAATATCACGGACTAAGACACATATAACAAATTGTTCAAGACAAGGCCTTTCTATTTTTTATTAACATTTTAATCTAAATTACTCATGGTTTGTATAAGACGGATTTCATTATTAAGGTTGAATCTCACTTTAAGCCCAAATTCAATTTTGACTTTTTTTTTTTTTTAATTTGACTTGACCTCGTCATTGGCCCGACCCGAAACCCATTTAATGGAATGTTGAACTTAAAGTTTAAATTTTCAAGATAAATTAAATTGAGTATTTTTAAAGCAAATAATATGACTATTTGTGACTGACCAAGTGAAATGTTAAACTATATACGACTTGAATTTTAAATTTGAAGTTGAAATTAAATCTAAACTCAACCCACAGAAGCTGCTACAAATTAGGGTTTCATAATATTGAAACTCGTTGTATGAGTCTAAATTGAATATGGTGTTAATTTTTTAAGCTTTATTTTTAACAATATCCCTGCATATAATTAAGCGTAATTAATGCATAATCACTTACATTAAGAAAAATACGAAAGTAGTTCAAAAAGTTAGGTGCCTTTTTCCCAAATTTGTATTAATTAAATATTTCTTAATTAATATATCAAAAGCCTGGCAACAATTAGTATTTTATAATGGAACTGAAACTACAAATTTAAAACTACATTCTTAAAAACTTAAATGTAAAAATGTTTTCTAATTATTTATAATTTAAATAAAATTAATGTTGATAAAATAACTTTTATATAATATTACTTATTGAATCTTTAATTTTTTTAATACTTTGAATTTAATTTAAACAACAATTACATTTTCAATACTTTTCCCGGTAATGCTTTCTGTGTACATGATGAAAGTGGTAACCTATTAGTATTTTTTTAAGAAATTCAAAATATACGAAGGGAAAAAAATTATTTCTAAATATATGTTATTTCTAAAATTTAGATTGTATTAATTATTTTTTTATCAATTATATCACTATCTTAACAAAAAAATAACAATTTGTTTAAAATGATTAATTATTACATTTTTTATTTTTTTTATTTACATGATTTAATACTACAAAATAATGTTGATGTCATCATAACGTCATGCCAGAAAAATAAAACATTTGAATCTCATTATAATTAGGAAAAAAATTGAAATTAACTTTTCTATAACCTAATTTATAGAAACTTTTTATAAAATTTCTTAAATTTTTATATTTTATTTGTTTATGAACTAATTTCTATTTATAAAAAAGCTTTTTAGATAAATTCATACGGAGAAATTAGTTCAAATAAATTCTTAAAAATAATATTTTTTACAAGTTAAAATTAACCTATGCACAAAATACAAAATAAAATTTAACAAAATGATTATATGATAATTTGTTTAAACTAACTTATATGTGAACTGATTTTATTATTTTGAAAAATCTTATGTTATTTAAAAAAAAAATCTTCCCAAAATATTTAAACATAATTTGTCCAATCATATTTTAAAAGAGAAAAAAAAATTATTTCTATTGTTGATAAAAAAAAAAAAGATGTGATTCCATGTTACAAGAGACCTAAGTTAATTAAAGTTGGAGATTGTAGTGAAAATACGTTAATGATACGTTGTGTTAACTATTTTTTGTTTTTTATAAAAAAAAATAACATTTTAGTTTAACATGTTATAACAAATTAATATTTTCAAAGGACATGATTGATGCTATAATCAGGTCGATGAAGCATGGGTCAGAAACAAAAAATAAATTAAATTGAATATCATTATAATTAGGAAAAATAATTGAAAGAAAAATTAAAATTAACTTTTCCTTAAACTCATTTATAGAAACTTTTATAAAATTTCTTAAATGTTTATATTTTATTTGTTTATAAAATAATTTCATTTTATAAAAAACTTTTTTATTAGATAAATCCTTACGGAGAAATTAGTTCAAATAGATTCTTAGAAATAATTTTTTCACAAGTTAAAATTAATCTATACACAAAATAAAATAAAATCAACAAAATAATTATATGATACTTTTTTTAAACTAACTTAAATACAAACCGTTTTTATTTTTTGAAAAATATTATGCTATTTAAATTTTTTTCTTCCGAAAGTATTTAAAATAAATTGTCCAATAATATTTTAAAAGAGAAAAAAAATGATTTCTATTGTTGATGAGAAAAAAGGCCTAGGTTAATTAAAGTTGGAGATTGAAGTGAAAATAAGTTAATAATATTTTGTTTAACTAAGTTTTGTTTATTATAAAAATAATAATATTTTAGTTTAACATGTTACTTTGTAATAGTTTTTATTTTTTTAAGTTTTTATTTTTATTTTTTTAAAAGTCACCGATTTGATTATTTTAAAGTTTATTTTATATTAAGATTTAAAAATCAATATGACTTTACTTATAATCATGGAATAAGTCAATAAAATTATATTTTAAACATACTATAAAAATATGAAACATGAAAGCATTATTATTCAGAGGTATGAGAGTAGAACAAAACAGATAAGATAAATTTTATGAAAATCAAGTCTAACTTTTTATATGATATATAAATTTATTTTTAAAGTCAAATACAATGTTTATATTAATTTATTTAGAAATCTATTTTATGATAATATCTTCAAATAGAACATATTTAATAAACTGAGCCTTAATTTTTATGTATATCAAAATATTTAATTCGATCAATTTGGGTCAGACCGCTTCATGCAACGTTATTTTTGGGCTGAACTTATTTTGTCATGGATTGATAATTTGTTCATCGGATCAAGTCTTTTGTCTGTTTTTACTTTGGGTCATGGGTTTTATTTTTATTTTTTTTTCTTTTAGATCGGATTAAAAATAAACACTTTTTTGTTTGCAAAATAACACTCCATACTTAAAAGAACATATTCAAATTAATCAAAATGTTAAAAAAAATATAAATAATATTATGGAGGTTCATGGTAGAACTTTTGAGGATGCATGAAAGAGAAATAATACATAACTCATAAGGGATTGATACTATTTCTAATCTAAAATTTTAAGGTTTTAATATTATTATTGAATAACATATAAAAAAATACTTATAATTTAATTTCTTAATTTAATATCTTAAGAATTTTTATTGAAGGTGATACCAATTCCTTATCTAGATTAAATTTATGTCTCATTAATATTATTTTTTATGATGAATCCTCTTAAAATACCAGTAATCTTTAATGATGTTCAATAATAATCAAAATATAGATAATATGATGTTTTTTAGATTAATTCAACAACTCATTATAGAATTGAATTAAATTTTATCAATAATTAAGTTAAATTTGATATAATATAATCTAACTCAATATAATTAGATAACGAGTTTTTATGTTTAACCTAAAACTCTATCTAACTCATCAGGAAGACAATGAAAAAATGATTAATAATGATGATTATTTCTTCTTAAAATTTATTTTTTAAATTTTATTATTAACATATATTAGCACTCTTTTATTCAATCCAATCAATAATAGATTGGATAAAAAAATACAAAAATTATTCAATAAAATATTTTATTATTGGATTAAATGGTGAATTTGTTGAAACTCTAGCCAAACTAACCCATATACATTCTTAGATAACACCACCACTAATAAGAATTTTAGATGGTTCCAAAAAAAGTGGAGATTAAATAGTAAAATATTTCCTTTAATGCTTCTAATCCTTTAGTGAATTTGAATGATTTCTTCTTGAAAAAAAAAAATGCAATACTCACAAAACTTCAATTTATTGATTCTTACTTACTTTCTCAATTAGATATGCCATTTTCACTGATATGGTCCATATGCATATGTCACAATTGACAGTATTTTCTACCCTTTCATCACTACACAAGTTCTTTTGCTCACATTAAAAGCTCCATCTTCACCAATATACTTGTACCATTTAGAGTAAAGATTACATAATGAGTGAAAATTCTATTATAATTGCATTGACACCAGAATATTATAGAAAGCATCATTATACCCATTAAAGAAACACCATTGAACACAATGCCATATGTTGATAATCAATCCATTTGAAGACAGACAAGAAATACTCAACCAGAATCAAGAATCCACTCCTCACTAGCTTTGGCTTAAACTGAGTTAGAATGTTGCTTATCTGTCTGATTTGATTTGTAGCTTCCTTACTTTCTACAACTTGTAACAATTAGCCATGCAAATTTTATATTCAAACTTTTGTCTTCCATTGCTCCTTCAATCTTTATAAAATTCTTCCTTTAGCAACAAGACTTTATATATTTTCAATTTATATAATTCACAATATAAATTAAATTTCTTAGGTTTTAACATTTTTTTCCTATAACAACGACCCTCACAATAGAATTATAAAAAACATATTTCTTAATAGTTCAAATAACTATATAAGTCTCGTGGAAATAATTCTTTAAAAAAAATATCATGTCTTACAATATTTATAATATATATTTTTGTTAATTTTATATCCAAATTATGATAGGAATGTCTACTAAGTTTTTAGCTAAGAATAAATGTCAAATAGTTGGGCATATATATGAATTCGTTATTGTGGAGAAATATTGATGTTTCGTATTCTAAGAACTTAGCCAAATTCATTTGTACAAAAAACACTCACAGCATAACTTGTCACACAAAAAATCTATTATCATGATCCAAAAAGATGAAAAATCATGTTGTTATAATGGAGAAATCAAAACGAATCACCAATCTGTTGTAAATAATATGCAATAGAGATAGAGAGAAATAGGTAGAAGAAATATACAGTAAATGTATTAGTTGGGTCTGATGAAGCATTTGGACACTAACTCTAACAACATAATTTTTAGATTTGAAAGAAAAAAAAATGAGAAAATGAAGGTAAATCTGAAACGAGAAACGAGAAACGAGAAGCGTGAAGAAGAAGAAGATAATGGCATTATTCGTAGAACGGAACAAGGCACGTTGAAGACGTAAAATTGATGAAGTTGTATTATAAAGTAAGCATGTAGATTAGATATAGGGTTATCTCATGTCTGGCACGAGTTGTTTTGAATTTGATTTGACCCCTGTGATAAAATTAAGCTAAGTATTCCCCGAACTGAACACGAGATATGAAATTAGATTGATTGAGAAGACTGTGATGGAGGAAATGGCAATTAGAATCTGAAATAGTTCACGTAGAGGCATAAGCTTTCTCCCAAAATCACAAGCAATGATGTTAATATAGCAAAAAAGTTGAGTATGATTTGCCACTAGAAAGCAAAAGTGAAAATTTAATTATTCAAGGATGGAGGGGTACAAAGCAACGTTTGAGGCAGACAAAGGTTTTGATAATTGATGCGATAAGCCTTTCTCTAATCATCTTTTATGCCTTTGCGAACTCTCGTGCCTCTTCCTCTCTCACTCAAAACACTTGTGTAGATGATATTAATAGTGATATAACTAACTATCTCAGCTAGTAATGAGTTTAGCTTCATAATGACACTTTATTGGGTATTAATCTTCCATATGTGGAAACCAACGTGATGAAAGAGACACTCATGGTTCTGTAATAATTGCTTATTGCTTTGACAAGACGAAAAATATGATTAAGATGATGTTAACTAAAATCTATGAAATATGCATGTGCTTGTGTTTCCAAGTAGCCTTAATGGGCCAATTTATGAGGATAAGTTCAGGTCTTCTCTGATTGGAACTTTTCTGAGACTTTAACTAATCAAAGTGTGGGACTATTCAGACTTCTCAAGGAACTTTCTACTCGCCTAACCAAGAAGAAGATATTATATTTTTCTAAATTTATCTCATTACGTACTCTGAATATAGAAAATATGGATCCCATATACGAAATACCACATATGTTTTTTCTATTATCAAATCATTTTCTTATTATTCGTTATTTTTCGTAAAAATATTAACATTAAAAAATATACTAAGAAATAAAATTAAACAAATCAAAATATATACAATCAAATATTATATATATATATTATAATGAAATAAAATTATAATTTTATTGATTGAATATCTTACACTAAAATAAACTTTTCATTTTATTATTATATATAAAATTAACAAAATAAAATAAATGATAACGTCTAAAAATAATAATATTAGTTAAGTCAAAATAGACTAATTTACCTATCTATATTAAAATTATTGAAATAGATTAATAATTTTAGTTTGCTAACTTGTTTTCACTGGTCTTTGTAATCGACCAACTCATAAACAAAGGATAACAGGGATGGACTGACCTATTTTAAAAAAATATTTACATATTAAAATTAAAATAATTATAATAAAAAATATTATATTTTATTGTATTATGTCGTTAAAATATATAAAAATATTATAATTTAAATATAAATATTAATCAATTAAGCTTAAATTATTAATTATAATTGGATATCTTAACATATAAATATAATAATTTTTTAATTTATCTAATAAAAATATTAATTAATGAATAAAATCTTAAAAATTATTCATATAATTAAATATGTATTTAAGATATATATATATATATATATATATATTAATTGACGAATTGATCTACTAATATGTCAGTTTGTCCTTTAACAAAATAGATTAGAGTTTATAATCCATCATAATTATAATGGACTAAATCACTTAACCCTTTTTTTTTAGGTTAAAAGAGAGTAAAACAAAATGGGATGTCCTAACTCATTTTATCATCCTAATAACATTTTAATTATCCTATCACTTTAATTTTAAATATATATATTTTTAAAAGGTTGTTGATGAAAATAAATTTGTAAAAATTATATAAATGTTTAATACACCTTAAATTTTGAAAATTTGAAAAGAAGAAAATTAAACTTAAGTCGGAATGGATCACAGTCATCTTCTTTTACTATGTTCTATTTCTTAATTTTTACGAATGAAACAATAAAAAAAAATTCACCTCCATTCTATTTTTTATCATCAATTAAAACATTTAGTAATGTGATTTTTTCAGTGTATAGGAAAAGAGACACTTATTTGAACAATAATTACGAGTAAAGAACAGTAGAAAAACCTAACGGTGAATAAAGTTGAAGGAAAAATAATCGTGAAGCTGAATAGTATTCAAATCTTAGATTTGATTTAAATGATTTTTTTTAATATAAAATTGAATTAAACCGTGAGTGCGAATAACTCTAATTCATACCCATATTTTTTGTGATTTAGATTAAATATTCTAAGAATCATCAAAATAGGGAATAAAAAGGTGTTTGATCCATAAGAAGCCAAGAATAAACTAACACTCAAAAACTACAAAAACTTGATGTGTTTGCAACTTGAAACAACAGTAACATGCAGCTTAATAAAATAGTTTCAAATAGATAACTGTTGGAACTACTTAAAGTAAAGGGAAAACAAAAAGTGTTATGAAATAATGAGATATATGAATTGGTGTTTCTTGTCAATTAGTTGTCCGTTGAAGAATTAGATTAGGAAAAGATGGTTTTAAGGAGAATACAGAAGCATCTCCATTTTTCAAGGACAAATCAATTATGTCTCCCTCTTGTTCAAAACCCCATCATGATCTTCCAAATCCTGCTTCATCAGTTTCACTTCACAAATTTCCCATCAACATCATAACATCATGGTTAGATTAATATTCCAGCTTTTCACATCACACCCTTTGCTTTACTTGGATGCCATCGTTTGCATTTGTTAAAATGATGAAAATATTGACATTAAAGTCTTCCTCATCATAACATTGGCTTCAAACAATTAATTTATGCTTCAAGTTGGCACCAATTCCAGGTAGTTTATAGAACCAAATTTTACTTCAACTCATCTTGATGGAGTCAATAAAGAACAAGACCAAAAGACATTACTGTTCCAATCATAATCATGTGATTGTAGCAAAAGAATGTATATTTTAGTAACAAAATATTCTGAACTATCGGTATTTTGGTCAATGCCTTCAGCTCTTATTTCAATAAAACATTGAACTGTGCTTTTACAACTTTTTGCTTTGTTTCTACCAACTTTCATAGAACATTATTTCCACTGCCAACTAAACTTCTATCATATTCTTGAATTAGTATATTTTATTATTTTATTACCTACAAAATAATAAGCTTTTTTCCTTTTAATTTAAGTGTGAATTGAAATTATATATTAAATAAAAATAAAAAACTAAATAACTTTAATATTTCAGATTTAAGATAATCTCACATCTTTTTTATATTGACGGCTTTATAATTTTATCTGTAAATATTTTTTATTATTATTATTTTATTCGTAAATACCTATAAGTTATTGTGTTAGATGAAAAAAAAATATTATGAAAAAAACATGATAAAAAAAATAGTTATAAAATTGTTGATAACGTTTATGAAAATACGATCTGTATTTTTATTTCTTCCTTTATTTTATAAGCACTTCATGATAATTTATCGAAATAGTTTATGCAAAACTTATTGAGAGACTTAGAGTAGTTGAATTTCGGAACCGAAAATATAAAAGCATTTGTACTTTTTATTTTTCTATGTCTTCTTTCAATCTAAATATTTTATTTTATTTTATTATTTCTTCATTCAAATTAATGCAAATATTAATTTCTACATTATCTGTTGCTAACAAATTTATATTCTGTTACATGTTTTGTCCTTTTTCTGTAAAACTATAATTTAATTAAATAAGTGTATATTTTAAATGTTTTTAATAACTTGTTAATGTTGTTATAGTACTTTTTTTTAAATCTCTTGTCTTCTAAAATGGCATATATTAGTGATTTTTTATAATGTTTTACTGTATTTATCTGTTTCGATTTGTTTATACATGTGAATGGTGAAAAAAATTTAAGTTTATATAATGATTTTATATATCATATACAGTTTTAATGTTAGCTTCTTAATTTATATTTTAGTATTGTTATGACTATTAAATATGTTAATTTTTATAATTATTGACAACGGTGACATTTGTTGTTGTTGTTTTTATCACTTAATTTTTTTTCAAATTATGATACTTATATTATTTTAAAAAATAAATAAATTGTGACCACCGATTGATATACATACATATATATATATATATATATATATATATATATTTTTTTTTTTGCTATTATATTAAACAAGTTCTTTTAATTCTTGTATTTTTTATAAAAAATTATTTTAGTTTTTATATTTATAAATAAATAAATAGTTCTCAAATCTAAAAAAATTATGTAAAATTTAGTGTCTCTTTTGTCTTTATCGTTAATACAAATTGCCACTAAATATTTAATTTAAAAATAAAAAAAAATAATTTCACATATTTAAAAAAAATAACTTATTCATCAATTTAAAAATATTAAAATTAAAATAAAGTTATAAAAATAAAGATTGAAACATATTTTTTATTAGTATAATTTTAATTTATATTTAGTTGTGATTTTTTTTATTTTAAATGATTATCTATTAGTAAATATATATATATATATATAATAAAATAGATATACATAATTATTAAGTAAAAAAAAGTGTAATAGTATATATTATAAGTAAAAAATAATAAATATTGAAGATTAACCTATGTAATAAATATAATAATAAATGTATTTCTTTATCATTCTTTCTAATATAAAAAAAATAAAATAAAATAAAGTAACTGAGTCCCACAATCTGTCCTCTCAAAATCAACACAAATCTTTCCTCAAAAGTTCAACACAAATACAAATACATAGATACAATCATAAATTTTCTCCTTAAACTTTTCCTCTCAATTCTTCATAAACAATAAAGCTGACTTAGATAACTTTACAAGTCTTGCAGATAGATTTGTAAAAATCGGTTATGTCACAATTTACTAACTCATAAGTTTGTCAATTTATTTATTTAAATTTATATGAATTTAAGAAATGTATGTGTATAATAAAATCAAATAAATACAAGTAGAAGCATATGCAATGGGACGAAATGTCAAAGCAAAGGACTTTGGTGGATAATTTAGGACGGTGTTGTTGAAGGGGAACTGGTGGGAAGGACAAGATTATTGGCATTGTATTTCAACATTCGTAATGAATGTGTTTTTGGAGAAATATGAAGCAAAGACCATAATTGCTTAATAAATAAAAGGGGACTTTAACCCTTCTTCAATCTTCAAATGTGGCACTATTATGCATTGAACCTAAATAAAAAGCTTAATTTGAGGTATGGCCTACCAAGATTAGTACCACATATTCGCATTGACAATAATGTCACTCATTTATTTTGTTATGCAGTTTTCCTTTAATGCACAAAAATTGAGGGACCAAGGCCTCCATACACTAAAATTTCCTTACATATTCATCAAATTTCCAGAAAGGAATCCCAGCTCAGCAACTTGTGTATTTCGGATTGGATTTGTCTCCATCGTTATCACAATTATTTCAGAAAAACCTTCAGATACATGTTGCCTCTTACCTTCTGTGACTTAGAGCTACCTCATCATTTTGAAACTTGTACTAAACATCAGTTACAATGAATCACACCTTCCATATATGCATCTTGAATCACATCTTCAATTATGTCATTGTGTAAACTCGTGTTTCTGGGGAATATTTATCTCAAGTCACAAAATTTTAACCTAAGAAAGCAGGCTCAACTTGGTTGCTGATGTTTCAATCATTGGCAGTCAGAAATAGATTCCCTTGAGCAGAGAAAAAAGAGGAAAAGGACGAGTACAAGACATTAATTCAAATTACGTAGCTGACTAACTTCATTTCGGTCACTAATCAAATGAACTAATTAATTATTGTGCAGAAAATATATATACAAATACAATGAAGCCGACACATATATATTATTAAAGTAGAGAGGACGCAATAGTAATGAAAAATATACACATTTAACAAATATTTGGAGTTTGACTTAGCTGAACAGCTCATATGGAAATATAAGATAAGGGCCATGAAGGTTTCATAGTTTAATTTATCATCGAAATGGATGGCTGAATTAGGACATGGCTAAGGCCATGGAACCTTCACAATGTCAGAGTCAAGAGACAAGGTATCGCATAAGGATATATTGTTTCATTATTGAGAACGTGTTCTTGAAAAATAAGTGCTTCAAGACATTTGACTATTTTGGATGCTTGTGTGCCATGAATAACTTGCACACAATATTGTGCAATTTGTGACATCTAAGAAGGACAATTCAACCGCTGAATTTGCATTTGGTTCAAATGTTCTTTCATCATTTTTATTTCCTAGCGAAATTTGAATTTACATTTATCAATTATTAGTTTGCTTGGTTTTAAAGATTCTAGTTTTGATCACTGTACATTAAATAATCAATCCTATACCAACAAAATTAAGAGGCAATATTCGTTAAGGAAACTTTTGTTGTCACCCTTATTTTCAATAAATTATACATAACTTGTCCTACGAAAATGGGATTGACCTAATTATTGTGACGTTGAGAAAGGAGAAAAATCTTTAAATCTTTTAATTTGTCGACAATAATATATTTCATAATTGAATTACCTTTTTTTTTAGCAATTTCTGTTAGGTAACAGATAAGCCAAGGTCCCATGCAGAAACTTGGAGACTTACATGGAAGACTAAGAAAACATCAATTTCTGAGACATCGCAACTCTTTGTTTCTCAGAATTGATGTATGATATTTGCCCATAGATTAAATATTTATGTGCTTTCATTATAGATAAGTTTTTTTTTTTTTAATCTACGGTAAAGGTATTGCTTGGTTTGAATAATGATTATATTTATATTCTTATTCATTGGTTCTAAAAATTTTGAGTTTATTTTTCATACACTAAAAACATTTTATATTTTTAATTAATTCAAAATTAGTACAAGAACCAATGGGTACCCCTTTTTATCTTAATCTTTATCATTACACAGAAGAGGTTCCCTGAAGACGACACGAATCTCGTAGTAAAAATGGTCGTTTAAAATTGACATTGTGTGATTAAAGTGAGAAAGGTTGTTTGGAGATTTTTGATCTGCTTTTGTGATTTGTTCGTAGAAGGGGAAAATGGTACCATTAGACCAAAACCGTTCAACCTTTTCTTCCCAAACACAACCTTTTACTTTGTCTCCTAATCATTTGCTTGGATTTACATTGCCTGCCATTCTCTTCTGCTTCACCATCGTATGGTTTTAGTAACTTATTTTTCATCCAGATTCCATGGTAATGTTTCACAAAAATAACTAGAAAGTCAACTGAAAAATTAACTTAAAACTGGTAAATTGAAAAAAAAAATTATTACTAAAAGTAAAAATGTCCAAAATAGTTTATGTAATGGTGTAATATAATCACTTACTTCAATTTTGTTCGTTCTAGTTCGTTCTAGTTAGTCTACGTTAAATCTGTAAAAAAAATGTTACTCTAAAAAGTTATCGTATTTATTTGGTCCAATCTTATTATATATTATTAATTCATTTTTTCAAAATTAATAAAAGTAGACCATACAATTCTTCGTTTGTAGAAGATTTGTCTCACGTTGGACTAGACTAATTTTAACCTCTTGCATATTTATAATTCTCAACAAATTGTTGAACTAATTGTGCCTCGTGAGAGGGGTTAATGAATCGTTATTCTGATTATACCACTTAAATAATAATATTATTTATAAATATTTTGATAAATTTCTCTACATATTTATACCTACGGCTAATATTTGTATGATATTTAATAAATTTTGATTTTATTTTATTAGGTAAAAATATATTTCAAGAGTATTTTTAACTTTATTTTTTAATTATTGTAATATTTTATTTATAATTCAATTATTTTAATAATATTTTTTACTTTCAATCATTAAAAATTTTTTATATCATTATTTAGTATTAATCTCATATTATATCTTACAATATTATAATTAATTTGTGTACTGTTATATATAACAAAGAAATTATATAGAGACTCAAATTTAAAATATTTAAATTTTATTATGTTATATCAAGACTCTATTTATAAATTTAATAATAGTTAATTTTAATTTTTTTATTAGATAGTGAAACTTAATTATTAAAGGACTTGGGAGTGAATTTTGAAGGGAAAGATATTAAGATAGTGAGTTTTATATATCAAGATATTTAAAGTAATAAATTCTGTGTGTCAAGATACTTAAATTATAAGTCCTAAATAAGTTAGGAAAATAAGATGTATATAAGCTATGATAACTCCATATAAAACTTTATAGATATACCTAAATAAGTCCTTAATTAAAGTTTATTGGGTTGGAATGACCTAGAATATATTTTTCTTATAATAACACGGTTAATGTTTTTTATCCAATTAACTTGTGTAATATAGCATTATTAGAATTAATAATATATTTAAAATATTATTCGCTTCCAATTTTGATAACTTTATCATTATTATTGTGACTAGATGTATATGTGAATTAAAAAAAATATATAAAAATCATTTTTAATTTTAACTCATTAATTATATAAAAAATTTTAGTTATATGAAAATAAATCCAAAATTACAATCATATGAAATTTTGAATTATATATGAAACCATAACACAAATATGAGCTCCCAATATATTATTGCATCCCTATTTAACAACTATCCTCCACAATTATAAATATTGTAACATTAGTTTAACATTTTTTTTATAATTATTATTTTATTTTAGATAAATCTATCTATTTAACTTACTAATAAATTGAATCAAGTTAATTAAATAGTTTTTTTTGTCAAAAAGTAAATTAAATAATTTTTTAAATGACATATATTTGACTTTAATAATTTATATATTTACTTCTTTTTCTTTATGATATTATTGTAGAGATTTTATAATATATTTTTTAGGATTTGTATAATTAAAAAAATATTTTAGTTTCCTAATAACCTAATTAGATGCATATATTTGTACAACTTTATATTATTAAGGTTTAAATATAAAATTAATTAGCAACATAAGAATAGTCTAATAAGTATTTAAACCATATCACATGGTATGAGATAGATGATGTGAGACTTTCAACAACATGTCCCTTCTAACAAAACTTAGATAAATGGATATTTTTGATCTACAATGAAAAGACAACTTTTGATTTAAGATAACTATCAGAAAAAAATATAAGGTTTGACTCTGATACCATATTAAGATTGCAATATAAAATCAATTATAATTTGAGGAATAACCTAACAAGTATTTAAATTATACCACACGGTATGAGATAGATAATATGAGACTTTCAACATATATATTGTAAATAGATTATACATATTCTATTTTATATTAGATAATAAATATTTTTAGTTTATATTTTTTAAGTTAGTATCTAAGCATTAATAATCATTTATATCTTAAAAAATTTGATACATACGAAGTAAACTTAGTTTCTTTTATTGTTCAAACTCAAAGAATTTTAAATATTTTTTCAAAAGTATGCTACGATGACAAGAAGAAGACGTAAATATAAGAATTGAAAAAGAAAATTTTCACTCGTCAAAATCTTCATTAGAAGCAAATATAAATAAACTTAGTAAGATTGTTGATATTTATAATAATATATGAGTTATTGATACTTGAGTAACAAATCATATGATATTTTATCCTAAAAATATCACCCAAATTTAAATATTTACACAAAAATATGTTTCTATTACAAATACAAACCAAACCCAAATTATCAAAGAAACTTCTACAAATCTTGTAGTATTTTAAATCTCGATTTTATCCTGGTTGTTTATTCTTTAAATTTTAAATTTTCATTTATTTCTCAAATAATAACTAATTTTATCTAGTATGATAATTTTTTGGTTTAACTATTGTGTTCTTAAAGACATCAAAACAAAACAATCAACTGAATATATATGTTATTAGTTTTAGTTATGGTACCGGAGAGGAAACTTGTATTGCCTAGATATGTAAAAAAAGAAAGAATCCTACTTTATTTAGAAAATATGATATATTTCTAGTTTTAATTGTGATGTTTATGAACTAATAAAGAGTCATAAAACTTTATTTCCATAATTTTTTAATAAAAGTCATCAACCTTTTATGATGATTCTAATGAGTAATTTAATCTAAAATTCAAACTTTAGGTGAATCTCATTGTTTTATAATTTTTATTGATAATTGTACAATGACGATATGGTTATACTTAATGAAATAAAAAAAATGTTGTACGTGAATTATTTAAAAGTTTTCATAAAACGATAAGACCTCAATATAATGCTTAAATTTATTTTTACAAGTGATAATGGTAGAAAGTTTAAATATTCTAAAGTACAACAACATTTAGAATATAGTATTATTAATCAAACTACTTATCTTAATACACTTCAACAAAACGGAGTTACTAAGAAAAAAACAATATTTATTCTAAATAATTTAATTGTTACTCTCAAAGCTTCTAATTTACCCAATTATGCATTTGGATGTGTTGCATTTGTTCATCTTCATAAACATAAATGTAATAAGTTGGTTCCATTTTTTAATATGTTGTATATAAAAAATGTTATAAATGTTATTATCCTCATACTCATTATATGTATATAATATATTGAATGTGATTTCCTGTGAAGACACAATTTATTTTGCTCCTAAGTCTGAGTTTCAGGGAGTGAACTAACAAAAAATCTAAGAAATTCAAATTCTTACTAAAGATATATTTTGCTCGTAAGTATAATATGAATCTAAGTGATATATTTTCATATCATCCTCCTTTAAGAGATGAAGAAGAAGTTGACCTTGAAGCTTCACAAGAATCTCTTATTCGAGATAACATTGAAGTATCACAAGGATATCTTAATAGAGATAATATTAAAGTCATACATAAACATCTTAGTAGAGATAACATTGAAGTATGACAAAGAACTCTCACAACCCAAAAAATACAATAAAAAAGTATGTAAATTGAAAAAAAAAAAAATTGTTGAAGCAATATCTACGGGCATTATTTAAAAGGTTTACAAAATCTATTACAACATTTGGATATCATGAAAGGAATTCAAGTCATACTTTATTCTAGAAGAAACAATAAGGTAAGATAATTACACTTACTGTATATGTGATGATATAATTGTTATAAGAATAATGATCACCAAAGTAAAACATTACAATATTTATTAAAAGAGTTTTAAATAAAGGGTTTTGTCCTTAAAATATTTTCTAAGTATTGAAGTATCATATATAAGAAATGATCTTTTGTTTTTCTCTCGACTAAAATTTGCCTTAACCTATTACAAGAAACTAATATGCCAACTTGTAAAATAATGATACACCAATAGAAGAAGATTTAAAATTATTTATTGCGTCAAATTAAGTCCCTTAGATAAGTTTATTAGATATTTATGTATAATATCAAAGAACAACATACTACTATAGTGATGCACAATTTAAGATATATAAAGTCAATACCTAAAATATTATTATTGTTCACCAAAAATATAAATTATCAACATGTATATAATGATGTTAATTTGACTAGATTATTGGACTACAGATGTTTAATATCGGGATACTTTATATTTATTAGTAGTAATCTTATTATATGGAGAAACACAAATCAAAATGTGGTCTCTCGCTCAAATATATAAACTTAAATTAAAGGTTTGACACTTGAAATTGGTAAAGATTTATGACTAAAATTTTTCTTGTAAGATCATAAATACTCATTCACATAATCAACTAAATTATATTGTAACAATAAAGTTACTTCCAATATTATTTATAATCTAATATAATATAATTGAACAAAACATGTTGCACTAGATAAATTTTTTATCAAGAAAAAAATTTGAAGAAAAAGTTATAAAATTATTTATAATTTACTCAAAATATCAATTAACTTGTATCTTAATCTAAATAAAATATTCTTAACATATCTTATTAAAGTTAAGTATATGATATTTATACACATAAACTTCTGAGGAAATATTAATTTATTTTTAAGATATAATAGAATAGATTTTATATTATCTTATTAGATTTACATTATTGAAAAAAAAATTAGTTTTCTAATAATCTAATTAGATATCATAATTACATCATTTTATATCTTATAAATAGGTTATAGTATTTTATTTTATAACATATTTTAATTTATATTTTAAGTATAACAATCCATTTAAAACAAATACTATACGTGATGTTAATTAAAAAAATGGAACTTCAAAATTTTATAGACTCGTATTTACAAAGCTTCGTATATTAAAACATATTTTATTAATTTAAAAAGAGTAATTTAATTATATTTATATGAATTAAAGTTAATAAGCTTATATATTTGAAGTATAAAATTATTATTTGAAATCAAAAGTTATTGTATGATAAAATTCGTTAAGTTTTCGGATCATTTGTAAAAGACGTAACCTATGTGTAGCGCCAAATTTATCAAAATATAACTGTAAAGTTAAGTAAATTTTGGTAAAAAAAATTTACTCTGAATCTCGATTATATACATTGCTCTCTCTTTTTTAAAATAAAGAGAATTCTTTTTTTTTTTAATCTTTTTCTACATTTTGTAACTCACTAAATGGCGGTAATGCTACAAATTTTGATATTGTAGAAATTATATAATATATATATTTTTTGTTTTGTTTTGAAGAACTGAGATGAATTAACAAAAGTTTGATCCATCTGAGATCGGGTGCCGTTTGTAAATATTTGATGATCCAAAATTGTCTGTCTGCTTTCTTTTATATGTACATTGAGAGGCAGAGATGCAGAGTACGTGAAAAGGGACAATTGCATTATTGTGATTGTCGCATTTGTATGTGGAAGTACAGTTGTTTATTTCTATTATTAAGTTTGGTTTTAGTATGGTACCTAAAAAAACAACGGTTTTAGAATCATACCACACAAACACAGAAGTCGTATGAAGTCAGAAAATTGACATTGGAGAAAACCACATTTAATTGACAAGATATGTAATTTTCAAATTGCGAAAAGGATGAGTCATTAGGATAGTTAGTAGAAGTTGCAGCAATTTCTAAGGGGGGAAACGTGACCTTAACCTGGACAGATGTCAGAAGCATTTTGCATTTGTTCACAAATGATGAAACTTTTCCAGAAGATCATGGTTTTGAAAAACCATCCCAAAGAAGAGAAGGGCAGTTTTCTCCATAGGGTACCTGGCTGGCAGAAAAAAAAAGTTAGTGAAGAAAAGGAAAGGGCCAGAGAGTTTTCAAAATTTTTAGTGTAATTACCAAAGGGGAACAAAAGAACCTAGAGAAGCTTCTGTTATCATCAATTTAATGCAGTATACTTTGTTTTGCACACCTTGCTACTCTCAGGGATTACTTGTCTATCAGAATTTTGCCCTTCTCAAATCATGTGGTTAATTTATACTTGATGTTTCTATTATTGCACTAGGTTTTCCCTGGCAAACCCACTCCTTCAATTTCCCTACATACTTCTTTTATCCATCACTCTCTCTTCTTGCTATTATCCTATATCATGTGGGAATGGGGACGTTTCGTCACACTTGACAAGTTTCAAACACTCCCAGCTCTAAGCACCATGCTCCATAACTTCCTAGGTCGGTGAAAAGTAAGAGCCCTCTTAGCTACCTTTCTAGCATATGGCAATTGCCAAAATTTGGTACATGCAGTCACATGAGGATGAGAAGTCTTTTGTGTTCATCTCTTGAGAAAGTGCCAATATCAATACTTACATAAACAATTCTCTTCTTCTATACATACTCATTCATACATATGGTGCATAGAAACCGTGGGAGAATCAAGACCGTCCAAACATGATGACCCCGATGGTGGGGCCAAAGATTGTCCCGTGAAGAAGGGTGAGGTGCCCAGTTGAGGAAAGTCAGATATGAATTAAAAAATATTGGCAGTGTCCAATCATATTTTGGTACAACTTTCTCCTCTCTAAGGCTTCTCCTATTTATTTGATTCCCTATCATGCTGCCATTTTATTTCCTCAACGTTGCTTCTCTAACATCATAATAATCCTGTTTAACCAAAGCCTTCATAACTCCTCCCCTCACCCCACCACAACACTCTTCACTTTCCTACGCATTCATTCTTCCTCCACGTAGGTTTGGATAAAAGAGTTTCCAAACCATTGGTGGATTCTAGACTTGGTGAGTGACGTACTCATGGGAAGACACTCTTGCTGCTACAAACAGAAGTTACGGAAAGGCCTTTGGTCTCCAGAGGAAGACGAGAAGCTTCAGAATTACATCACCAAACATGGTCATGGATGTTGGAGCTCAGTCCCCAAACTTGCTGGTATATATACATATATATATGTAGTACTATATTGCTTGTTTGCTTTTTTCAAATTTCAACACTTCATTGATGCTGAAGTGTGAATAATGAAGGACTAGACTAGAGAGTCATTCTAACCGTAATTGTACATGTCAGGTCTGCAGAGGTGTGGGAAGAGTTGTAGGTTGAGGTGGATAAATTACCTGAGGCCCGATTTGAAGAGAGGAGCATTCTCACAGCAGGAAGAGAACATGATCATTGAACTCCATGCAGTCCTTGGAAACAGGTAGTTTAGTAATACAGTTATATATCTCACTAGGCCTTCTTTTCTCTTTCTTTTTTAACGTACAGTTATTACTTTTCACTTTTGTTCTTCTGTATGTCTGGTTTATTTGTTTTTCACATGAATTTTTTGGTGGCTGCTTTATCAGGTGGTCTCAGATTGCAGCACAGTTACCGGGAAGAACTGACAATGAGATTAAAAACCTATGGAACTCATGCCTCAAGAAGAAGCTGAGGCAAAGAGGCATTGACCCAAACACCCACAAACCACTCTCTGAGGTTGAGAACGACAAGGACATGCCACCCTCAACCGACAAAGGCAATCAGAAAGCGTCAGTGGCATCCAATGAATTAAGTTTGGTTGATCAGCCAGCAAAAGCCATGCCTTCAGAGAGAGACCCTCTTGAAGTTTCCACTAGTTCAAACCAGGAACTATTCCTTGATAGGTTTGGTGCTACCTGCCATGACAACAGATGCAGACCCTCTGATATGGTGGGATCATACTTCTCCTTCCAGCACTTGAATTATGGAACAACAAACATGGGCCTCTCTGCAAACCCCAACAGCTCTCTTTGTTTCATTCCACCCTCCACTTCTTCAGACCTTAACAATTCCCCCATATCCTCCTCTATGCTCCATTCAATTTTCCCAACACATGTGAAGCTCCAATCTAATAACAACCCTTCCATATCCTCTGATGCGGTTCAAAACTGGGAATGCAACAACACAGTCAAAAGCAATGCGAGTATGCAGTTACAAAGCAGCACAAACTTCCTTGACAACACGTGGGGGGTCGCAGAGTCTATGAAGGTTAACATTAACAAAGATGCTCAAGTGCCCCTTCAAGCAGAACAAGAGGATCTAAAATGGTCCGAGTATCTGAACACCCCGTTTATTCTGGGCAACACACCGCAGAATCAAATCCAAACCTCCCAAACTATCTACAGTGAGGTTAAGCCTGAAACAGGATTCATAACAGATAAGTCATGTACTAGTTGGTACCATCAGCCACCAGCTTTTCAACTTTCCGATATTTATAGCAAGGATATGCAGAGATTTTCAGTGACTTTTGGACAAACCCTTTAACCTGTACGTAATATGTGGAAACTTCAATTCAACGAAAGAGACAAAGATGTTGCCGACTTAATTTCCAGTATGAACCTAGTCAGAAATTTCTCTCCTGAGTTCTGACCACAGGTGTGTGCTGTAAAAAAATTTCTTTCCATATTGTACATTATGTTACAGTGTAATATTTGTGATTTCCAGCTTCTTATATATTCCCACCATTTTGTTAATCAAACATAGAGGCACTACTGCTGAATAAGGCTTGTTCCAATTCAAGGCTTCTCTTACAAAATTCTTCAGTAGTTTATTATGGATGTACATGTAGCTTGTGAGCTATTTTGTGTGTATACAATTGATAGCATTGTTTTATATTTTTCTACCTTCATTGAAGTTTCATTAAGGGTTATGTTGTTATTTTGTTCCAAGAGTTGAACAGTTGACATGGCATTAGTTCATGGAGCGTGCGTGTGACTCAATAGTTTCAAATCCTAATATCTTTAACATGTCCGGGATTTGTTCTCTCTCTCTCTTTTTACACAGTCATCTTTTCACTTGAACCTTTTCAAATTGAGAATCCATTGAACTTCCTTATTTTATTTTATTTTTCTCTCTCACTATCAAAGCACCAGGGACCCTATTTCTTAAATGGGTGTCTGTCACTGTCTCCTACAGATAGAGATTGTTTTCACTTTTTGAAAGACCTGAGCACACTTCCTTCCCCTCTCAATGACTCAAGACAAGAAAGTATGCAATACTTGTCTTCCTTTGATTTACCTCTTTCAAAAGGGTCATCCAGTTGTACACACCACACACCGCAGACATGGACAAATTTGATTGCCAACTCAACAGTTGTAGGCACTATAGCCACAAAGAGGCAAAGAAACCACAGCCATTTCTGCCACACCACCGACTAGTTGAGAAACTCAAAGGCCACAAAAAGAACATATTTAACAGCTTTCTTCGGTTAACAATCTCGTATGGACACAGTGAAGAATGAAAAAGAAAAAGGAAAGAAAATGAAATGGACTCATAATTCAATGTTAGAGAAGAGGATATTTGATTTATTGTGGTGTATATTGAGAAGTGACACGAATTGTACCAATTGAAAACAAAAGGATTCTGTGTGAATGTCCTTAGCGTGGGCCTATTCCTCTAAAAGCTTCACACCAGATAATGGGTCCCCAAGTGGGCATCTACATCTACTGTTGCTGAAAGTGAAAGTAGCAAGATAGAAAAAAAATAAATAAGAGGGGATGAGGTGTTCCTTCACACAGACATGACAGAAATGACCGAGAGAAACAACATGAAAACGAAAGAAAGAAAGCATCCTTCACGTAGAACTTGTTCTCAAGAACCATTCCCCCACCATTGAAACAAGTTTTATTTTTTCCTTTGTTTCCATTCCAATTAGTGAAACACTTTTGACCAGTACTTGTCCAACATATCCATTCATAATTGAGTGGCTACACCAAACCTTTGAAGTCACAAAATTTTCACTGAATAAAAAAAGTTAAGGACAGTAAATTTCTGCAGAGCACCAAAAAAGAGAAAAACTAAACTAGTTTTCAAAGCAAAAAAGTCATTATTGGTTACTCTCTCTATTGGCAATTGGCATCAACAAAGAAGCTAAAGCCAAATAGTTCGAAGCACCATGACAGTGATTTCGTTTCCCTTAAAGCATACCGCGATTCCTCCAATTATCTGTCAAAGGGCTAAAATTTTACATGTTATCTTGCCAACAGGAAGAAAAGATTCATACGTCATATTAATCAGCTATCTCTCTATCATAGCGAAAACGGAATATCTTTCAAATATTAGGATTTGCTTATTCATGCGTTAGGACAATATACACTTGCAGATTGTCCATGTGCACACAAATACAATAAGTCTTTCTGGATCATTAAATATTTTCAAGCTTATTATTTCTTTAATTTGCGGGTGATAGTGATGGAACATTTTCAATCTCCATGCATGTGAAACAAATAATTTGGTCTATTTGATGGGACCCTACAATCATCAGTGCACAGGAACAGAACAAAAATCCTGGGGTGGTGTATGCAATCCCAAGTTTGATCCCTTGTAAAATATTGATGTTCTAGTTAAACAAGTTTCATAAAGTTTTTTCAGTTTTAAATTCTTTGAACTCTTATAATTGAGTGAGGAACAAAATATATTTATATACATCTTATACTGTTCATAATTTGAGATAGTAATATATAAAGAGGCAGGCACAAGAAACTAATAAAAAACCTGTTGATTATGATCATCATGATTGAAGTGATAATGACGGTGTTGATGACGCTCTGTAATATTATATATAGTCTTATCTTTAGACTTGTTCTGGTGACAGATATTGTGAGAATAGTTTTAAGAAAGTGAAGAGAATGAACCATGAAATGTATTATTTTTCCTTTCAATGTCTTTTTCTTTTTCTTTTTTTCTCCTAAACTCAATATCTCTTTTGTAAATTTTTAAAACAGTACATCAAAATATATAATCATATAATGTACAATAAAAAGCACATCAAACATATAATATAATTGTTTTTCCAATATCTTTATCAAAATATTAATTTATTCTAAAAAAACAATGATCTATAAAATCAATAAATATTTTCTGCTTTTTCTTCCTACAGGCTTTTTTTTCTTGCATCTTTATATTTATTTAAAAAGAAAATATTGTCTATAATGTGAATAAATTATGAATTTACTCTTTCGAAAGCTTTTCAAGATGAGTTTTCTAAAATTATATTTTTGGAAGATTATTTGAAATGTGTTGGAATCACTTTTAAAGAAATGTTTCAGAAAACTAATTCCATAACGTTTTTAGAAAATTTTCAAAAATTTCATCTCAGAATATTTTTAAAAATTCATTCCAGAAAGTTTTTAGAAAAATGAATCTAGAACTGAAATCATATATATATATATATATATATATATATATATATATATATATATATATATGTGTGAAAAATTATTTCATAATTTAACTCTTCAAAAAATTCCAGAATAATAAAATTATATTTTAAATATCATAATTTAAAACTTAAAAAAATTATATATTTTCGGATTCATTCGTTCAAAAATTTTCTAGATTTTTAATCTAGTATACTAGTTCAATAAAACCCTAAACTATATTATCTTTTCAAATAAATATATGTCATATTTTTAGTATTAAGAGTCTAGACAGCCCAATAGGGCCTAATATGTTAAAGTAGCCTCACCACTCTATATTTTTCTTCTTACACCACAAAATTTACTGTGACACCTCTATTAATTTCACAATGGTCTTTCTCAAATATATTTATATTCGAGAAAACCCTTGTTTTGTTCATTCTCGAAGAAGTGTTGGATATTTTATCAGAACTTTTTTCGATAATGGTACGAAACAATAGTATCGTTGAAGTAGATATATTATTAACTCTAAATGGAAGGTTAATCTCTGAAAAACTCAACACATGTTTATTTATACACTTATTATAAGAATTATTTTATCAAATAATATATTCACATGAATTTCTTGAAAAAAAAATCATAAATTAAAACTAATTTATACACAAAGTTAAAAAAATAAAAATGATATGAAAAAGCTATTATAAATTAATTGTAACATGTATAGGTAAATTTTTTTTCTTAATTTTTTTTCCTGTTTTTATAAAGAAACTCAAAATTTAATAAGTTTATTATGAATATAAATAAGTATTTTAATTATTAAATATATATTATGTTTTAAAAATTATCTTAGGAACTTATTTTATATTAGACAAATATTTTAAAACATTATTATCAAGTGAATCTTGGTTTGTTGGATTAAATTAATATTCTAATATTAAAAAAATAATATGTAAATAGTTTCCACATATTATAGTTTTGCATATTATTATGGTACTAACAAAAAAAATATTAATAGTTTGTAGATATATAAAATGATAAACAAATAAGTCATTTTAATAAAATGATTTATATGAATATTAATGAGAAAGTTATTTTTTTCTATTATTAATTATCATTAAAAATGTTAGAAAATATAAAGAAATAATAAAGTGTAAAAAATGACATTATTATCTATATGATAGTTAATTTGCAAGATTTTATAAAATATTTACAATATCACGTATTATAAGATATTCATCAGAGTGAAAAGCTTGAATTTACGCCAACAAATACTGATCTAAATTGGTAGAAAAAGAACGAGGAAACACATTATTTTTATTTATTTATTTGAGAATAATATTATCTTTATATAGTGACTAAGATTTCACAAAAGATTATATACATTTATAAAAATTATTTAATCGACTAAAAGATTATATATCATTTCCTCATCATATCCTCAACGTTATCATCTTCTAAATCACACTATTATACTAATAAATACCCCTAAATATTTTCAACAACCAATGCTAATATCTCATCATACTTTTCAACTTCATTTTTAAATTTTTTCATTAATACAGTGGACTAACGTCAGGGTGTCAGGGATAAGTAAATATTTATGAAACTCATATATGAATAAATATATATAAAAATAATTTGAGTTGGACTGTGGGACTTAAATTACACAAAGTTGATTATATGACTGAGAAAAACATATACATATAATGTTATATTCTGTGTTTCAGATTTGAAACTTATTCATAAATATATTGTGTTAGATAATCATTAATGCTAGATTAGTTAAGTTGGCATAGTATTAGTGAAAATGGAAATAATGACGAACTTTTTATTCAAATTGAAAGGAAAAAGATTGATATTATCTCATTCAACCAAACCACTGTCAATGCTTATTCGCTGACTATTACAGTGTATATATATATATATATTCTAATAGTTCCTTAATTCTGTCAATCTTTGCAAAAAACTAAAGGCATTTGCCTCAGCATTCTCAACTAATGAACTATACACCAAAACTACTCCCACCAATTACTAAATCTTGAAAAATGCTTATTAAATTTCCACTTCAAACAACCTTTTCTTTTATTGTCCTTGATAATAAATAAATGAGAAATGCTACCACCTTTTGACCCATTCTTCTAAACATGCTATTATTTGGTGAATATCATACAAATCCCACGAAGGAGAGAATGAGACTTACATAATCGTGCAAGTCTTGCATGAATTTCACCTAATAATAAAATGTGTTAAAAAAATGCGTCCAATGGTGCATTATTACTTGCATTCCTCATAAATGAATAGCATATCCCTAATCGCATGTAATAGGTGCAAACGAATGATACGAACGAAATCATGGCCATTTGATGAAATTTGGTTCATCTGAAGACAAGATGGTGGCATGTATTATCACAGGGGTAAGGACAATCAATGGCCTTAACAACTGCTCGGTCAAAATACCAGTCTCCAACAGCCAAAGCAATTGCCTGCATATTGTCAACGCATATATAGTTTAGAATTAGACAGGAAGGTTTTAAAATTTAAAAGGGAAGCATGAGAAAATTGCATATACTAGCTTCAGTGATGAAAGACAGACACAGAATAGGATTAGATGCAGTGCCATGGAAGATTATAGAATCAATAATACTGAACGACATACTTTGGTGTATGGCTAACTGTAACAGATCACAATGTTGAGTTGCACAATTATAGTGCATGGCTTTAGCTTTCTTCTAATTTTTAATTCCTTTTCTTTTTTTCTTTCTGAACCAGCATGTATCATGAAATGGGATATCGCCACTGTTTAAAAGAACAATTTCTTGGTCCATAGCTGATGGACAAGCATAAATAAAGAAAAGTACTTCAAAGTAATTGATACGTCATAAAAGCAAACTCTACTTCAAGGTAGGAGGATGAAATATTGGCAAGCAAACACCAAAAAACAGATTCCATCAGCAAACATATATATGGCCAATAAACAAAAGCATGCATTTAAAATTTCCTAAAACTTCTCTCAAGGTGAATATATTGAAAAATTCGTATCATCATTAAGTAATTGTAAGCTCAATCAGGTATTCAAACTCTTCCGCATACCGAGATGCAATATTCTTAACTAAAACTGGATTAGAGACAGGATGAGGCACCCACCTTGTTACCGACAACAGGAGAGTTGTCCGCAAACCATGTATCCTGCCTCTCAGATTGGCAATGAGCAAAACATGAGTTTATGAACAATCCATTCTGATATGATCTTGAGAAGCCTTTCATAGCATTAAGCATTTGATTCCTGAATCCTGCATTAGATACAGTGAAATAACTTGTTACACTGACTAATATATTGTAGACATTTTTGTACTTCTAATGAAAGCAATCTCATACGTCAAACCACCTTGCAAATATTGGATTTGTGAAGCAGTACATTTAGCATGATTTAATCTACAATCATGCCAATAGCCACGGGGATCTGCTGATGAAGGAGCTAAGCTTGATTGGATCTGTTGATAAACAGAAAATATTTTCAGTATCAAGCCTACAATAGAATTAAAGCAAGAATTATCAGGAATTAAGACGACAACTAGGTGACAACATTTACCTGCCATGAGTCATAGGCAGTATTAAGAATGAATAGTGGGGTTCTAACGCCGGCAATCAAGTTTTGAGGGAAGAAGCACTGAAAGAGGGGGAAAAGAGATACATCACTGAAAGGCCAACTCAGAGCAAGCAACAAACTATGGATCATCATATCCCCGGAAATCCATTCAAATGAACTTGTTTTTCTATATTTTCAGAATCAAAGATATCAATGACTACCAAGGTGGGATCGAGGTGATTAGTACAACTGGCCGGCAGATTCTTCTGCACTCCCTGCAATGAATGAACAAAATATTTACCATCAAGCTGCAAGAGTTATAAGCATATTAAAATGGCCAAGTTTCAAACCTTACGAACTAATTGGCATGTGGCAAATCCTCAATTCATGTTAAACAAAGATTTTCAAAATTCAATTTGACCGCAATCAATTCCGACTGAGGTTGGGGAAAAACCTCGCGAAAAATCCATGATAAAAACAGCATGTATCAAACATGGAGTTTGAGTATAAATGACATTTTATTTGACATTAGCTTACGTGAAATAGTTTAACCATTTGTTTTTAGTCAATTGTTAAGATGACCACAAAATAGGAAATGTTGCAATGCATTTTGCTTTCATGACATAATAAATTGAGGTACCTGCAACCCTACGACACCACTGAAAAAATTCCTGATGGTATGTCCCCTAGACACGTCAATCCTGTCATTCAAAGGGGGAATTAACAAAAAATTTAAGGACCAAAAATCCTGTGGTAACAATGGAAAACCATTCATGAAATGAAATAGTGCAGTTAGTCACATACGCATCAAGAAATAACCCTGCATCACTGAGACACTTCACTTTGGTAGTGTGTGGGAAAAAACCTCGAAATTCATCACAGTGTATAATAGTAGCCAGACCACCAGCCGAGCATCCAGAAAGAAGAGCCTGAACCAAAAATAGTAGTAATATATTGTGAGAAGAAAGATTAAGCAGCAATGTATGTATGCATGTGTGTGCTTACAACCTGCTTGGCAAATCGCATTCCCTTTGACATCAAATCTTCAATTGCAGCCAACCATATACGTTGTCCTCTAAATTGCAGTTGAGCAGCCTGTTTCAGTAGATGATATTTGCAAGTAAGTATTATCCAATGTAAAGCAATGTTCGTGAAGTCAATATTTTCTTCCTTACTCGGAACTTTTATGATAAAATTGTGCTTATCCACGCCAAACTATATCCAAAAAGATGAATGTATCTACAGCTACATTAACAGATGATGATACAACTTAAAAAAAAAAACTAAAGAAAGTCGGAAAACGGAAAAGTTCATCTGTAGAAGAAAAGAAAATTAAGGCCTTGTCTATACCAGAGCCTTGCAGACATCTCCAAGAAACATGTCAAAAATGAAAGTTTCAAAAAGAACGGAAGCTGAAAAATAAGAGAATTAAGCAGAGGTATCTTATGTTTCTTCTTCGGAGTTATCAAATCTATTTACTGCAAAAATGTTATTGCAGAACTTACTATTATTAGGTAATTTAACATCATTTCAATTTTCAATAACTCCAAATCGTCATAGTTTACCTTATGTTCACCATCCCCGGCAAACGATGCACCATCACAATAACGAATTTTCACTCTGTTCCAGTTGAAAAAATCTGCAACCACAGGGAACGACACTAGGGATGAGGGACTGGAGATGGAAAAAGGATAAAGAGAGAAGTTCTGGTAGTTTAATTGAATGAAAACCTGGATTATCTTCAGCGCTATTGCTTAATATTCCTGTAAACGGAATCTGTTTCTCCATGAATGTTGATGACCCTCGCCGTGTTTTCTTGCGATAAACACATGATCTAACGTCATTACACCACCCACCTCCCTGTTACAGGATTTTCATTTAAATATCCACAGAATTATTTATGACACAAAAGGGAACTAGCGTCACGAACACACGAAAACAACGGTACATACATGTTCAGATCCCAAATTATTTTTCTGAGTATCTTCAATCATTGTCTTTTCACACACAAGAATAGTCGATTCCGGAATATTTTAACTACAAATGCTTACTCAACAACCATTATACCAATAAACTTACGTTGGATATTATTTTGGTATACACATCTTAATCTATTAAGAAGAAGTAATAACAAGCACGTGCTATAGATCAATTTGAAAACCCAAATTCATTTTATTGATACCTCTAAATTAACGATCCAGCTGTTTGCTCCTGATCCATATCCCCGATGTAAATGATAACCAGGCAATGTTCCATCCAAGCAAACTGCCACAGCAAAAAGAAAAGAAATATATATAACCAAATTAAAGGGCAACAAAATCTTAGCTATTACCCAAAAATAAGGCTCAGTATATGCTTCGTTTTTCAGTGATAAAAGCTGTAGAGCAAGAAAGCACCCCCCAATACTACTAGTGGACACCATTGGCATGATGGGATTGCATGAGATCCACTTAGAGGATTAGTACATAGGCTCATTCAAGTAGTTTCACTATGTAGTAACTAGTCCCTAATGACATGATGGGACTGCATGCATAGATCCACTAGTACATAGGCAGAGACAATAAGTAGTTCCATTATGTTGTAACTACTCAAATAGTCCCAAGGTGTGAGGGGATCTTACAAGAAAAAATTGTCCACCAACTAGAGAAAGTTACATCACGGGATTCAAATCTAGACCCATGCGAAAGGTCAAAATTCATAGCAGATCCTTAACCACCCACATTGGTTCTATATATGCTTTAATCTCTAAGTACATGCCCTCGTATTTAGCCAATTAAAACTCAATTGAAATGAACCATATGCAACAAGCCTTTGAAGCAATTTCTAACTAGATAAACTACATTGTAAAACAACAATGGATCTTACTAAAGCAAGAACCGAACAGCTAATCAACTCCGTTTCCCAAACTCCCATGAGATGAAAAATAAGAGGTTAGAGCTATATGGTACCTGCTCCTTTGGCAGCAGCACTTTGAATGAGTGTGAGTCCTACCATGAGAGGAAACCTCCCAAAGAGGGACGAATATGCTTGTTCTTGAGCCTCCAACAAAGAGAACTCGGTTTCATTGAAGTGGTGATACTGATAGGCTGAAAAGGCATCAACCCAGAAGCCAAAAACAAGTGCTGCAACAATGCCAATCCAAAAGAGGTTTCCCATTCTGGCTTTGCTGCTGGTGCGAGTAATGCCCAGTTGGCACAGCAGAATAAGCCAGAAGGTGTAGTTTCCTTGGTTAACTAATGGACCAAACAATGCACTATGCGCCAAATACACAATAGAGAAATGTGGGAAGGTTTTATAATAAGAGAAGAAGGAAGAAGAAGAGTATTTATAGACATTGAACAGTTTTTGCCGGGCTTTTTAAGGTTTTAATTACAGACAGCGCGTTTCAGATCTTAAGGTTGCAAGAGGGACAAAATTTTCACACACTGTTTTAGTTCTAATTTTTTTTATTTTATTTTAATAATTACTACTAATCTACTATTAATCAGTTAGACTTGGTTGCAGTTTAGTTTGGTTTGTACTTAAAAAAATCTCTTAATCAAATTGTCATAAAAATATTATGTATAATTAATTATAATATTTATAGTTTTAATTGTTTTTATATTTAATTTACAAATAATAATACATATCTTATATTATAAAAAATATTTATAATAAATATTATTTTATATTTTAGTTTTAATAATATATATTATTACGTAAAGTATTGATTTTTAATTTAACTGCTTCTCTGCACCCAGCTCACAATCACGATTTAGCAGTTCTAGTGCTCTACGTTTATTTTTTATTTATTTTTTTCTACATATAGTATTGAAAAATTATTAATGTTTAAAAAACTAGAAAAATAAATATAATTATAGTTATTTTGTTTGTATATTGGTAAAATAAGTAGTAGTCCAAAGTGAGTTATTGGAAATATTTAATATATATATATATATATATATATATATATTTTTTTTTTTTTGGCTCTAAAATAAATACCTGAATAATGAATATTTATTAAAAAAAATATTGTAACTAATTTCATAAAATATGTTTAAATATATTTTTCAGTTTCTTATATGAGATGGCTTTGATTTTAGTCTTTTGAATTTAAACTTGATTTTTTTAATTTGTATTCTTACCATTAAATATGGTATTATATTTTTTTTTCATAACATTTATTTGGACGAGAACTAAATGTTAGGTTTACATTTAAAGAACTAAATATAAAATTAATCTACAATTTAAAAAGTAAAAATATATTTAAACCTTTCTTTATGTATATTTGTTTTTTAATATAGACTTCGTTATACATATTAAGCCTGCATATGCACGGTATCACGTGTGAATTAACTGTGTTTTATAAAAAAATGTTAATTATATTTATCACTGTTAAGTATTTCCAGGTTAAATAGTAACAAAATTTTACGAGCTAATCATTTAAAAAAATAGGGTAATATTTTTAATTCAAAATTTGAAAGCATTAAATCATAAATCTTTCTAACTTATTTAATTTTCTCATTTTTATACTAACAAGACAAATAGAGTAAAAAATATTAATTTGATTTTAAAAATCAAGTTATTTATAATTGAAAACAAATCCTAAAATACCCGTTATCCAATAAAATTTTAAAATTTCTAATAATAAACCAAAATCTCTTACACAATTAATTACAAATGCTTTGCAGCAGTAAAAACCTATTAATAAATAAGAAAACAGTTCAATTAATTAAAAAAAATTGTATGAAAACTTCAAACTCATTATGGAATTCTCAACATTATTTAACGGATGTTTTCTTTCATTGATTTCATTTGGAAAAATAACATCTTCCGTATTTATTTTTCTAAGATGATGTTACATTTGTATTTATATTAGTTAATCCATTAATTAATTGTTAATTAAAATGTTATATTATTACAAACGGTTTTTATTCATTAAGACAATAAAAATGGGCATGGTTTCACATATCAATTTATTGTGTTTATATTCAATCATTGTAAATTTCTGAAGCATAAATATTCTTCATAGACAATTTTTTTCCACTTTTGTTGCGCTGCTCATTGCTTCAACATGAGAAAGTATGTATTATTATTTTTTCTCTTATTCATATGAATTTCTTTCCATAGAAAAACTTCAACCTATTTATGTGCTATTTGATCCATTTTTACTCTTCAACTTCTTTGATTTTTTTCCCTCTCTTGTTGTTTTCTTTCATTTAAGTCTTTGTTATGATTCATTATTATGCATATAATAAATAACTTTTCATATTTTAGTGAAAGTAATTATATCTATTAACCCTTTTCATTTTAACTATGAAATTTATTTATATTACTTTGAGTTTGATGGGTTGACATTTTGTTGCAGCAAGAGTTACATGATTACTTGCCATTTTTTATTTACTAAAGAAAAAAATGGCAATTTCAAAAATTATATTATATATTAGTGTTTATTGTGTCTAGAGTTCATAGGATACTGATTTTTCGTTCTCCTAATTTCGTATCAAGAAAACAATTTTATTTTTCAAGTTTATGATTTTGCTTATTTCTTTTTAATCTTTGAACACATGAATACTTTTTTTTCACATTCACGAGCAATTAGGAAAAAAAAATATTTGCTTTCATGGTATTTCATTCTTATATTTTTTTTTGTCATAAAAAAAAGTATACAAATAATGTTAAAAATAATTTTTTTTATAAACACTCTATAACTCTTATTAATAAAGATATGTGATATATTATATTTGTTTAGAATGAAGAGGGGTTTATACGTAAATATAGTATTTAATAGTTATACTTGCACTTTGGTTGGGTTGAATCTAAAATAAACTTGAAAATCAATAAGTATGAAAAAAATTGTTTGAATTTAGGTTATACTTTTTTAATTTAATTTTCTTTTAAATTTGTTTAAATTGATTCATCTAGCCAGAGTAATTTCGACGACTCTAGTTAAGATTTTATATAATTAAATATGTGATAAATTATAACATGTAAGTGAACAAAGATATTGTTTTATAAATTAATTTTAAAAAATTAAAAATTAAATATTTAAGTAAGCATATATAACATTTTAAAATCATAATATTTAGCGTGTAAAATCAACATCAAATTTAAAAATTAATTAAAAAGTTGGTTGAGGAATTGGTAAACGAATCATCATCTTAATAATAGTCAATTAACTATGTGACTGGAATTTGATGTGGACTCCATTTAGGGTTCATAATCGCAGACGAAGTCAAGGAAAGAAAGAAACCAAGTTCTTGAAGCACTTGTTATATTTCCTAAACCTGATGCCACGCCCAGTTTATAGTGTATGAAGCAAACAAACTGGTATTTATTTTTCTTTCCTTCTTCAGCTACTAGGGTTACCTAACTCTTCTTTTCAATGACCAAATTAGGTTGCTGAAATTAATCTATAAATTACAAAAAAATTGTGTTACATTTTTATAATCTTTGTTTGGGTAAAAAATAAAATTATATGAATTTAACGCGGGCAAAGACTTGGTCGAGCGACAACAATTGCTTTTCAACGAGCCCCGCATCACTAGACCCAAAAAAACGACACTTGGTGTCTTCGTTTCGTTCACGCAACATCTACTTTTGTTGTTTCGCTTGTGTGTATCTGGTGCATAGATTTTTTGTGTTGTTGTGTCTTGAGTGAAGACACCTAAACATACATTCACGCTAGTTCGCACATTCCTCCACGCAACGCATATAAACCAAGTTTTGTGGACATTTATGGAGTCTCTCTTGTGCTGAATACTCTATCTATCCAAGTCAAGTGGGTGGTGAAGTTTATCCATGACTTAATTGTTTTATATGTTGGTGTTTTCATGTAACTATCTAAGTCTTAATCAAATTTATGAATATAAGTTAGGCCAATAGAACCTCATTTGAGTGTCAAATACTCAAGAGAATTAATTTTATTAGTCTAAATTACTGTTTTTTTTTTAATGGGATTTGTATGAGACCACGAGGATTGAATTTGAACTACCTATTTTAAGACCGCAATGACCCGTAAGTTAAGATGGTCAAAAGTGTCAAACTTTTAATAATGTTTGCTATGATCACGTGCTATAGATACAAAATATTAATGTGAAAAAAAAAATAATAGAGAGAGAAAGATAACGTAGGTGCATGTGAGATCTGTGCTTATGTGAACTCTCCTAATGGCAGAGACGCACACGACTCAGCTAGCCACAAGTTTAAAATTTTATCATCCAAATTTTTATAATAACAAAACAATATTGTTTCACTCAAAATGATCATAGAATGAAAATATGACCATATTTTTTATAAATAAAAAGAATCTGTTAACTTAAAATTTAACTTCACAAAATAAATAAATAAATAAATATATATATATATATATATATATATATATATATATATATATATATATATATATATATATATTAAGATTTAAGAATTGTCCAATAATCATGTGCGTGGATGCGTCGGTGGTAGTTCACTATGGTTCGTCTCTCTGATGGTCTCTGTGAGTTCCTAATAAGTTATTATAAGTCAATGTTTAGTACTTTATCATTGAAGTGCAGTAAGATTTCCACTGTGTAGAAAAGAAAATTTTAAAACTGTTTTTCTATATTTCCTAATATTTTAACTTTGAGATCTATGTTATTTTAACTTCTGTCAGTTTAGGTTTTTCAAGGTGCTTTTAGCTTATATTTTATTCGAGGTTAAAGTTAGAAGTATAATTTTTATGTGTTTTATTATTATTATTGTTATGTTATTGTTGCATTTTCACTTTCGGTTAATGACCTAAGTTCTGGGGATTATTATATTAGCCTCTTCAAGTAACTTAAATTTTTATTCTTTGTTCTCCACGTAATAAAATCTCCTAGGGTGAAACTTTGAATTATATTAAGTTCTATGAAAAAAGATAATGAATTATAAAATATTTTTTTTATTGATTTAAGTAGTGAAGTACTTTGTAATTATCTTCTCACCAATAATATTATTCAGATACGAGAACTTGCTCCCTAACATATTTTGACAGAAACTTGGAAAAAATTCAATACGCTAAAGTTAATGTAGGAAAACAAGTATACTATCTCTATAATCTTGGACAGAGAAAAATGTTATATTTTCTTTTAAAAAAACTTTTTAAAGATTTAGGGTTGATGATAGCATGAAGGTACTGCATTCAGATGAGGTACACGAGGACGAAACCGTGCATCCGGATCTTGAATCATAATCAAATTTATATTCAGTTAATTAAAAAAAAAAATGCCCATTTCCTTTTTTCTATATTTGTTTTATAAGAGGACAAAATAACTTATTTCTACACATGGCTTGGCTTGTCTTTAGATGAATAATACAATGCATTCCCCACCATCCCCTAGCGGAAAAATAAAAATAATTTTAGGACAAGCTTAAATACATGACTGTATTCTTGCAAAATTAAGGAAATATATATATATATATATATATATATATATATATATATATAAATAAAAGATCATTCCTATTATTAAAATAACTTTTTTTAACAATAATTTTTAATCATTGTTAAAAATTAATAAATTTGTCAATTTTAAATAATTATAATAGATGATTATATTTATAACGGTCGTTGTATGTTACAAATCTTATTTTGCTTTGTCATAGTAAACTTAGAGGTTTTCTCACATTAAATCTAAAAGTTGTTATAACAAATAAATAAGTAATACAACAAACCTACAAATTTCGTTACGACAATTTTGTTTTATCATTATTATTCTTCTACAACAGAAACTTCTATTACTCTCTTGTTGTTCCGCTGCAACAAACCTATAAGCTTTCTTCACCTCCTCATTACTATTCTTCTAACTCAATAACGTGTCTAGTAGAATATTTTCCTTTACCTCTATCTCAACAATGTATTTCATTGTTATTCTCCTTATGACAACTTTAGGTATATTTAAAACATGTGGTGTAGACATTTACGTTACACGGTGGAGAGAAATACTTTAAGAAAAAAAGAAAGAGAAATAAGTAAAAAAGGAGTTTAATCACAATGAACAAAGAAAGAGAAAAATTGAAACAGGGAGGATAAGAGAAAAAACGAAAAAGAGAATTAAAAACGCAAAGACAAAATGAACAAAATGAACGATTTTGAAAATTTTAACAAGACATACGATGACTGTTCTTAAATTATCATTGTCATATATAATATATGAGGACGGTTCTTCTATAACCGTCGTTGTATATGACATATAACTATAATTATAAAAGAACTATCTTGAAAGTTTAGACATGTGACGATGATTATATTTATAACCATCGGCATATGTTAGTGTTTTGTACATATAATGATGGTTCATTAAAATCGTTGTCATATGTGTTTAACAACGCTTTTTTATAATCATCATCATGACATACGATAATAATTAAAAATAAACAATCATTAAAAAAATAAGAATAAATTCAAAATTATCACTATATCTTTTTCAACAACAATTCATATATCATTATCATTAAAGAATGTTGTTTTTTTTATATTATAGTCACCAAAAACACTAATGGAAATATTTTTTTTAATTAATTTTTTTTTATATTATATTATTATTTTTTATTAAAAATATTTTCGTTCAAAAAAAGCAAGTATTTATCTGATATTGGTTGCTCCAGAATTAATATTGACAGAAAAATAGTGTACTTTAGTAAAAATAAATAAAGAATGTGGAGATAATAATTACTGTAGTATAAAAGATATATGAAACTAAGTAGTGAATGAAAAACGGTATTTAATAATTTGTTGACTATTGTTCACTTATGTTTCTTTCAACTTTAACTGTAGCATTTTATTAAAGTATGAATATTGATGTTTGATATATACTTAAAAAAAAAAAAAAAACTACGTTTACGTACGAGTGGTTTTTTTTTTTTTTTTTTACATATTTTAACGTTTTCTAACAGGACTATTTGCTTTTTGTTTTTTTCGTAATTTGCATAAATGAGGACTCTTTTTATATACACTTTCTAAAACGTCGTAGATATATTTGACGTATGTTTTACATTATACCAATCTTTATAAATAATATTACTATGTTTCATCAAAATACAATGAACCACGCCTATCTATTTGTCAAATTCAACCACACTTATTTATTATTAAGAAGGTAAAGAATATTTTAAGGATAATCTTTTACTATAATAAAAGGATAATTTTTTACTTAACATAATAATAAAAAAATAATTTGACGTTAGGTACGATATCATGTTAAAATTTTAATATAAAATCAATTAATAATATATAAAATAGTTTAACAGATATTTAGATATTTAAATCATATTTATACAGATAATATAGAATTTTTAATAGTTATAAGAAGGAAAAAGAATTTTAAAAAATATAAAGAATTTAGTAAACTGCAATAATATAGATTGAATTTAATCAATATTCAATAATAAAATAAATTTAACCTAAAAATCTATATTCATTAAATTAATTTAGATTTTTTCAATTTTAATTTTAATTATATTAAATTTGTATTTATTTAATAATTTAATTTAGATAAAATTAACCTAACTTAATTTCATCCCACTCTAAATAATTTGATTTAATCTAATATGATTCAATTTGGTTAATTTAACTTATATAAGAATTAAATGGATCATATTTAACCTATTCAAAATTAATTTGTCCATGATTCAAATTGACTGACTTAACTTAAGTTTAACTAGATTTAAAACAAATAAATTTGATTTAACTGACCCGATTTAACAAAATTATATTTAATCTAACTTAATTCGACCTAATTTAATCAAGTTAAATTTGAATAAATTGATACAGGTTTCATCTAACTTGATTTAATTCTATACAATCTACCTCTTTTGCTCCACTCGACCTACCTTACTTAGTCAAACTAATGTCGAACTAACACAATCTTTCTTGACTTGACACACTTTGACGTGACTAAACATAAATTATATTTATCTTACTTAACCTAGATTTATCAAATCCAATATGGCATTACTCAAGTTGTTATTTGTCTATCCGTTCCAACTTAACTTGACTTAGCATAACTCAACTTTATTATGTTTAATCTAACCTCATCTAATAAATTAACCAAATCCAATATAAGTAGACTCGACATGACTTAAGTTGTCTCAACCTAACCTATATTTGTTAAATTAGTCTAAGTCAATTGACTAATAAGCCAATTTTACCTAATATAATTTAATTTTACCTGATTTAATATTACGTCATCGTACTTTAGATTGAGTTTAAATTTTAAAAATTTAGAAAGTCGATTCAAAATAGAATTGAGATTAATATAATAAAATATATTTAAAAACAATTAAATTTAAATATTAAAACTTTGTTTCACCTCTCCTTTTTCTTTTAATGAAGAAGCTTTTATACAAGTTGAGGGAGAGTTGCTTGAAAAAGGAAGGAATAAGCCTACAAATCAACTAACTAAAATATAGAGACAAGAATACGATTGATAGCATTTTTTGTGCACGTGAATTGGTTGATGATGAGTCAAGTAGTTAGTTTTAATTCCACTTACACATTAAACGTTTACAAGACCTAGTCAAAAGGTTGAATGTTTTACCTAGGTCACCCTCACTTTCAATTTCAAAACATTTTTTCACATAAAATGTTATTGGGTTTCTTTACTCGTAATATGCTAGATATATTTGGTTTGTAATAAAAATTAAAATCTGAATAATTATATCTATTTAGAATTAGATCATAATATTTTTTTCTTATTTTTATAAAACATATATTCTTTTTATCATGAAGATAAGATATTTTTTAATATTTTAGATAAATATTTTATTTCTGTTCTATAGTCTTTATTAGTGATAATTATATTTCTTGTTTAGACAAAATATTTGCCGTTATTTTTTTAATAGTAATTTTTTTTATCATTATTTGTTACTATTTTAAATTCATAAACAATTATACTTTTAAAATTTTATTGGTCTTTCTTTTATATTAATTTGATTATAAACTATTCTATAATTAAATACTATCTATTATACTTTGTAAATATTATAAGTTAAATTGTGAACATTTTATCATTCACTGTGTTGAAATTTGATGTGTTTTACTGAAACTATTTCCAACAGATGTCACACTAAAGCTGTCTTACCATGCATGCATGAGTGAATCTAACTTTACCTAAAACTGTTCTATGAAATAGTATTGATAGATTTGGTTCTCATACCAAATAACTTAAATAGTAAGCAATGGCATGCTGGTAATCATGCAACTGGAGGCTCTTTGAATAAAGCCAAGTTATGTATTCAAACAAGTTTTATCATCCTTAAACATAACATATTTAAACAAGTTTTTGGTTTTGATTTTGGATGTTATTGAAACAAAATATAAAGCTACGAGTATATGTACTAAAAAAAGTATGAAGTAATTAAAAAGTTTAAAGAATTTTATGGTTAAGAGACAATAAGATAAGAGATTGAGATATACTTATATTGATAATTGTGGTGAGTATCGTGAAGTTTTTTATGTTTATTGTGAATGATAGTAACAGTCAATAATTTGTTTGGTAACTGATTCAATTGAGTTCTATTAGAATCAATAAAAGATTGTAAATTGTGGATTCTTGTGTCGAAAATGTTTTTTTATAAAGATTTTAAGTGAGTCTCATTATGTTAAACAACGGTGTAAATAAAGTCATTATCAAGTATTCATAGAAGAAATGTTTCTATTTAAGTGTGCAATGTACCAATTTGAAAAAAGTTATACTTTAGCTCGAAATTGGTAATAATTCAAGAATGAATTGAAGTCTAATATCGAGTAAATATGAAAAAATTAATAAAATAATAAATAAAAAAGATTTGTAATCTACTGTCTTAAGATTTTAAAATTTTGGATTATATTTTTTATATGATTGACTTATATCCCATTATTAAAAATATATCTGTTATTAACTCCATAAAAAATATCCAACGTAATCAAACAATTAAAGTTTTATTTAAATATTTTTAATAAATAACTTCTCGTATAAATTTTTAATATAAGAAAAAACTTCATTCAGATTTTTTTTACTGCAAAATATTAAAAAATATTGGACCAAAAGTAAAAAAAAAAAATTGCACCTGTCAATCCTATTCATTTACTGAAGGGTCCTATATTATAACAAATATATAACCACTAAACGGATATATGTAAGCTGTAGAGATTAAAACAAAAAAATTTTGCATTAAAATTTGAAATATATATTTTTTTATTAAGGATCATAGATAGATTTAGCAAATTATGGAACCAATATCAATATAAGTTCGATTATTTAAACTAATAATATCATAATTTCTATAATCAACTTTAATGACACTCCACTCATTCAATGAATAATTTCTCATCAACGAATATGAAAGTTAACTTAAATATGTTTTGGTTTGTATTTTTTTTTATATTAAAAATTGATTAGTTATTCCACCAAAATTTAAAAATATGTAAATTTAATTTTTTTTACAATTTTATAATAATAAAAAATATTACTAAATATTCAATTTAAATATTAAAAAATTAAAAGTATAGTTAATCCTTTTATAATTTTGTTAAGTTAAAAAATTATAAGTAAATATTAAATTGAAGTATAAAAATTATATAAAATAGCACATTTTTATTAAATAAAAAATTAATTAATCATTATTAAATATAAGAATCAAAACTAAGTTAAAAAAAAACAATGACAAAAATATATTTAATTCTAACTTATATTCTTAATATTCGTCTTCATGATCGTTAATAAAGTTTAGAATAAAGTAAGATAGAGAAGATAATTAACAATTAATACATTGATAATTATCTATATTTTTACAATAAAAAAGTCACTCTTTTATTTTCAAAAATAAAATATACATATGTTATTCTTTTTAAATAATCTCTCTTAGTATTGTGAAATCATATATAATTTATATTAAATTAGCAAGTAATATATGTGACATATTAAAACTAACAAATTTCTTAAAAAAAAATATATTTAGTTTATTTTATTATTATTTTTAAAGTAAAATTACATTTATACCGGTATAACAACGTATTTATAACATTTATCAGTATAAACAATAAAAATCACACCATATTTTTCATTAAAGAATATAAGAGATGCATATTTTCAATAGTGACATCATTCTTTCATCAAATATTCGAAGTATAATTTTTGTAGTATTCTCCAATCTAGTATAATATATATGAAACTTCTTGAAGTAGGTTCAAGATAATATCAAATCTGATTTTATTTACAAAATAAATGTTTAAATAGATTTGGAAAATAAAAAATAAATAAGATATTAAATGTTGAAATTGATTCTAAAAAATAAATAAGATATTATATTATAAAAATAAGATATAAGTCTTTTTCCGATTACATTTCGAATAAAATATTAAATTTATTATTCAATTAAAATTACCATCAGATATTTGAATATTGTAAATTATAAGTTGGTGTACGTAATATATTTCCATACAAAATTATGTAATCGTATTAGTTTTTTTTTCTTTTTTTATAAGTAAATTAATATAAATAATAATAATAATAATAATTTGATAATTGAATTATTATTATTATTATTATAACAATAATATTTCATATACAATACGATTTGAAATAACTTAAAATAAAATATATGATTTAAAATATTAAATTTAAAGGAAGAAAAACCGTTTTCAGAAACTTATGTTATTATTTCAAATTTAATGTTTAAGAATTTAAAACTTTTTTTTCAATTTTTAGAGACTAAAGTATTTTTTAATTTAAAGAAAAAATTAAAATAGTTCTATATTTGAAGAACTGAACATAATTAAAAAAATTATTATATAAATTTAATTATAATTTGGTATTTATATTTATAAAATCTGTAAGTTTGATCCTAACTTTTTTTATTGTAATTTTCTTCTTTTACTTTTTAATCATTTACAATTTTTTTTTTTGGTTTTAAAAATATATTAAATCACTATCAAATTACATTTGTAAAAAAAAAAGTAATGAATATAATAATTTTTCTTTCCATCTCAATGTATAGAAAAGAAACTTTTTTTATGAATCGGGGTAAAAACGTGAATTCGGATAAACCAAAATGAATAACAACATACTATGAATATTAGTATTGGTTGACACTGGTATATAAGTCATGTTATACTGTTGAATAATAAGTCCTCAAATTCTCTAATTATAGAGAATTATTGTGTTTGGGAGTCCCTAATAATTAAATGAACCGAGATTTTACTATGACTGTAATTTTAGAGAGACGTGAGAGCGAAAGTCTATGGGATTGTCTCTGTAATTGGATAACCAGCACTGAAAATCATTTATATTGGATGATTTGGTGTTTTGATGATTCGTACTTTATTAATTGCAATTTCTGTATTTATTATTGCTTTTATTGTTGTCCCTCCATTAGATATTGATGGTCCTGTTTCTGGATCTCTACTTTATGGAAACAATATCATTTCTGGTGTCATTATTCCTACTTGTTTTACAATAACTGTCCTTATGAACTAATTATTTTACACTTCTTACTTAGTGTATCGTGTTAAAAGAACAAAATAAAATAAAATATAATTAAACTAAAATTAAACAAGATTAGAGATTATTAAAATTATAAGGAATGAAATTTGCATAAAATCGATTGAGAACCAAAAATATAGATAAAAAAATTAAGCGACTTAAATTACAAAAAAAGAATTTATGGATCGAAATTGAGAATTTGGTAAAATATAGGGATTAAAATTATAATTAAGCCTATATTTAATTAGAATGTATTGATAATATAATTTCTTTCATATTAATATATAATCACGTCTCTTCATATATATAATAAGTAATTTAAAAATCATACATAACATGATTTTATCATGAAACTAACACTTAATTGGAGATTTAAAACCAGTTTTCATAGTTATTCTCCAAAAATGTGTTGTTGTATACATGTTATAAATTATACTGGAATATTGGCATGCATGTAGCAAGTGTTTATGATTGAAGTATTTATAATTCGGGTTGCTTATTACCTCAGAGGGGCCAATTAACCATGCAAAGAACAAAGTGGAGAAGATGGCAAACAATGTCCTTGTCAACTAGGACGGTGGTAATAGTATCTTTATCTGCGTTCCTCATGCATAATAACAACTTTTACTCATTCCTCGTTATCATATATCATCTATATATGCTCAGACATTTCAATAAAAATAAACTTAATTTCAGAGAGTAAGGAACTCAACAATAAAAGCATTGGCTTGGGGAAGGCTGTATGAAGTGCTTGAATGACAACTTGATGCTGCCTCTACTAGGCTCTCATACCCACTCTTACTGTTTCTGAGTCCTGCATATACACACATAGAATCAACATGAAGAAAATGAAAAATACTACAAACTCCTTGAAGGGTATGAGTTGATCAAAAGGGAAGATAACTCTTGAACCTGTTGCCTCTTGAATTCATTTTGACATGTGGTTTATGGCTCTGTGATCAAAGAAGGTATCTTTGTACACGTTAGTTTTTCTTGTTTCTCCTGAAATGTCATCAGCAGGCCTTGCCAGCACTGCAACCACACAAGGGTGTTTTGGTTTCCAATGAGCTGAAGTTAGGGTTGGATTTGGACCCCTGCACTGTGCAAACATTTTGCATCCATTTGTGGGTGTTCTTTGGAGTTTAAATTGAGTGAGAGAAAGCAAGGGAATTGAGGAATGAGAAAGGCTTTATATAAAGAAAGCATAGTGCATGAAAAGCATCTTCACACAAAGGTTATGCTCCTGATTAGGGGATAGTGGTATCGTGTGTGTTTCATAACATACTTTAGACTTCTTTGATTAGAATACTAGTATTTTAAGGTTAGAATACTGATAATAAAACTCTAGCTTGGAACTTCTCAACCATTTAACTACTTTTCTGTCTCTTTTAACGCAAGTGCTACTGAGTCTATTGTTCATATAATCAATTATATTACAGGGGTTGTTGGTAGAGTTTAAATTTATTATTATTAAAAAAAATAAAATTACGGTAAGACTATTATTTAAAAATTGAAGTATTACTTACTTTTTACCTACATCGTCCTTTGGTCATAAATGAAATAATTGTGAACATTGCGTAAATATATAGTTCGTACGTATCATTTTACGGGCTTGTTAATTCACGTAATTTTCTTAATACACAATAAAATAATCACACATTATGACATATCTATATAGGATCTTTTAATAACAGCACGGTTCTTTTAAAAGTGATAATTAGCGAGTGCCCTTTTTAATAATATCATACTAGAAAACTATAAGAAAATTGTATTTCTGATATTAGTGGAGGGTGGTCATTAGAAGTAAGTTTGAAAGAGAAGATTCCCTTCTCAACATGTAGCGAATTTGGTTTCAGTTATGTTTTTAGTAGTCAATACTCACCTTTGAAGGACAAGATTAAAACCTGAGCATGTTGGAAATTTGTCTTAGTTAATAGTCATTCTTTTAGCAAGCCAGTAGCCATGACTCTCCTTTTAAGTTCGGTGGGAGGGTTTGCAAGTGGGAATTTTGAGTGACCCTAATAGGTTCTAGGAAAGGAATGAGGAATAGGGTAAGAGAAATGGGAATGCAACTTATTAGCAAGAATTGAATCCCACCATTCTTATTGAGTGTCTGTTTATTCTCTCACTGACTGAAGTATACCAATTAAACACACATCAACTTTAGTCCTCAGAAAATTCCACTGATTTCAAATTAGTTCTAGTAGTTGAAAATATTCCCTCAATATCCTTCACTTACACCAAAATATAAATATAACATGTAAAATAACTATCAATCATATTATTTCTATCACTAATGTGTAGATGAAGTGATAGTAACTGTTAATTTAATTAAAGATTTTAATTTCAAGTCCACAAAAATATAATAATCGTATCTGTCTCAAACCAAGTTAATCGAACATCTACTATATGCAGGATGCAGCTCTACAGACTGTACACTAGTGGAAACAGATCTCAAGTGTGTTATTTTCATGAGTAAAACATTAATAATTTTGTACTCAGTACATATGAAAAAAAAATTGTTTAGAGAAGGTAGGACATGGTAAACAAATATATTCTTCGGAAGAAATTAAAATCTCAATACCCCAACTAAAATAGTTCTTTACATAGATATTCAGACACAAAAAAACATGCAGTTCAAGAGACAGCAGAGTAGAGGCTGCCCTATCAAATTTGTCTAATACACTAATAGGAAGTTTGATTTTGTACCTTTGAAGATGATTTTAACTAATAATTAAAACTTTCATAGCCTAAACATCTTTCTTCCATCTTAGAACAAGTTTGCAAACACAAAATTCAAACAACCACATATAAAGGGGTGAAATGGCCAACCGAGACAACAAATCACAGATTGTATCTAAAAGCAAGCATTGTCTAGCAATCCACCATGGTTAAAGCTCTAACACAGACAACTTAAACAGTTAAAGAAAGCATTGTCTAGCCAACCATTTACACACTACCACCTCAGTTCTAAAACTATTGAAGAAATAATACTATCCTACTGTGATCAATTCACAATAAACACATCCTAGCTTCAGTAAAGGGCAATATGCAATGAGGAGCCACTTTACTCCTTTGCGGTTTTGTTGATCAAGGACTTGTGAATGTGAGGAATGACACCACCACCAGCGATGGTCCCTTTGATAAGGGTGTCCAGCTCCTCATCTCCCCTGATAGCCAGCTGCAAATGCCTTGGTGTTATCCTCTTCACCTTAAGATCCTTACTTGCATTACCAGCCAGTTCAAGAACCTCAGCAGTCAGATACTCAAGAATTGAGGCCAAGTATACAGCAGCAGTAGCCCCAACACGTCCATTGGCCTGGACCCTTTGTTTCAGCTGTCTATGGATACGACCGACAGGAAACTATATTTCCAAACAAATAACAAAGTTACAAAAATATATAAAAATACATATGGATACACACATTTAGTATGGAAAAAAATTACATTTTCAACTAATCAAATGTCATAATAAGTGTGGTTTTTAGATTTGTTACAGTAGAAGGTAACAAACTTCACAAAACTTCATGCACAAAATAAAACTTGAAGTAACCTTCACATAAATGTTAGCCTAAAACCTACAAAATCAGAATAAATTTCAACTTGTGTATGTATCCGAACGAGTGTACCAACTTTCTAAAACCATGATGGATAGACTCTTGTACAAAGGACAAAATACCTAACAACTACAACAAATCCAAGGTCTGACAAACAAAATTATATATTTTAAATATATAATTTTTGTGGGTATAAATTTGTTGTATAAAATTCTCCACACGCAAAACTAGGAAAGATTCATACTTTGTATGTGGTGAATCAGAAATTTTCATATCCATAGCTCCTACCCTGTGTTCTTTATGCAAAACAAAGTAACGAAAGAGCGAAAAAATAGAGTGGCCAGAAGGTTTCAAAAATGGAAAATAGGGAAAGCAAAAAACTTAAAGTAAAATAGAGAAGAAAGAAAAGGGAAAATAAAACCTGGATTCCTGCACGAGATGAGCGAGAAATAGGTCGTTTCTTGTCTTTGTCTTTGTCTTTGTCCTTGCTGGCCGCCGTGGTTTTCGCTGCAAGAAGTCCCTTCCCTCCTTTTCCCGCCATTGGTTTTACCTAGACATCTCAAGGTTAAAATGGAAGATACAAGGCCAAGAGCGGAAACGAAGCATGCATGTGAAGGTATATGTCAAAAGCCAAGAAAGAACTCGGAAATTTAACAGACGGAAATATTCGTAACACAGACAGAAATACCTGCGGGTGAGAGACAGAGAGTTGAAGGTGAAGGAGGAGAAAACACAATCTCGAATAAATCCAACTGAACAGAGTGGGATGTTTATTTATTTCGGTTGGGCAAACGGGCTCGGATCCTCGGACCCAATGGGCCCATCTTTTCAAATATATAAAACCATCAATAAAATTAACCGGACTTGTTAATATATATTTACCCGTGTAGTAACATACCTAAACCTAATATCTGTCCTTTTTCCCTTTCTTTCTTTGTTTTTTTTCTTTTTTTTTCCCTTTCTTCTCCACCATCCATCTTCTCTTCTCTGGCAGGTCCTCCTTCTCAGCCACAGCCACGCCTCCTCTCTCTCACGACACGCCACCATCGCGCAGTCGCGCCTCCCTCACCACTGCGACCGGTCCAGGTTGCAGCCGCCACCACTATCGCGACACGTCGAGGTTGGTCCTCCATTTCATTTTCAATTGATAAAGTTTGATAAATCAATATTTGTTTTAATTTGACTGACTTTAGCTTAAAAATACGAAAGAAAGAAATAGTTCTTCTAGCATGTTAGATTTAATATATATATATATATATATATATATATATATATATATATATATATATATTTGTCATATTATTACTTGAACCCACGGATATGTGTGGGCTTTTGCTAGTAAGCCTACAAAAGAAATATTTATTTTCGTTTAAAATGCGGTCTTCATGACTTAAATTATGCACAAATAATATTACTCAATTATGTCCATTTGAGATATGTAAGAAAAAACAAAAACAGTTCGGTGTTGTTTTGAGGTGTAGGGTTGTGAATTGGGTGATCTCTTTGCTCTAAAACTGCAGTAGAGATACTATATTGCTTCGTGTAAGCTGAACCGTTTGAATTTTATGAGAATTTGTTTTATGTTAATTTTCGGTAGTTTGATGTATCTATGTTACTAAGAAAATATTTTAGACTCTCTTTCCCACTCGATGTTTTGCACATGAATTTGTGTTTTCTTATAATTTTGTCTAAACAGGGAAGAAGCATGGTGTGCATGCTATGGCCACTAGCACATAGAACACGTACATCCATGATTACTTTCACATCTTTAGAAACCCAGATTTTGTGCAATGGAAAATGTTGGATTGAAGGTGTTCCAACGTAGTTGAATCCTTCCGGGTGCTGGAATTGATATCACATTGTCCAAAATGGCTTCACTCTTGTCCAAGTATAAAACCTTACCCTCTTTCTTTTGCACCCTTGTTAAACACAAGCTCAGTTACCACCACTTACACTCTTTCCCAACCCCACAAGTCTCAGCGCCATTGTTACCTGACCTTGTCAATGAGATATCCCGTCTACTCAGTGACCACCGATACCCTCACCATGATCTAGAACTTTCTCTCAATCCATTTTCTCCACAAATTTCCACTAATTTGGTTGAACAGGTCTTGAAGAGGTGCAAGAATCTTGGCTTCTCAGCCCACAGATTCTTTCTTTGGGCTAAATCAATTCCGGGTTTTCAGCACAGTGTTCTGAGCTTCCACATTTTAGTGCAAATCTTGGGAAGTTGCAAACAGTTTGCCATACTATGGGATTTTCTCATAGAAACGAGAGACTCTGGTTCATATGAAATCAGCAGTGAGATTTTCTGGCTCATTTTCAAGACATATTGCCAGGCTAATTTACCAGATGGTGCAATTCGGTCTTTCAATAGAATGGATGAGTTTGGAGTTAAGCCAACTGTTCGTGATTTAGATAAGCTTTTATACTTTTTATGCAAAAAGAATCATGTAAAGCTGGCTCAACAATTTTTTGATAAAGCTAAGAATCGTTTCTCATTAACTGTTAAAACTTATAGCATTTTGATTAGTGGATGGGGTAACATTGGTGATTGGGATAAAGCTCGGGAGCTGTTTGAAGCAATGCTTGAAGAAGGGAGTCCAGTGGATTTGCTTGCATATAATAATTTGTTGGGTGCTCTTTGCAAAGGAGGTCGTGTGAATGAAGCTAGAAATGTTTTTCATGATATGTTGTCAAAAGGTATTGAGCCAGATGCTTTTACTTATTCTATATTCATTCACTCATATTGCAATGCAAATGATGTGCAATCGGCTTTCAGGGTTCTTGATAAAATGAGAAGGTACAACCTTTTGCCTAATGTGTTTACATACAATTGTATTATAAAACGACTTTGTAAGAATGAACATGTGGCAGAAGCTTATCAATTGTTGGATGAAATGATTTCAAGAGGAGTTAAACCAGATACTTGGAGCTATAATGCAATACAAGCTTACCATTGTGATCATTGTGAAGTCAATAGGGCCCTAAGGTTAATGTTTAGAATGGAAAAAGATAATTGTCTTCCTGATCGCCATACATATAACATGGTGTTCAAATTGTTAATCAGGATAGGAAGGTTTGATAAGGTAATTGAAGTTTGGGAGAACATGGTGAACAAAAATTTTTATCCATCTGTCTCAACATATTCTGTCTTGATTCATGGTTTTTGTAAGAAGAAGGGAAAGCTAGAGCAGGCATGTAAGTATTTTGAAATGATGATTGATGAAGGAATACCACCTTATGTTACTACCGTTGAGCTACTGAGGAATCGGCTCTTAGGTTTAGGGCAGTTAGATCACATTGAAATACTGGTTGAGAAAATGAGGCAGAGCACTTCCTATGCAACTCAGGAATTGGCAAATATTATGATTGGTAATCGAACAGCTCATAATACTTTGAGACATGATGAGACAGACATAGAAAGTGACTGAGGAAGTAACTATTTGTTTCTCATAATACTTTCTCAATATTCTATTTTGACAAATATGTGAAGGAAACCGTGTCATTACTGCAGAGCACATAACGAAGATGCTATACCCGTTGGCTATGGTTAACTGATGCATTTTGAGGTGCTAACTAATGTTATAAGTCTTCGATGTAGCTTGTAATGACATATTGTAGATGTAAGGTAATAAGTGTAAAACCCTTGGGAAGTTTGCATGGATCACCTCAGTTTATGCATCATGAAGTAATCATTCCCAGCCTGGTGCTTTCATTAAGGCAGAGGTTATGAGTTTTATACCTTGAGGTAATTTCTGGTTTGGGTGAGATTTAGGATTATGCAACTTCTTATATTGTACAACTGTTGTACGTAGGTTGTTCGTGCATGTGAATTTTGTGAACTTGTCATTTCCCATAACGTTATGGATGAGAAACTGCTCTAGCATATGGATACTACCAAACTGGTCAAGAGGATAAGAGGAAAGGTAAGGGTGTATGTAGCTGATCAAATGGAAGGGGAACAAACATGCGGGAAGAGTTAAGATACTCCGCAACATGGGATATGCCTCCTCCGCCTCCACCCGTTCTTTCTCGCAGCATTTAGAAATTTTGTATATATTTCATATTCTGATTTGGTAAACAAGGAAACCACTTTATATAGTGTAACCGTTACAAACAGCTTAACTATTTTGCTAAGCCAGTAACCATTAACAATAGCTTTAACTAATTAAAAAACAACTAAGTTGACCTGGCAGATAGCCAGTCAACTCGCGACATACAAAATAATAACTGTTACACTTTCTTTGCATTAGCGATCATGCTCTTAATTTGATGTTATTTGAATTGATTAATATATTGAGGAATGAATAGGTTTGGTGGATTTCATCAATAAATTTTCTTGCTTTAAAAAATAAATGATATAAAATTAATGCAAGTTACAATGAAATAGAAATATGTAAGCTGTGGGTTTATGAATGTTCTGTTTTATATAATAATGTATATATTTTAAGTAAAATAAAAGTAATATTATTTTATAAAAAATATATATGTATTATAAATTAATTTGACAAGAATTTATTTATTATAAAAATAAATATTTGATTAAGTTTTTAATAATTAATAATTAAAATTAATTATTATTTTAAATTAATAAATTATTAAAAATAAATAATGATAATAAAGAATAAGTTTTTAATTTTTATTTTAAAATTGAATAATATATTTTTTTATAATTTATATATTATATATAAAATAAAAATTAATTTTATTAATAAAATTTTAATTTTTAAAATAAATTTTAATTTTTATTTAAATATTTCTTAATTAATTGATTTTATATAGGTATCCGTCAAACAAAAATCGATCATTAGCTCGTTAATTTTATCCAGGTTAAGTTTGGTTAAAATTTATTATCGTCAAATTATTTTTCTTGACTAGGTATGTTGGATTATCTGTTTTGACAATTCTAAGAGTAGATGAGTTGTTTTCTAAAATTAAAATAGTAACATATTAAAGTTTTAAAATGGATAATATTTTTAATGAAATGAAAAAAAAAACGGTAAAAAACTACCTCTAAAAGCAAACATTTATTCATTTATTTCTCACTCTTTTGTTTTTTTCTTTCATCTTTCCCATCAAACCATATTTTTTTCTATTTTTCACTTTTTTTCATTTTTTTCATATTCATATTCTCTCTCTTTTATTTTATTTTTTTTAAATTATTTCCATTCAACTTACAATCCTTCATATTCATTAAATCACCAAAAAGCACAAGATAATACTTCCACACTTATTTTTTCACCAAATCTCAAAAATTTGCATAATTCCTTTGACTCAAAGGTTGGATATCAATTTGACTAAGCAGCTGAAAATAAAAAAGACTTAAATTATATTTATATGTTAATTTATAAAACCATTCGTATTTGTGATTATTTATCTAATATATCACCGTGATAGAAAAAGATAATCACAACAAATAGTATTATATGAATTATTCAACCTACAGAACATCTTTTAATTAAATAGTTGTTACATGCATTAGTTATAATAAATTATATTGTGATTAAAAATTTAGTTAACACCGATATCGTAAAATTAATTATATTTATAAATTAAATATTTTTTGAATTATCATTCTAAAATATTAATAAATATAAAATATATAATTTATAAAAAAATATTTAATAAATTTATTTTTATGTAATCAATATAAAATAATAAAAAACTTAATTATTAAATTTTTTGTCAAATTCTTAAAATAAATTTATGTAATTAAGATAAAATTTAATATATGATAAATAAAAATAATAATTAAAATCTATGATTTAATAAAACTTAATTAAAAATAAATTAAAAATAAATTAAAAATAAAATAATTTTAAATTATACTAAATTGATATATATATATATATATATATATATATATTATTTAGAAAAAAAATTTATATTTATCATATTGATAAAATTAAATTGATTAAAAAAATAAAAAAAATGAAAAGTATAATAGGTGTTACCTAATAAAAGTCTCACCTTAGTCTCCTGTTTTTCCTTTTCCACCATCTTTTCTTTGTAAGACAAACACTGTTTAAACACCTTTCATTCCCTTATTCTAAATTTCAAACCAAGTAAACCATTTTCAAAATCTATTTTTCTTTTATCATGCTTACGAGGGACTGAAGATTATATTTTTATTTTATTATCTAATTGTAAAAATAGAAAATATTAAGTTCAGAAAGGATATTTTTTTCAATTTGATTTGTTCCTTATGGTTTGTTTCTTTTTTTCTTTTCCAATGAGAGGGTGATTGCTTAACTGCAATGGTATGTCTTATTAGTGTATTGAGTATTTGAAACTATAGATTCTTTGACTTCATTGAACAATTAACTAAGCACCTCTTAGTAAATTACAATTACAGGTGAATAATTAATAAACTTATAAAACAAAAAAGAACACATTTAAAAAAAAAAAAAACTTTGACTCTGTTCACAACAGACAAGCAGATGGTGCCAGAATGAACAGTGCCAATCAATCATACAATAAGCACACATGTAGGATAAGAGAGATTTCAACCACTATCTATTTCAGTGTTTTCACATAAGATGTTTATCATATCTAGTCCTTAATACCAAATCATGTCTTGAGCCTACTGACTTTATCTGTGCTTCCATTCTCTAGAGTGCCTTCCATCATCTGTTTCATCAGAGGAAGAGGGTCCCTCAGTATTGGCTTCACTTGTTTGGCTGCTTTCTTTAGCCTTAACTTTTCCATCCTTCTTCTCTTCCTCATCTTGTTTTCTCTCACCAACACTTTTGAGAGCCTTCAAATTCACCTTTGAATGGCTGTCTTCCGCTTTGTACTTGTACCAAGAGGCCCAATAAAGGTAGTTAAAAAAATTAAGGCAGCTTAGGATTGCTAAGAACCAATAGAACAAGTTGAGGTTGTTTTGGTTTAAGTCCAAGCCATGCAACCATCCTTGCTTGCTTGGAGTGACCCTTTTGGTGACAGCATTAATGACATCCACAAAGACTGTGCTTAAGAAGTAACCAAGAGACATGGACAAATATGTGAACGAAGTTGACAGTGACTTCATTGTTTCAGGTGCTTCTCTGTAGAAGAATTCTAGGAGTCCTACAAGAGTGAACATGTCTGCAATTCCAAATATAGCAAATTGGAAAGATAGCCAAAACAGACTTATTGGCCTTGAAGGGTCCTTCTTTCCTTGGTCCCTTCTTTTCACTTCTACTATACCAGCTACTGCCATTGAAATGGAAGAAAGTACTAACCCCACACCAACTCTTTGAAGTTGAGTAATCCCAGAAGGGTGGTGAGTGATCTTTCGTACCAATGGCACAAAGAAGAATTCATAGATGGGAATTAGGATGGACAAGAAAAGAAGGGGGATAACTGGAATGGATGGAGCAGGCACAGTAAAAGATCCAAGTTTCAGGTTCATCACATTCCCCTGTTGAACTGAGAATGTTTGAAGCTGTGCTAAACAAGTGTTCATTATAATGGTACTGGCTAATATTGGTAACATTCTGGTTAGGATCTTTACTTCTTCAACTTGTGTCACTGTGCACACCTTCCATGCTCGTGGTTCAATGTTTTCTTGAAGAATGCTTGCTCTATCTAGAAACCTGATTCAACAAACAGTACCATTTAAACATATATTTTTTTTAAAAAAGGCAACATTGTCATCAATTATTAACTTGCATCGGGAGTTAGCCATATAAGAAAATTGGATAAGTAAATAAAAAAGAAAGATGAATTAAATCATTGAGGTTACTGCCAGTACTGAGAATAAAAATTGCTTTCCATTTTCTCAGTGAAGTACTCAGAACTGAGCCAACAAAAAAAACAAAAGAGATTGATTGCAGACAGTACTGTAGTTTTATAAACTTTTTCACCGAGTTATTGTTGTCAGGAGCTTATTTATTTTCTTGAGCGTAATGTTTACAAGTGGTTCAGATATATTTTCCGTGACCAATTGATCATTCTCTGTATGGCTGCAGCTCCAAGCGTGCAGCAGTGATAGTAGTAGGCCCAGAGTCCTTGGCAATACCTACTACGTCGTACATGAAGAAAAGAATCTCAACACGCCAATGGACTGGACCATGTATTAGTTAATTGTCTCATCGCTTACAGAACATCATTAGGTTGTGTTGCATCATTATACAAGCTGTTAACCATGAATTTTGAGCATGTATGTACACAAAGAGTTACCTCATTTGGTTGGTATGGGCAAGTTTTTCTAATGTAGCATCTTCATAGACCTCATAAAGTTCTTCATGTGACTCTGGCAGTGGTAGCTTCCGGTTTTTAAAAGCCACAAAAATAACCTGCAGCAAAAAAAACAAGGTGGTTTGGTGCTTATTGTATATTTAGTTTGATTGTGCTGGTTTGGATAAACTTCTCGCTAAACATTTACAAAAAGAGAATAATACAAAGACCAAATGAAACTAAACTTTTTTGTAATTACCAACTAATTAATAAAAACTCTTGTTTAAGTTAATTGAAAATTGATTTTAACTTACCTGACAAATCCTCAAAATGGCGCTTTGACCGGGAGTTTTGATGCGGTAGAATGGCTTGCCAAGAGCAAGGATGAGAAAGCCAATAGAGGAAGCCACTGTTATTATGATAAAGCCCCAGTGCCAAGCCTTTTGAGTGCTAACCCAAACAACCCCAGTCACCCCTATAATTGATCCTAAGGTTGAACTCAGCAAAAGCCAATTGAAGAAGCTTGCAAGAGCCTTTGCTTCTCTCGGATTCTTTTCATCAAATTGGTCAGCACCAAATGCAGTCAAGGAACCTCTCACTCCTCCCATGCCCAAAGCCAATAAATACAATGACGTGTAAAACATGACAGCTATGCCACCTTTGACACAACTTGACTTGCCACAAAAATCTGGGTGTAAACGGTCCAGAGCGGCTTGAACTGTGAGCATTACCAAAGCCTGTGTAGGGAATGGACAACACCAGAAATAAACTTTAACTTCTTTGAACCGCTTTTGTCTCATTGGGCAGACCATTGGGATTTGAAATTTTCATATAGTAACATACTTCAGATAGTAATAATATATATTATTGTATAGCACTTACCAGAACTTCGAGTGATCCGAAAAGCAAACATGTGGTTAGTCTGTTCAAGTATGTGTCTGAGATTAAACCACCAACAAGGGAGAGTAAGAAAGTTGAACCCAAAAAGTTTGTCAGGGTGTTGGCAGAGTTGGACAGATCAAAGTGCATCACCCCATAAAAGTATAGGACTAAGCTCACCATGTTTGCCACAAAACCCATGTTGTCCAATGCTATTAGCACTGCATGAACAAGAAGAAAAAGATGAAGAGCATTTGCAAGCTAAGCTTCAGAACATTAAGAACAAACCAGTTCGAGTGTGTGCTTACCAAAGATAAACATGGAAGCCCTGAATCCACCCTTTTGTTCTTCTTTTACCTCTTTGTCTCCCTGCATGACAAAATTTGAAACCCATCAACAAGAACCCTGAGAGGATGAGGTAGAAAATGAGGTGTTGAATGACTAGTCTTACTTACCATTCTTGAGTTTCAATTGAAAATGGTGGTGGTGAACATATAACTGAAAAGGGAAGCTTTTGGGAAAAAAGGTTCACTTCAGACAAGGAAATGGTAAAGAGAGAAGTTTAGTTGAATGGCTTAAACTGTTTGCATCTGATGTCCTCCATGCTATTTATCATGCTCTCTCTCTCTCTCTCTTCTCTCGGATTCTGTGATTTGCTCAACAGTTTCAGACTTCCAAACCAACAGAGTGAGAGATTTAAAGGTTTTAAGGATGCTAAAGCTTAATTATGGATGCTGATCCAATCATTGACGTTAATCTAGTCCAACATATGTGACCCACAACAAAATTTTAAAGTTCTTATTTTTTATGTTTATTTCAACCCGTTTTGTTCTGATAGATAATAAGATAGTTATTGTTAGTGTTATTATTGTTTATATAACATTAAAAGGTGGTCCTTTTATTACCAATTTTTTTACCGTTAAATATTTTGGAATCCGAACAATATATTTTGATTTTATTTCATTTTTAACCAAGTTCAGTTTTACTCTTGCAGTTTTTATTTTTCAAACATTTTCAAGTTACAAGTTGTTATATCTTATAAGTGGAGTGCATATAAATTATTTTTACAAATACAACAGGATGCTTATTTTTTTCAAAAATGTATCTTAATCCAAACTTTTCTATTTGTCATCATCTCTAGTATTTTTCCATGTGTTATTGTTTGCTTTAAACGCTCTTTATTTTATGTGTTTTTGACTTTTTCTTTTTAATCATACTTCACTTAATATTTTAATCAAATATTACTAAATAAATTAATAAACTTGACTGACATTTTCGTAATCTATTTAACATTTTAATAAAAAAATTCAAAATATTTTTTAAAATATGAAATTTAATATACAATTATATTAATATATTTAATGTTTCTTTAACAAGAATGGAAATAATTGATTTAAAAACATGAAATAAGATATAAATATTTTGAAAACGCATTAAAATTGAGCCTTTTGTTTGTAACACATATATGCTTGTCTTGGGTGAAGAATCCGTTTGAGGCGTTGTATCACTATTCCTAAACTAGAAAGCTTTTCAGTGAAGCTCACGGGTCAATATGAAAGGAAGAGGATACTTATAGAAAATGGGAGTGGGGTGGCAAGACTTTTCCCTACTTGATGCATAGCATGTGACCCAGTGCCAGTGGCTATATTATCAAATTCGTAGACTATTAAGTTCTTTACAGCTGAACCCTGCATATACATATATATCACATGCTTTCCCTAATAATTTCCTCTTAATTTTGTTTTCAGGGTAACCTTAATCAATGCAGACATTGAGAATAGTTGGTGGTCTATTAAGTGTTTGTGTAAATGTAAACTCATGTTATTGATAGTTATATGTGCAAACATAAACAAACTTGTGTTAGAAGTTTAGATTTTTAGATTTTCATGACACTGAGCAGGGGAAGGAATGGGGTTGAAACTTGTCCTTGATTTGGCACTAGACAGCTTTGTCAGAAGGAAAAGGATCCAATATTTTCCTTGCTATGGGAAAAACCACAACTACCCCTACAATTTCTGTGTGTATCAGAGGCACAATTGAAGTTACCCATTTCTCAAAACCGACCTTCCATCCTCTAGTGACAGGTGATGGTCGATCATTTTATCAGGGTGGCAAAAAATATAGAAAAAACAACATTTTTAAGAGGATAAAGTTGAAGTGTTTCTTTTTGAAAAAAAATGTCAAACAAAAAATGGGGAGGACCACGCCGGAAAGTCCCCTCAAATTCAAGATACATGCAGCTTCAACTTGCCTCCAAAACTGTTAAAAATGTGTTAGATAAAAAAAACAAAAATACTAAGTCAAATACTCAGACTTTGGGTCACATGATACAGCTCATATGCTGTCCTTCATGTCCCATGAAACTCCATTGTGAGGCAAAAGTTCACTAACCTCAATTTCCCCCCTCTTCTCCTCTCATAGAAACTCAGCTTCGCCTTTTGATTTGGTTTTAGGTCGAGTTCCAATTATAAAAACTCACATCTCCTTTGAACTGTCTCTTTCAAAATAGCAATCTAACTTCGACCATCTCAATCATACTAAATCTTTTTCTGTTTGAAAATCGTTATCAATTAGAAATCACTTTTTAAATTTTGGTACGTTCCACCCTGTTTGATTGGTGTATTTACTATTTAGTCTTGTCAAATTCTTGAGAAGATAAGGACACCACAAATCAGTATCAATATCTGTATTCAATGGCTTCTTGTCATAAAGAATTTCCAATGCTTGGTAATCCAGATCATGCTAATGTCCTTTGAGTAGGATGTCAAAACATTCCGTGCGATAAATGTCATTACAGATCCCACATATTTATTTATACAAGTCAATAAGCTCCAGTTGGATTTGGATAGGACATGATTAGTATGAATGAGGAAATTCTCTTTTTAAGCATTTAATATTATTGTATATTCATGATTCAAGCTCTAGATTACTAGTTAAGGTTCACTGTAAGAATTGAAACTTAAAAGATATATTTATATTCATGCAATCGAGAAAGCCTAGGATCATTAATTGTGTCCAAACTTCATGAACCAGAAAACGTACTGGCAACCTGTATGGAAGTAGAACTGCCAGCAAATTCTGAGGTTAGACTTCAAAACTAAAAGGCTGTTATTGTTGGTCATATTCCACTTCTCAAAAGCATATGTAGGACTAGGATCAGATGAAGTCAGAAACAAACTCTCTTTGGTTTAATTCATCATTGTGTAGTTTCAAATTTACACTATGATGGAAGATAAAGTAACATGATATTGCCGTGGTGGGCGCTAATCAATGGGCACTTATAACGACTAGGTCCACTGTTGGGAGAAGTTGGCAATGCAGTTGAAAAATTTGGACCAAACCTATCAATTTTTAGTCTGGATGATACACCCTTTTGCGTGTGTGTGGCTTTCTATGAATGAATATAATAATAGTTTCATAAAGGCTATATAGATGCTTCTGCATCTCATCAAAGACACAGTGTTATGGTCCTTAGTTCATAAATGTTCTTTTTTTCATAAAGCTTGATTTATTAACCCCACCCTCCATGCTATGTGCTTGTCAATGACACCCTGCTATCACTTTTTTGCCACAATAGTCCATGACTTTTCCACAGTGCTGGAGTGATTGGGCATGAGTTCTCTCAAGTTACACACATCTTCTGTTCTCTTTTTCTTCTACGACTTCCTACTTCTAGACACATACACCGTGTTCCAGTAGTTTTCAACCTTGGCAGTTCTACTATTGTTGTTTCTTGTTGCCCACGACACCCTGTTGCTTTCTGATGATGCTGTGAGTTTGTGCCAGAACATGTCGTTTCTGCGTGCCTACGTATGCGTGTGAGGATGATTCAATTCAACAATTGTTTAACAAATTTTCCAAAATGTGACTCAAAGAGAAACTTTTTAATGTTCACAAGAAACTGAACTTCATCATCAACTAATCAACTATTGATTAAAAAATAACCAAAAAGAACTAAGGTTGAAGTATAAATAGATAGTAGTAGCTGGCAATGGCGTGTGGTGTGTAGTGTGTAGTGTAAGTGTATAATGTGTGAAGGAAGTGAAGGGACTTGACCTTTGTGTGGAGTTGGTGTTATCGTAAATGCATAATATGCGTATGGTTTGTGTGAATGATACTCCCTCGTAATTATTGCCAAGGAACAAAAACTATGGAAAAGTTTTGTGTCACCACATGGAGTATGTTTCAATGCCAAATCTTCCGTTTCAAGCGTATATTTTTCAAAATAATATATTCATAAATAAAATTATGAGATATAAGTATAAAATTGTGTTTTAAAATATATTTTTTCTTTTATTTTAAATAATAAAATTGGGTTTTAAAACAAGTTTATATTTAAAACTTGACTTTTAAGGCACCATTTCAATTAAATTTTAAAATAAAAACAATAGTAGTTTAAATAATAATAATAATAATAAATTTAGTTTATTTTTTGTTCGTGTATTTTTAAATTGATGAATTAAGTTTTCCAACCTTTAAAAAATATGATTTAAACTTTTTATATTTAAATTTAATGTTTAATGATTATTATTTATCTTAATAAAAATAAAAAAAATATTAAATTTTGTACACTCAATTTAATATCTAATAACGTATTTTTACTATCATAAAATTAATAAAAATAAATAAATTTACATAATTTTTAAATTTGAAAATTAATTAATCAATTATAAATATTGAAATCAGTTTTGCCGAAAATACATAAATAAAAAATTTTTTTTATTAATTGTTATTTAAATCAAACCTTTGTTTTAAAACACAGTTAATCTATATTCCATAATTTAATAATTCTCTAAGATTTTAAAAAAAATAACCAAATAATGTTTTATATATATATATATATATATATATATAAAGAATGTTAAATTAGGTCAAATTGTCCAAATCAACCTCGATCTATTAATGGTTCATAAGTAAAATTTTATCTTGTTATTAAATAGATTTTAAGATTATTATTTGATTAGAACTATTAATTAAATTTAGATAATAAAGTCAGGACATTTTAACTTGTTATTAAGTTGATTTTAAGGTTATTATTTGATTAGAACTATTAATTAAACTTAGATAACAAAGTCAAGACATCTTATTAGATCTTAATTTCTAGAACATCATCTTAACTAGATACAAAACGAGTTAGGTCTGATGAATTGATTAATTCAGCATAAAAATGATGGCTGATTAATTCAGCATAAAAATGATGGAGCGTATTAATAATATTAATTTGTAAGTTCATTTTGATTTATCTCACCTGATTCGTGGAAATAATTAAGTAAGTTGGTAATATTAATATGTCAAACTACTTTCATATGTGATATTTAGTTTATATCAAATTTAAAAATTATTTATATATTAAAATAAACATAAAATTATTATAATTAAAAATATTATAATTTTTTTATTAAGTTTATAAAATATATAAATATATTATAATATTATAAATTAAATTATAAAAATGAATTAATTATGATAAAATTATTAATTATTTGAATACATAATCTACTACCCATCTTTTTAGTAGCCTAAAGAGGAGACGGGTGCGGGACCATCTTACCATCCTAACCCTGAGAATAGAAGATAGAAAACACAAAATGAAAGACTTTAAATTTCATGTTGAAGGGAGAGCAAGAGCATCCCCTAGTTGTTTGACCCCTCTAGAAACGTGACATCTCTCATCCTCATTCATATACTCTTTAGAAGATTTTACTACATCCAACATATATTGAAAATAGAGGATTCATAATATATATGCCTAATTTAATTTGATTTATAAATTTTTACAAGTAATATTAGAGATCGATCTAATAATTTTATTTTAAAAAAAATACAAAAATTATTTGATAATTTTAATTTGAAAACAATTTAAAAACTCCACATAAAAAAATCGTCACAAAATTTGATATTTTTATGTTAATAAAATGAGCAACTTTAATTATTAGTAACAAAATTAATATTATTAATGATAATAAAAAAATAAATTTTATTAGTTTTCTTTTTGTTGGTTTTTAAAAAATGAAAAGTACGATAGAATAATTATTAAACATTTTTAAAATTTTTAAAAATAAAATACTAGCAACATCTTTTAAAAGATGGTTTACAAAAGTTGTTTTAAAAAATATTATTTTATCATAAATTTTATGTATGAATTACTTAAACATAAACAAATATTTAAAATTTAAAAATTTAATTATATAATAATATTTTCATAATAAATACTTAAAATTATATATATATATATATATATATATTATTTTAATATATGTCATACTAAAATAATATATTAAAAATATTTATTTAGAGGAATTTTAAAAAATAAAATATATTATTTTAATATGACATATTAAAATAATATTTTTTTTACTAACTCTTTATAGTTATTATATTTTTTTTCATTTAAAATAATTTTGTATGAGATTTATAATAAAATTATATTTTTATTCATAAATTATTGTCATAAACAAAATAATATATACATATTCTTAAAAAAAAGTGTACTTGAAAAACAAGTTATTATTTTTTTATATAAACAATAGACTTTCAATTTTATAATTATAGATATTATATATTTTAAAAAAGTATCGTTTCTAAAATTATTTATAATATTTTTTATTATATGAAAGTTAAAAGTATTGATAAATATTTCAAATTTTCATATGAACCATTCTTAGTAGATATTTCGAGATGTTCTATATTTTCATAATTGTTAAAAAAAAATTAAAATGTTATAACTGTAATTTTGAGGATTTGTTAAGTTGAAAGATAAATATAGATTCATATTCTCATATGTATATAATAAAAGTGTTTGAATTTGAAGATTAATTTGTAGGAATGAAATTAATGCATTTCAGGAAAAAAAATAAAAGTATAATAGTTTGAATTAAAAAGAACGATAATAAAAAATGAAAAAAAAATCTGTGACTTATCATATTGGTTTGATAAATTAAAAAAATATTTTAATTAATTATAATTTTATTCTTATATTAAAATAATATTTTAAAAAAAATATAATTAATATAAATTAGGTTAAAATGAGACGTGACTATTAACCAACGTTAACTAGAATTATTACGAACAATCACCATTTATAATACAACACAAAATACAAAGAATCGATTCTAATATAAAATGAAAAAGAAAAATCAATTTAAAAAAGAAAATTTTCAAAAGAGGAAAATCGATCCAAAAAACCAACACATACGCAGAATAGCTGTTCCACCTCTACTACACTCCACCAACCGAGACAAAATGCTAAACAACATTGTCCTTCAAATAATTATCAGTAACTATATTTAGCCTCACTAGCGTCAATTGTGAAAGTCAACTAATTTCAAAAATGGTTTATGATACGTATACCCATGTAAGAAATGATGATTTCTACATGTTTTTATATTTAGAAAAAACAAAATCTCATACTCATGATAACAACTAGGAGTTGCACTTTTAACTTTTTATGTATTTATAAATAAAATAAAAATTCTATGTATAGAATTATGATTAAAAAATATAATAAATTTCCTTTCGTTTCACAAACATTATTACTACTAGATAGTCACCAAGAAAAAAATTATTATTGTATTTAAATATCATTTGAACCCCTGTAGCTTTTTAGTATTTTGTTTCCTTCATAAAATTATATATAAATGATTGAGGTTTTGGTGTCTACATTTTTAGTTTTTATTTTACTCTTATAATTTATTCTCCAATTTTATAATTTATCCTATAATCACGCTTAGAATATTAACAGTTTCCAACTGTTCTAGCTAAAATTTGAAGTATTTAGTTAGAATTAATTTTGATTTTAAAGCAGTTATTAAGTTATCTTTTGTTAAGATTGATTTCAATTAAAATCTTTATATTTGACCGGTTAAGTACTAATAATTTCACTGATGCACTTGTGTACGAGTTTCCGTGTAAGATAAAACATTCGTGAAGTTGTTCAAAATGAAATCAATTTGTTAAAAGAACATAAATCCATACAATTTCTATAAATAACTCTATTTTAATATTATAATAATAATTTTATTTTATTTTTATTTATATTAAATCGGTCTATAGATTATTATATTAATAAAAATGAATTATTTATAAAAATGATATAATTTTTGATTGTGAAAATATCACCTCTCTTTATTAAAATATCTGAATTTTTGAAAGTAGGTAAATGAAAGGAGTTGTTGAGAAGTACACCGATTCAGTTATTTAATTTATATAATAATCAAATTATTTTTATTCAGTAAAATATAAAACAGTTTAATAAAAAATAGTTTTAAAAAAATTATATCTACTTTATATAATTAATGATATAAACAATAATACATTTATTTTTATGAAGGAAAAGATAAAATATTTTGTTATAAGAGTCGATAAAAGAATAATTATAAAAAATATATATTTTATATAATGAAATAAATAATAATAAAAAAATCATAAATTTATTTAGCTAGAACGATTTTCAACTCAAGTATTAATCAGTTATTATTAAGTCAAGATTATTTAAATTATACAATATTCATACAACAAAATTCAATAAAATAAACTTGAAAAGTAATATATATATATATATATATATATATATATATATATATATTATTTTTTTATGATTGTTTGGGCCGTTAGACGAAATGGGCTGAGAGGAACACGGTACGAAAAGAAAACAACATCGATTACGGGGGAGAGGAGTGCGCGGGAAACAGTTGGTTTTCTCTCACGTTTTGTTCTTCTTCTGCCGTCACACATCACTCTTTCAATCTATTTCCTCTGCAAATTCCTGTTTTCATTCGTACACAACGCAAATGGGTATCAAGGTCTTCACTTTTTCATCATTCTATTCCTTTGTTTCCCTTTCAATTAATTATCATTGATATTAATTTTGTTAATGCCATTATTTTCTAGGGTTTAACTAAACTTTTGTCGGACAATGCTCCAAAGTCCATGAAGGAGAACAAATTCGAGAGCTACTTCGGTCGCAAGATTGCCATTGACGCCAGCATGAGCATTTACCAGTTCCTTGTCAGTACTTCCCTTCACAACATATACCGTAGTTTTAACAACGGTATCGGTACTTTAAAGTTATTTTATTAACTTAATATCACGTGTCGTGTCTTGGATTTTGGTGCAGATTGTCGTCGGAAGAAGTGGAACCGAGATGCTCACTAATGAAGCCGGTGAAGTTACTAGGTATATGCAGTAATCACTTCATATGCTTTCAATTAGACAATCTTAATTGTGTGATTTGTTGGTTTTCGTTTCAATTTCTTCCTTTTTATGATAAATGTGGTTCGTCTTGTGTGATGATGGTGTTGGTTTTGTGTCTGGTAGCCATTTGCAAGGGATGTTTTCGCGGACAATCAGACTTCTAGAAGCCGGGATCAAGCCACTGTATGTATCTATAGGTTTTAAATTTCACAAACCTTTCTTTTCTTGAAACCCTCTTAGGATGATTATTTATATGCTGAATTTTTCTTATGCTGGTGTGCAGATATATTTTTGATGGGAAGCCACCAGATTTGAAGAGACAAGAGCTGGCAAAACGGTATTTTAAGTGGATATTCTGTTTTTTTCAGAGAATTCTAATCTTTGTTATGAGATGGGGGTGTTAAATTATTACAGAATTGTAACTTGTAGAAAGTACCTTAATAATTATTTTCACACTGAAATTCTGTTAGTTACTCCAAGAGGGCCGATGCTACTGAAGATTTATCAGAAGCCTTAGAGGTATATGCGCAGTTTGTCTTTGACTTTGCTCTTTGGATCCTTTTGTGTTAAATCAATATACTGATCTGTGGGCTGCTTTTTCTTGTCATTTAGACTGGCAATATAGAAGACATTGAAAAATACAGTAAACGAACGGTGAAGGTGGGTTTTTGTTTCTTAGGCTCATTTATTTGAGAAGTTTTTCACATTGTACATAGAGAAAGAAGCATGGTATTGACGTCATCTCCATATTATTGTAGGTGACAAAGCAACATAACGAAGACTGCAAAAAACTTTTAAGACTTATGGGTGTGCCCGTTGTTGAGGTAACGTTGCATTACTAAAGTATTTATTGTGCTGTGTTTTTGCCATCTGGTTAAGGCTTTGGGTTCTACAGGCACCCTCAGAAGCAGAGGCTCAATGTGCTGCACTTTGCAAAGCTGGAAAGGTAAGTTCATACCTGTTGTGGATCACTTGTTTTATGAACTGAGTTCTTGAAAGCTAAAGTGATTATATTATTACTAATCGTTTTAAAACAATACAAGAGACTTATTGGAAACAGAAAGATCAAATTTTAAAATTTTATCACTTTTTCTTATAAAATCCATTTAAATTTCAGTTACCTTCTTCCTTTCTTACCTTTTCTTTTTATAACTATGCCTTCAGATAATTTTATCAACTCATTCCTTAAAATTAATTGGCAGCATAATATATGCTGAAATGTCTTATGTATTATAGGTTTATGCTGTGGCTTCTGAAGACATGGATTCCTTAACATTTGGAGCTCCTAAATTTCTTCGCCACCTAATGGATCCAAGCTCCAAAAAAATTCCAGTGATGGAATTTGAAGTTGCAAAGGTCCTTGTAGCTTTCAACATACATGAGTATTTTACTGTTTGATATTCTCATTTTGGTATTTCGTTGGTTTCAGATTTTGGAGGAGCTAAATCTGACCATGGACCAATTTATTGACTTATGCATTCTTTCTGGCTGTGATTATTGTGAAAGCATTCGAGGTATATTTCAACCCAATTTTATTTGTATGGTGCCTGGTCTAAGCTTTATTTTATGATTTCTGAATGAACTCTATTTTGCAATGTATATAGTATAATTGATAAATGTCTGCCGCAGGAATTGGGGGATTGACAGCTCTGAAACTCATACGTCAACATGGCTCTATTGAAAATATGCTGGAAAATATAAACAAAGAGAGGTTTTTCTTTTTATTGAAAGTCACTATCTCTTGTGTGTACAATTTAACGTGTATGAATAACATTACATAACCTTGTGGAATAAGGTTTACTTGCTTCTCTGTTATGTTTGTGCTGGCTTACCAATCAAACTTCTGGTCAAGATATTTGGGTTCTTATAAGTTTATTAGTAAGTTCATTTATAAGACGAATGAGCCACAATTACTTGTTTTTGTACTGTGTTTATATCATGATAAGTTTTATTAATATACCTTATTTTAATGGGGTCAGTTAGGCATACCACACTTTATCAAGCGATTAGAATCAAATAAATACTTCTTATTGACACTAGAAAAACTTGCTTTGCTTATGGATTCAGTTATCCTATCTAAATACTCTTTTTGAATGCTAGGTGAATGATATTTAATTATGATTTTGGTCTTTCATCCTTGGAAATGCTTATAGTGATTGTATTGGTTCAGGTACCACATACCAGATAATTGGCCGTATCAGGAGGCTCGGCGACTTTTTAAAGAACCATTGGTCTTAACTGATGAAAAGGAACTTGATATTAAGTGGTCTGCTCCAGATGAAGAAGTAATAACTATTCCGATTTAGAACTTAAATATCATTTCAAATTTGTATGGATTCACATATATACATATGTTTGTGCTCTCTCTCTCTCTCCCTATTGTGTTCTTTGGCAATACAATTAGGTTGCATTGTGTTTCCTTTTTACAGGGTTTAATAACATTTCTAGTAAATGAGAATGGCTTCAACACTGATAGAGTGACTAAGGTATGTAGAGCTCTAAATTGTATTTCCTCTGCGTCAAAATATATGATATATGACGATTAAGGTTGGGTTACACAAACTAAGACAAATATTAATTTTCATTATTTTCAATAAATTTATTAGTTTTTTTTTTCATTTATATCCGTATCATCTTAATATTCTCTCCCTCCAAAATTACTCTTAATAACTTTTTATCTTCGTTTTTCTGTAATAAATATGATTAAAAAAACAAGATATAATTGGTAAAAAGGTAATTAATGTAATCTTAAATCTTGCAAACTAACATATATTTATAAACAAAATTTTCTCATCAAAACGTCTTATATCTTGAATTAAGTAGGATTTCAATTGCTTCTTTAGAAAATTTACATGATTTCTATATGAATGTCAGGCAATAGAAAAAATTAAAGCAGCAAAGAGCAAGTCATCACAAGGCCGGTAAGTGATTCTTAAGTCATTAAACATGAGTGCAAAACCTTTCTTTTCTTGTCCTACCTAACTCCTCATTTTTCTCTTTCTGGAAACAACAGATTGGAATCATTTTTTAAGCCAACACCAAATTCATCAGTACCAATCAAACGCAAGGTATGTATCTACCATATCTATCATCTCCCCCAGATGTGGACATCCAGAATTATTTTATTTTCAAGAAAACTGGGCAAGTTCTTCACTGAAACATTTGTGCTCAGAATTTGGGTTGGCTGTGATTCAGTTATTCTGTTTTTCTCCCCAATTTATCTGGCTGAAACTAAATAAACTATTGTTTCTGTGCATTATATTCATCATGTTAAGGTTTTGTATGGATGATGAAAAAAATCTTCCATTCCATGAAAATGTATCATTAACATAATTTGTGTGAAAAATAGAGTATTAACTTTCTGTAATTTGAAAAATACAGATATACACTGTATTCATGTATCAAATGTGACACTTTGTTTTCTTATGGTTGAATATCTGCTAAAAGATGTAATGGTGAACACCCTGGTTTGTGTGGCAAGCAAAATATTTATCATATCACCCAAATGTGGATTTGGAGCTCTTCAGCCCTTTCTCGTTCACGTGTTTTCTTCACTAGTAATAATTTGAGGACTTCCAAATCAGAGAAAAGAACCTAAAGCAGGAAATTTTAGTCCCAATTTTACTAGAAATCTTAAAGTTGACATGCTAGATAATTTGGCTACACTTAATGACAGGAAATCAAATACATGCTTAGATCTTTCAAACCAGCAATTGAGCATAAGATGTTCTCTCTGCAAACTCGTAACTGGTCAAGGCCCATGGTTTGTGCCAACTTGAGCTTTCCAATGTATAATCTGGGTTCCGAGCTCCATATCTTTTTCTAGAGGTGTATGGTTTGGTGCCTGAAGCTCAATATATCCCTGGTGAACCTCTGAAGTTTATTCTGTGTAATCTATCTTTTAGTAACCAACATATAAGTGTTAACACAGTTACGGTGACTTTGCAGATTGATCAATTACAGCTTTTTACAATCTATTCTGGTATTTTTAGTGATTCTTCCACTAATTTTGCATGAGTAGTTTTGAAAATTATGTCAAGCCTTCTTACAATGCTCAAGTTATATTTTATTACCAGTAGTGTACATCTCCTACCTTTGATTTGTTTTCTGTGGCTTCACTATTAATTCCTTCAGCATTTGGGCTTGTGGATCTAGTCAATTACTATTTTAAACTTGTATGAAGTCTCATTGATTCGTCAGAAAAGCAATAACGACTGGATAGCTTCTTGTTCTCTTATCTGGATGTCCGTTATTCTTTGTCTTTGTTAAGGAGATATCTCATCTTCCTTTTCTTTTTTTCTTTTTTTTTGTCTGTTTTTTACTATTTCTCTCACGTTTTATTATCCAACATATTATTGACTATAAAAGGCCATCCATATGTTATTGGCTGCCATGCCATCTAATTGATATATATATATATATATATATATATATATATATATATATATATATATATATATATTGATAAAGCCCTACATGAACAGTAAAGTTGGAATGGCATAGTAAAGATCAATACACGCACGTACTACTTGTGCTTGAGTTGGGTACTTGAAATGCTGATTAACATTTTAGGTTGGCTACTTGCCGAAGCCCGAGTAATGGGTTGGTCCCCTTTTACACCCTTGATCTGCTTTAAAAGCACTACAATGAAGCAACATCTCTAAAGATATAAGCTGATGGTAACTAAACAAACAAATATCTACTTCTATGTTAAGATAAAACATTCAGTGCAAAATACTGGAAGCAATGAAATCACCATCCCTGCACAAATTAATAATATTGGTATGGAAGGTCCGTGCTTTGACATCCTTTTTGGGACAGGAAACACCAGGGAAAAATGATGCTAAAGAGACTAACAAGAAGGCCAAGGGTAGTGGTGGTAGGAAGAAGAAATAGTCGGCTTTGTGTCTTGATAAGGTAAGAGTTCTGGATGTCATACAATTTTTTTTGTCCTATTTATATGACTTCCCCTTTTGCATACGTCATATCCATGACTGGGCCTCTATTTCCCCCTGGTTTTTTGCAGTTAGCATGAAGGAGGATCAACTTGCAATACTCACGTGTGTAGTCTTTCAAATTGTAAACTATTTGAGTTAGATTTATGTAACTTGACTAGGGTTCTTCCTCTTACATAGGACAAATTAAGATGCGGTGTTTCATTTTACAGAGATAATGTTAATCCTCCATTCCTGGATGTAATTTAACTTGTCTGCTTTCCTTCCGCATACGGTGAATATTTCACTTGCTTTCGTCTATGCTGGATATTTGCACGCACCCAACTGTAGTTGTAATTTACTAGAAATTAAGGTTTGTTTGAAGCTTCTATAGTAAACAAATATCCAATTATGTTGTTTATTTTATGAGATGGGTATTTGATTATATCTCCAAATATAATATACAAACCTTCATCCATCGTAGGCCGAAACTTCGTCTATTTTTTCCAATGCAATACTGTCAAAATATGGTTAAAACTCAAACATCTCTCGAGGCTGAGGCTGGGGTATCCAAAAAATGAAGTAGGTAAAGAACTCGTGAATGAATAATGATTCCACTATGGCAATACAATAATGAAGAATCCAAAATAAGTCTAGTCTATATATACTTGATTTTTCTTGTTGACAAATTTTGTTTTTTGATAGCGATTGGCAGTTAGTGAAAGCAATAACGTAACTGATAAGTCATTTTTTTTTTCCCTATATTCTAGATAACAAATGGATTCCAACATTTTACATTTTTCTTTTACTAAAAAGAGATTATAGGAGTATCAAGTCATTACCTTCAAGCTAAATCTGGTGCTGGAAATAATTAAACATTGTAGCAACCACCCCCAATAACGTGTGCGCCTGCTCTGTGGACTTCATGTGGTTCGACGTTTGCATTTTGGGTAAGCTTGTAGTAACTATTATTAATGCGAATGAATTGCCAATCTATTAAAATCAAGTTATGCAGATATTCTCTCTCTACTCAACCACCCTGTGTTAAATTTCAAGGAATGGCAACATCCTCGACAAGAAGACAGCTATATCCTCTATATGTGAGAACGAAATGCGAACCAATGATGTATAATAGACAAACTATAAGACAAGAAATAGTCACTAGCATACATTCTAATGTCAAACTGTAAATTAAGAACATGTCTTTATATTCGTACCATTTATTATCAAAAATCTAAAAATTAATAGCTACACCAGGGAACCATGATTTTCACACGTAAATAATAAGACTGTATTTTAAAATAATAAACCACTCCTCTCCTATATTCGTAGCTAGCACTTTATTTCTGCCACATCTATAAATTTTAGAAGACGTGTGTTCACCTAACGATTCACTATCCTTAAATAAATCTCTGCTGTTATTGTTTTAAAAAACACCTTTGAACTTCACTTATTTGATGGTAAAATAATTCTAAAACTACTTAGAATTCTCTTTATGAAGGAAAGCAAAGAGTCAAACTAGAAAATAGCCCAAAACCGAAGGCAAGCCCGAAGATCTGGCCCCTGGGGCCTTTGTATTTCTTTGCCTTGGGTTTAAGATGATCCATCTGGATAACTTTTCTTTAAGTTCAAGAAACAATACGGGTCTTGACAAAAAAAAAAATTAATGGAACGGTGGCGAAAAGATTGAAGAAACAAATACCCCATTTTTCATTTATCTTATCAACCAAACCTTGGATATGCTATAAATACTGAAAACCCCACCTTTGATCATCCCAAGACTTCCAACTACTTACAAGTTTGCTTTGTTGATTTCTTTCTTTTCCATTTTGTTAACTTACTGGCTTCCGAAGTCTCTTCTGGCTGCCACTTATACCATTTATTTTCATTTCATAAACAAACTCTCATCATAGTGTATTATGTCTGACCATACCATGAAGCTGGCCAACTTGGTTCTTCTCGTGACTCTGGTTCTTCTCTTAGCCACCTCTATCTCATCAGATCCTGATCTTCTTCAAGACCTGTGTGTCGCCGACCTTGCCTCAGGTTCTCCTCCTCTTTCTCCACTCTATTCATTTTTTTCTTCCTAATTCTATTCATTATACAAGTAGAGAAGTATGCAAATTTTCTTGCATGATGTTTATCCAACAGAGAATTAAGACATGTTTGATTTTCATTTCAAAAGACTCCTAAAGTAGTTCGAAAAAATAAAACTGAAAAAAAAAAATTCTTGTTTGGTTTTTGGATCTGAAAGTTAGAGTTTTTGCCTCAATTTTATCATACAATTCAGTTTGAAATTGAAGAAAACTGAAGAGTTACTGGTACAAAACACAGTCTGTAAATAAGTTTCCAATTTTTTATTTGAACATGCAATGAAAAGAATCTCTCTTCACCCACTTTTTTCCTTTTTAAACATTTTTTTTTTCCTTTGAATAATTAAATTTAATACTTTCTCTTTACTCATCAATTCTTTTTTTTTTTTCTTTCCTTCGTTTGGTTTTCTTTGAACCCCCAACATCACTCTCCAAGACATAACACTTCCACCAACTGCCTTAATTTTGCTTTGTTCTCACTCCTCTGATTAATAATTTTAACTCTAGTATACTACTCCCACTTGCATTATTAACTTTTATTAGCCCCTTTCCTTATTAATCAACACAACATAACACACGTGAATACTTCCTTTAATCTTAATTTTTCTAAAAACAACTTTCAGACATTTGAAATTGCCAAGTTTTAGCTATCCAGAACATGCTAAGGTATATAAAAGTTAAACTCCATAATTGCATATGTTTCCAGCATAATTCACAACTGGCAAATACAATTGTGTAAGGTATACACTTCTGATTCTAAATATAGTTGAAGGAGTTTAACTTTTATGTACCTTGGCATGTTCTGGATAGCTAAAACTTTACAATCAAATGTCTTTTACACTATGAATAAGATACACTATTTACTTTAATTAGTGGCTGTGACTGTGATGGGAAACAGGTGTGAAAGTGAATGGATTCACCTGCAAAGAAGCATCTAAGGTGAATGCCTCAGATTTCTTTTCCAACATACTAGCCAAACCAGGAGCCACCAACAACACCTTTGGCTCCTTGGTGACTGGAGCCAATGTTGAGAAAGTCCCAGGACTCAACACACTTGGTGTCTCTGTGTCAAGGATTGACTATGCCCCAGATGGCATCAACCCTCCTCACACTCACCCTCGTGCCACTGAGATTGTGTTTGTGCTTGAAGGGCAACTAGATGTGGGGTTCATAACCACTGCCAATGTGCTCATTTCAAAGACCATTAACAAGGGTGAAATATTTGTGTTCCCAAAAGGCTTGGTTCACTTCCAAAAGAACAATGCCAATGTCCCTGCTGCTGTCATTTCAGCCTTCAATAGCCAACTTCCAGGGACACAGTCCATTGCTACAACCTTATTTGCTTCCACACCATCACTTCCAGACCATGTCTTGACCAAGACCTTCCAGGTTGGAACCAAGGAGGTTCAGAAAATCAAAACTAGGCTTGCACCTAAAAAGTAAAAACCACTGAGTTGGTTTGCCTATCTTGTGTCTTGTCAAGGATAAATTATTACATGATTCAGGATCACATAATCTATTCAAAAACATGATTATATATCACTTAATTCTTAAAGATTAAATCGAGATATCTGTTGTCTGAATGATGTAATAATTTGTCTTTGTCGAATGCTTTTTTATCATCTCTTCTAATGTCACTTTACAATTCATGGTTGGAACAACTCATAAAGGTGAAGAATGAGAGCAAATGGGAAAGTCACATTCATTAATTTAATGATTTAAATTTGAAAGATGATTACATGTTTGGTAACTAAATTACTCCACCTTAAACTTTTCCTTTCTTTTTCTTTTTCTTCTCCTTTCCGTTACCATTTACTTATCGATCACAAATTCAATACCCCAACGTCCACGAATATGAATGGTGCATAACTTTCCAATAAATGGTACAAATAGATTATTTGAATATGTTTGAAAAAGCTTATATTATTTGTAAAACTTTTATTTGAGTACTCTTAAGTACAAGGTAAAAGCGAACATTAAAGTAAATGACTTCACAAATTTAGACTGATAGAATTTTTAGGTCTAAATAATTTTCATTTTCTGCAAATATATTTGATTTGACAAATATTTTATGATTTACTTTAGTCATAAAAAATTTAGTTATTTTGAAAATTTTGTCACTAAACTCACTTAAGGATTTAATTGGTCCAATAATATAAATTATAGAAAAGATTATTCAATCTAGTCCATTTAGGAATTTAAAAAATCAAAATATTTGAGATATAATTGTCAGAATATTTTGTTTTTTGTTTTTAAATCTTATTTTATTCTTATCTAAAAATGATTTTGTCTTTTTTATGTTTGAGCTTCTAAAACAATTTATTCTTTTATTAAAAAAAATTGAGATAAAGAATCTTAAAATGATAAAATTTTGTTTCTATTATATATCTTTTGTTTTCTTTTTAAAAAAATTCTGGTTTTTTAATCTAATTAAATTAAAGTAGAGTATGTATATATTATAGGTATTTTAAAGATTATATGCATATAATTTATATCCATTATAATTAAAAAATATTTAGATGTAATTAAATATCTTTTTAAATCTCAAGAAAAAATTTATTTTATTTAGCTATATTTATAAATTATAAAGACTAAAAACGAAAAATAGTTTAAGCAGAAGTTTTTGGTTGAAAACTCAATGATTATGATACAAACAAACCGATTACTCCATCATTATTGTGCCTCTGCCGTTATCGCAATACAGTGTTGTTCAAGTAAAATCCACTGTATTTCTATCCTTTCACGTATATAAACTAATTCCTCAAGTTATGAATTCCATATTTAAAGCATTGATTTTAAAATAATGAGTGCTTTATATTTTTAATTTTCTTTAAAGTATGCACCACAGTAAATGAATTTATTTTTCTAATTTTGCTTTCATCTCACTTTTTTCTTTTTATCAAACTAACAATAATAGTGACAATTTAATTAAATAAAACTATTTCCTCCTGTAAATCATAACACAAGGTTGGGTTGGGAATAATAAAATCTATGGATAGCCTGTAAATTAGATCTTGGAAAGAAATAAATGGGGATCTAGCTATTCATTTCTAATAAATAAAATAATAAATTACAGCGAACCTATGTCACAATTTATTTATTTCTATAAATATTATGTAGATTTTTTTATTTAAAAAAATCTCTAGAAAACCCCCAGTCACAAACATTCCTTAGAAAAAAAACTAAATAACGATATATTTTTTTAGTTAAAGGGAATTGAAATAAATTTTAAAGTAAAAATTCAACATTTTCTCACATCTAATTTCCTCTTAAATTCAAATTTGTTTACTTTTTATCTTCCACCATCTGAAAAATAATCCAGTTTCTATCAATGATTCACTATCCCAAGTCATAAAAAACAAAGACTTACCCAATTGCTAGTAATCCACTTCTAATGGTTTGCTTATAAATATAATACAGTGTGCTTGTAAACATAAAAATAGTTCCACAAAGTTGTTATCCTCATTACCAACAATCCTGAGTGTGAATGTGGGTTATGTTGCAAAACAGTTTCAAGGTAAAAAATATCACTTCAAACATGTCTGTTGCCTGCCATCAGGGATTGCATACAGCACAATTGGTTGTGAGGGGCGAATGAAGGGTACATCACACCTGAAATATCCCTTTCTCTCAAGTTGCAATACATCTCCACGCTGAAGATTTCGCATGTTGGAGTCTCCATATGCTAAAGTCTCCTTTTTGGTACATGGATTAAGCACATCAATGAAATCCTCCCCTTCTTCAAGCTGCAACCAAAGAATAACATAAAGTATTACAGTTAATAACAAAAATTTATTAAAAGCAGTGATTGCAATTAAAATTGGGCAGTGCTAATGGTAGATAAAAAAAATGTCTTTTTTTTTCTTCGGGGGAGTAGGGTGGAGGTGGCAACAATGGTTTTCGTAGTGAGTACTTAGTGGCTATGAATGACGTTTAGTTTCTTATCTTATCCACTTTTAACCTACCCCTGGTTAAGAGTTATATCTGGCATAGCTCATTCTATATATCCTGTCAGTTTTTGTCGTATGTGTTCAAACGAGGTCTGAAGGCTCTAGGAAATTGAAAATGGCTGCAGCCCAAGACAGCGAAGACAGCAAATTCAATTCAGAAATCATATAGACAACAAAAACTATCTTTCATAGGAAACTTTCTAGAATTAATGTTTCAATTTTCAACCCAATGTTAATAGATTCACCCGACTACTATGATTTGGCTTCAACTACAGATTATATATAAACAAAACATTAACAAAAAGCAAAATTAATATAATGTTTACTTTCAGAAAATTTTAATTAAAAGATATAATCTTTGTTACACTCTATTTTCTATTGAACATACAAAGATACGATCCTTGAAGATTTTGATGATGATTCAAATACAAAGGACTTGAAGTCTTGAAGACTTATTATCATTTGTATTTACTTGTAATAACTCTGTTTTATCTTTTTTAGTATGTAAAATTAGAGTCCAAGATAGTCAGCATATAGTTCTTTCTCTGAAAGTTCATTTTTATCAAGACCACTCTGTGATAATCGATTATCACTTAGGATAATCGATTATCCTGCTTGAAACTTGTTTTCTGAAAAATTTGCTGGAATAATCGATTATCTGACTTGATAATCGATTATCCCAGTTGTTTTTGGTTTTTGAAAACTCTGGAATAATTGATTATCTCAGAGGATAATCGATTATCCTGGTCCAGATTACTCTCCTGCGAAAATGGTTATGTGATAATCGATTATCTACGTCTGTTGTGATTTTTGAATTTCGAATTTGGACCTATTTTCGATACACCTATTTCCACTACTTCTATTCCCCAGACTCTAAATTTCTCTACTTAAAGTTCTCTAAGGCTCTCTAAACAAGACAACCTTTTTCATACAAAAGTTAAGAGCTATGATTGCTAGAGATAGTCAGCATATAGTTCTTTCTCTGAAAGTTCATTTTTATCAAAACCACTCTCTGCTTGAAACTTGTTTTCTGGAAAATTTGCTGGAATAATCGATTATCTGACTTGATAATCGATTATCCCAGTTGTTTTTGGTTTTTGAAAACTCTGGAATAATTGATTATCTCAGAGGATAATCGATTATCCTGGTCCAGATTACTCTCCTGCGAAAATGGTTATGTGATAATCGATTATCTACGTCTGTTGTGATTTTTGAATTTCGAATTTGGACCTATTTTCGATACACCTATTTCCACTACTTCTATTCCCCAGACTCTAAATTTCTCTACTTAAAGTTCTCTAAGGCTCTCTAAACAAGACAACATTTTTCATACAAAAGTTAAGAGCTATGATTGCTAGAGATAGTCTGCATATAGTTCTTTCTCTGAAAGTTCATTTTTATCAAAACCACTCTGTGATAATCGATTATCACTTAGGATAATCGATTATCCTGCTTGAAACTTGTTTTCTGAAAAATTTGCTGGAATAATCGATTATCTGACTTGATAATCGATTATCCCAGTTGTTTTTGGTTTTTGAAAACTCTGGAATAATTGATTATCTCAGAGGATAATCGATTATCGTGGTCCAGATTACTCTCCTGCGAAAATGGTTATGTGATAATCGATTATCTACGTCTGTTGTGATTTTTGAATTTCGAATTTGGACCTATTTTCGATACACCTATTTCCACTACTTCTATTCCCCAGACTCTAAATTTCTCTACTTAAAGTTCTCTAAGGCTCTCTAAACAAGATAACCTTTTTCATACAAAAGTTAAGAGCTATGATTGCTAGAGAACTTTGTGTAAGGAAGAAAAATGGGCTTTTGAAAACCTCGTGTAGGTTAGAAGCGTTAAGAATCACTGAGTGGGTTTCTTGGTGGATTGTGTGTTGTGCCGTATCTAAAAAAAATTGTTGTTCATCCTTTGTAGATTTAAAGGAGGTGTTCATCTCTTGTGTGACTCAAGAGATGTGTTTTCTAATCGTTATCTTTTGCAATTTGTAATCTGTTGTAAACTGTGATTATAGTGACAGCGTTAATCCTCTTTTGGAGTGGTTAACAACTGGACGTAGGGTCTTTTGATCCGAACCAATATAAATCAATTGTGTAATCTTCTTTCCCTTTTCTCTTTACTTTACAAGTATTTTAATCGGTGAAATTTGGAAAAAAATTTAAAAACCCTAATTTTTATAACTAAACCAATTCACCCCCTCTTGGTGGTTTTATCCGCAACCGCAAACATTCCGCAACGCGATTCCAACATTTTCTATTTTCATATACTTTTGCAGGATATAGAGGAAACAACTTTTATTGTTTTCATTGTATCTAACAAAAAACTTTGGAAGACAGAGAGTAAATAAGTTGGCAATTGTGTAATTAAACGAAAAAAATAAAATGTTTTCTAAAACCAACAACACCTATATTTTTCTTAATTTATATTTTCTAAATTTTCAGTGATAGAAACCAATGGCCAAAAATAACAGGATGAACACATACCTTTTTCTTTGTAATTAGGTAATCAAACTCCACCAATGTCAGGCTAACTAGTTCATCTATCTCAGGTAGCCAAGTGAGTTTCAATTTGGTGGTCTTCACGGATCCTTCAAGATGCAAAACACCACTCAACCCTGTGATATTTCCATCCTGGTCCTTCTCTATTTCCTTCACTATGGCATTTCCCCAATCCATCAGTGTTACCTCCTCACCTGCTGATATAGACTCTGCATCAACATGATCAATCCAGATCCTTTTAGTATAAGTTGTAGCTTTATCTCCGGCAGCTTGATATTTCTTGTGTCGAGGTATGATGCGGACAAATGGTTTCTCAGGACCATCAGTGAGATTCAACAACACACGTCTCTCAGCAATGACTGCGGTGTGTCTAGGGCAGACAGGGTCAATAATCTTCTTATTAATGGTCCAGAGCTTGTCCCATTCCATGAGATTGAGATTTTTTGATGCCCCCTGTACGAGTATCAGAGAAGAGTCATCAAAGGATTCATAAGCATATAACCAATATACGAAAGCTCTCACAAAAAATAAAAGCACAATCACTAATAAACACATTCTACTCATCAATTCTACTTTGAAAGTTGAAAGAGAATGCATCCTTCTTTTTCTTTATTTAGTAAATGAAAGCAAGATCTTTTACGTACTTGCTCAACAATAAACTGTATCAGTGCTTCAATTTTCAAACCTCTACGCACAATTCCTTGCACTGTAGGAAACCGTGCATCATCCCATCCATCAACTTTCCCATTTTGTACAAACCATAGAAGCTTCCGTTTGCTGAGGAGAGTGTAGACCATATTCAACCTGCTAAATTCATAGATGAGAACTTTTCTAAGACCCATGTCCTCTTGAATCCGGTAATACTGAGCATTGCGATCATGGTATTCACTTGATCGCAGGGCATGTGTGATTCCTTCTCTAGCATCAACATATGGACAAGCAAAATCATAAGTTGGATATACTTTATACTTGGATCCAATTCTATGATGAGGCATTGGATTGCAACGATAATAAACAGGATCTCGAAGTGATTTGTTTGGGTCCTGCATATCCAACTTGCCGCGGACACAACATTGCAAGCCCCTCTCTGTTCCTGCAATCATTTCCTTCCACAATTTTAAGTTCTCCTCTACACTATTATTTCTACATTTAGATTCTATGCCATCCATTCTCTCTTTTTGCATTTGTTCACGTGGAGTGTCATCAACATATGCTTTACCCTGGACAATTAATTTTTCAGCCATTTCCATCAACTCAGGGAAGTAATCTGATGTATATGTAATTTCTTCATATTTAATACCCAATGTTTCAATATCTTTCACCAGGTTGTCCACAAATTCATTGCTTTCTTTGGCAGGATTGGTATCATCAAAGCGCACAATAACCTGGCCTTGGTATCTCTCAGCAAAATATTTGTTTAACAGGGCTGCTTTTGAGTGTCCAATATGAAGATAGCCACTTGGTTCAGGCGCAAATCGTAAGCGAACTTTTCCAACTTCAGCATCTGGAAGATCTATTTCAACTGAAGGTTTGCTCCCACCTTTGATGTTCTCAGATACATCCCCATTCACATTCTTCACTCTATCAGTGATTACTGACTGGTCTTTTGACTTGTTTGCTATAGGCTCTCCCAACCCTTTTTTGCCAACATATGTTGATGTGACTTCATTCAAGGCAGTACCATATTCTGACACTATTGAATTGAACCACCGTACAAGATTTGTATATTTCTTTGACTTCCTTAGACTTTCCCATCTCTTTCCAGAACCTGAAAAACAATAGCACACATATAATCTATTTGAATTGTGTATATAATAACACAGGCCATCATCATATGCATAACAAAGGCTGAAGAATCTATTGGCTCCCAAGCTAACATGATAAAAATAGAAAGTGGCAGAGATCTTTTGTTTGCTACACGTTGCCACAGTATTATGTAAAATTATCAGCCACAATATGCATTGATTGATATGCCTAATTTGCTGCATGGATACAACAAAGCCAGAACCTCAAAGTGCAATCATAAACACAATGATTTTCTCTTCCATAGGCACGTTGTATAAAAAATGACCTAGCAGTACCCCAAGACAATAGAACATAAAAAACCTTTACCTGCAAGACCTGCCCAGATTGCTATGTCTGCAATAGATAAAGAATAACCAACCAAAAATGTACGCTTCTCCAAATACTCATCTATATATTTGCATGCATTCTCAAAAGCAGGGCCTGATGAGAGGATAGGAGCATACTCCAGCCATTCATCAATCTGAAAAAACAAAAGGGAAATGAGGCAAAAAGGTGACAGTGAGTTCACAACTAAAAAGATATCGCACAAAAGAACCATTTGAAAAAATAATTCAAGATATTAATCTAAAGCAACATTATATGTCTGTCAAGAAAAAAATTCATCCTTCCATTTTTACTAAAACATCTTTTTAGGACTCTATGCATTTTATATTATTTTACACAGAGAAAATCACCTGGCTAGATTCAAATGCATTTTGCCCATAGAAATTGGGGAGACTGGCAACCCGCCCAATATAACGTAGAAGAGCATATGCTCCTTGCAACTTTAGCCTGCAAAGTAAATGCACTCATCAACTAACAATAGAAAGTAGAAAGGGTTGCAGTGCTTGTAGGAGAATAGGAATAAATATCAAGCCATAACATAAGCCCTTTTTTTTCCCTCTAATTTAGAGGTATTATAGTACAATAGAGACAGAAACCAAATTGAACGTTGCCATAATCCATTTACAAGGGTAACCATACGGAAAAGAAAGTCATGTAAATATTAAACTAAAAACCCAAATCACACTACATCATAAACGTATTACATGTTTAGCATGGCTTCAAAATTGTCGAGATCTTACACGAAAGGGAGACTTAAAAATTCATTTAAAAAATAATAATAATAATAATAATAATAATTGGCAGTCATCTAGGATTGTAAACGAACTTCAACGCAACGAAAAATACGATGTTGCTGACTCTTGATATTGAAGCATTTAATCACTGCTGCTAGTTGTTACACTGAGAAATAAACATATAGAGAAGAGATCGGAAATGTACCCATCAGAGAAGATAAATGTAGGGGCTGAGTCAGCAGAGAGAGAGGTATCAATCGAGGGAGATATTCCGGCGAGCTTAGCGGCGGCGATAACCGGTAACGGCGGAGAAGATGCGGCGAAAGCAAAGGTTTTGATGTCCATGCTCCGCAAGCATAACACTAGAGAGACACGACACACAACTTTGTTGCTGGCTCCTTAACAGGGTCGTCTAGGTTAAGGTGTTAAAGCAAACTTGGTTTTTATCTTCTTCCCTCTTCACTTTTTCACGTTCCAATTTTGACTTTATTTTCCTTTCTTATTTCCATGTGGGAGTTTTTGAACCTAAGCCCGTTACTCCAGGTTTTCAAAGGCTTGGCCCATGAAATCTTTTCATAAGCACATCATTTTCATTTCAGCACCTAGTTTTGGCAACACTAGTCAAAATATTACAAATTTCAAATCTCCTATTTTTTGGTGGACTTTTACCGTAAAATATTTAATGCGGGGACATTGTCAGAAATAGTAATTTATTTTCTTTTATTTAAATTAAGAATTAAAAGATTTTTATTATTCTTTAAAAGATGAGAAAAAATATTAAGTTTATTTTCATTTAAGTAATTATATATATATATATATATATATATATATATATATTATATATGAGATCCCTTAGTAACTTATTTTCTTTTCCATAAAACTTAAAACCATGTAATTTATTAATGTTATTCTTGGTTGAAGCTCAAGTTACTTTATTTATGTCCAAAATATTTCAACTAATTTTTTCTATATTCTTTTCAATCCTTGATACATCAATTACTCTATGCATACAATTATTTTGTTCATATATTTTCTTCTATAATACGCATTCATTTTAATTTTATATCCTACACGTGACTTACTTTTTTTTGTATGATTTTATATTATTGATTTCAAATATTTAAATTTAGAAATGTTAATAGATCATACTTTTCCATTTTTAGTTTCAAGTAATTTTATTCTTCGTTTTTTAAAGTTTATTTCCAAAGCTCAAATTAAAAACTAATATATCTCATAACATTTATATAATTTGTTTTTCTGCACATTTAGTATTATTAGTATCAAATATGATTTTTTTCTTTAATAGGAAACGAGAAGTATCTTATTTACACTTGAAACCAGACTGAAAAACGCAATATCTTCTATGTTTTTAGTATTCACTTGCAAGTTTGTAAGATTTAGCATTTTTCTAAATTTTATTATAGTTATAGAAATCTCAATGAACACAATTGCTATTACATATGAAGGCTAGGATTTAAGATTTTGTTGGTCATCGATCCCAGTGTGAATCATTTACAGTGTGTTAGGGAATAGAAGAAAGAAAAGAAACAAAATTAAACTTATCAAAGAAAATTGATTCATTCAACATTACTCAAATATTTAGAAATATTTGGTTTATAAACAGGAGATAAACTGGCAACAAACAAAAAAATTAATAGAGTAAGGAATGATCTAAACGAAAAATAAATTAAAATAATTCATTCATTATTCTAATACCCCTCTCAATGTGGGTCATGGATGGTGAAAAGATTCATCTTGGATACAACAATCTTGAAAGCAACAGGTAAAGTGATTTAGTAAACGCATCAACCAAATGTTTAGAAGAAGGAATATACATTAATCTGATAAGTTCTTCTTAAATCTTGATCCAAATTAATCTGATAAGATCCAAATTATGTGACAGTCTATCCCCATATATTTGGTTCTTTTATGAAATATAGGAGTTTTGACAATCTGAATTATAGACTGACTATCTGAGTAAGTAGAAAAAAGAATAGAAATAGAAAGATGAAGATCTATGAATAAATATTAAAGTCATTGTAGTTCTCAAAGTTATGTTTATGGATCTATGTCTTTTCTTGTTCGTAAATTCTCTCTTATTCTATAGCAAGAAAGAGAGTTTAGTGACTCTCATTCTCTTGTTTCTCAATAAATTACTGTAAATACTAATTATCAAGACAGTTCTTCCAAATTCAATGGTTCTGTTTGAGAAAGTTTTTCTAGTACTCATGGAGGAGGTAGATTTAGTAAAAATCCTGGTAGAAATTCTAAATTATGTGATAATTGTAAATGCCAAATCATACATCCGATAATTATTAGATTAAGCATGGACTTCCTCCTAGTTATAAAACTAACTCCAAGTTCACTACTACTTCGTCCAAACCTCCTGCTAACGCTGTTAAAACAGAATCCTCACTTGCATCTTCTTCTTCTTCCCTCAAAGAGGAGAACAAATCTTTTTCTCCGTTTGTTTCTCGAAGGAGCAATGTCAAGCTTTACTTGCCTTGTTTCAACAATCTCAATCTTCTTCATCTTCTGCTAATGGTGTTTATCAATGCACTATTAATTCCTAAGGTCCTGCACCTTTTTGGAGCTACAGACATACATGCCCTACCAAGTCTGCTTTTCAGAATCTTAAGCTCATTTCTCCTATTTATGTGCTAACTACATAAAAGAAACATAACTAGCAGAGAAATAAAACTGTATCCACAAATAGAAACATATAATAAATGTGCAGACCAATATATTTAAGACAACTTATGCGGCAGAATGCAGAAAAGAAGTTAGGAAGAAAACCATGGCTAAAAAGTAGAGATAAGAAGCAGGACACCAACGTTTCAGTTTGCAACAAATGATTCATGATGATTGTTGTTTGCTGAAGGAATAAATAAGGAAAAGCTGGACTCAGAATAGGTCAAGGAATGGGAATAAGATTAATAATACATTATCTACAACGGGCGTTACAAGAAGTAGTTAAAGAAACGTGAAACAAATTAGAGTTACATTGGATGCAACTAATTTTTAGCTCCTTCCTCTTTATGATGTACAAAACAGATTGTGTTGCATCATCTTATTCTTTTTCCAAAATTTTAAGCTTTCAAATTATGGGCTGCAGCAAGTTCAGCAGAGAGGATAAAAGCTGATTTGCCTGCTTCTCTAAGATAGCGAACATCTCCATTCATGAGCTTCAGCAGCTTTCTGCTGATCAATAGACTCATACCCTCCTCCGATTCTAGTCCATTATTTCCAAACATCTGGTTTAGTAATGCTTCTGGCACCCCACTCCCACCATGTGTTATGCTACATAAACACCAAAAATAAACACTAATTAGTTCCTTATGTTGTAATGCAAATGATGTCAAGGTTATAATGCAAATTCTTAATGTTAATCATGCATTAGTTCATGTCACGTTGTTTTCTCCTGGCATATACATCACATACACCATATATTAATACAGATAGCAGATTCAGATAAATCAAATGAATGAATTTCAAATGGCTAGGCATGGAACAGTTACCTGAGCTCTAACTTAACAAGATGGACGGATTTCCCTAACTGTTCTTTCGTTAGAGAGCCTGCTACAGCAACCTGACCTCCATTTGGTGTGAAATTGATGGAAATAAGTAAGAAGTCAGCCAAGACCTGCTGAAGCCGAAGACTATCACCGTATAAAGTTTCCATTACGATTTGTTCTGCAACATCATTGACTATTCGGACACTCTTTCCGTTACTTTTTGTCATGACTTGACTTAGGGAGGCAACCATTACTTCATGTAGAGTAAATTCAGCCATCTCAAGATCCAAGTAACTGTTAAACATAAGGAAGAGAAGGGTTATAAAACTGTTATGGAAGATGACAGACAAATAAATGAGAGAAACTGTCTCTTTTTTGTCGTGTTTGTGTGTTCATAAATTTTTCCACACAAACTAATCTAGCAGTACATATTGACTTTGAAAGCACAGTGTGAATGAAAAGTAAGTATCCACCTTTGATGCCTTCTTTTAAGATGCTAATTATTGGATATTCCATATATAAGTAACACCCTAACAAAAAATGACAAAACTACGTAACAAGAACTATGAGATCGACAAAACATGATATCAACAAACACCCAATATCAGTTGTGTTATACTGGTAAAATTTTTTGAGAGTTTATTTCCACGAATGAGATTAATTATCTAATCTTGAGTTTCAATGAGGCTTCAAATAGGAACTTATTTGCTTTAATAGGAGGAGCTCCAACTGATAAAATCTTCACACTACACGAATTTGTAAATAAGGGGCAAAAATAACAACATTCACATATCATACCCGTCTAAGATGCTGTCAAGATCTGAGTCATCAAGAATTTTGCTAAGTTGCCGCTGGCATTGAGCACTAGTATGCAAAAGTTGTTTCTGTTCTGTTCCCAGTTCAGTACCCTCCAACATTTTCCGGGAAAATATAATTCCACATAAAGGACTCCTTATCTGCCGTTTCATGTAAGTTAATGCATTCAATCTCTTCAAGGCAGTTTGCTCAGATAGGCGCTGAATATGTAATGCTTGCTGGAGTTCTGGGCTAGCTAGCTGTAAGAAGCAGAAGACACCTGTAACTAGGCCCTCTACGTCCAACTTCTTACTCACAGACAGTAGGCATTCTACATACTTGCCATTCCTAGCAAAGAAACCAAAAGCAACCTTCTCTGTTTCTGAACCAGTCATCGCTTTATTAAGTACAATGCCAAAATTAACAAAAGCTTCTTGATTCTTTAAACGACAACAAGCCATCTGGGTGCCAAAAACCTCTCCCAAAAGCATTTTATCCATCACCTGCTCTCGCTTCCATCCAGTTAACTTTGACATAGCTGGATTCCACTCACAACACCAGCCAAATTCATCTGTGCCAAATATAGGGGGGATTAGTGGATTTGGGTTCTGTACAATTGCCTTGTAATCACCTTCAATACGGGTGAATTTGTCCATGACATTCTTCTGAGCAGTTATATCATGGGCCACAAAGCAAACACCAACAACATTATCTCGAAGATCCCTGCTAGCACAAGCGTTTACTACTAAACTAATAGGACCAGAATCCATCTTAGTCACGAATGATTTGATATCAAATTGAACATTCTTCTCTTCTTCACCTAATTAACAGAACAAAGCAACAAATTAGAAATATGCAAAGCAGGTTAAAAGAATCAATTCCTCCCAACGAGCCCCCAAAATAAAATGACCACAGAAATCCTGGGGTGTTTCAATTTCCTCCCAAGTGTTGCAAGGACACAAAACTGAATGAAACTGTCAACAAGACACTTTTCTTCTAAGAATTATTCGTCAATGCAACATTCATGGGAGGCTTTAGGGAACATGATATGCTCAGAGCTACAAAAGACACACAATAACTCGTTTTCTAAGCTTTCGTAATGGATGATAAGGCTTGAAAAATGAAGAAAACAAAAGCGTATAGACAAGGATAAGATGGAGAAAGACATACCTAGCAGTGCCAACTCAAGCATCTTCTTGACTCTATCAGTTGAAGAATCCTCAACAAGTGTGAGTAAATGCTTTCCAATAGCTTCACCAACTGGAAGACCTGTCAACTCAGCAATTTTTATGTTCCACCCGTTGACCAGCCCATCGACATCAACCGCCAAAATAGGCACTGTTGCTGTTTCAATCAACCTAACCATCTCGCTTGTAACTGCTTCCAGTTCTTGCATCCCTTCGATCTTCAAATCACTTAGTTTTGTATTAATTGCATTTGTCTGTAAATCTGTACTCTCATTATCTTTGAATGCATTTCTCAGTATTAACTGCAAGGAATGAATAGCATCCATTTCATAGTCCTTCCACGGCAAGCTCCTTGCCTTCACGACTTGAAGGAAAGCTTTGAATGACGATCTTGGATGCATCCTCCTACCATCATCTTTTTCTCCAGCTTCATGCTTTGCACCACCCCATCGGATTTCAGCAGCGGTGTGCGACCGAAACCAAAATACTACGTCTTTTGCAGTTATTCTGACAGCTGCCATTCCACACACAATATCACCAAGAGAAAGAGCCGATGGGAAGCCTGCATCAGACAAGCTATCCGTACTCAAGCCGGTGGAATCCATGTGGTACTCAGACAACCACAAAGCTATCTCTCTTATCTGGGATTCACTTGGTGTCACTCCCAACCTCCATACCTTGTTCTTATATAAGAGGGCAGCTCCATCACATTTCACTAAATCCATTATATTAGGGCTCTGTGATACAATTCCAAGGGGTGCATCTCGCATCAACATATCACACAAGAGTGTCTGTGTGCGCAGGATATTCTTCTCAATAATCTGATACTCTAACTCTATTTCTTTGTTCACATGGATGGCAAATACTTGAGCCAGAAATTCACAAGCATACCTTAGAGGAAAGGGAACAAACCTGGGAGTAGTGTTATGGCAAACTACCAAACCCCAAAGTCTCTTCCTCTTTTGTGGCTGAACAGCATCAGCGTCCCCATCTTCTTCGTTGTCATTGACTACAACTGCCATAACCAAGGAAGCAATTGAATCCATGTTTGCCATGTATTGAGCATGACAACTATGAGGAGCCCTTAAGGTGGAACCACACAAAGTCAAATCAAATGGGAGTTTTTCATCTTGAAGAACCTTCACGTTTTTTGCATGACAATCAACTATCATACGGACCTTGTTCTTCATAAATAAAAAGCGTGAAGCCTGGGGAATATCAGTGGCTGGATAATGCAAACCCAGATATGGCTCGAGGCCTGGCTTTGTTATCTCAGCAATCACCTCCCCATGGTCATCCTCATGGAATTTATAAGCCATAACCCTGTCATAGCCTGTGAGTTCAAAAACTTCTTGAACCATTGTATCACATAATCTGTCCATGCTCCCACTAGGCAAAGATTGCAACCGGGTAATTGCTTTGGCAGCAAGCTTGTAAGACTGCAAGGCACCAGCTGCAGTCATGGGAACTTCATAAGGCTTGACAGGCTCGAAGTCAATGATCAAACTGCCAGTAACACGATGAATAATCGCATAAAAGGGCTTCCCAGAGGTCTTGCAATGAACAAGGATGGGGTTAAGAAGCGAAACCTCTGCAAATCCTAGAGCCTTTTGCAATGCAGAAGCACTTGGTGCAGTAAATAGAGTTTTTATGTCAGTGCCAATGCCAAGGGCGGGGTGGTCACCAACACTGGGGACGGCATGACTAACCATAGTCAGCATTTCAGGAGCGTTCTCACTGTATGCAATGACCTTACATGTTTTCTCATCTAAACCCAACAAGCATCCAAAAGGCTGAATCAACTTGCCTCGCTGTATGTGATGGAGGTACGCTGTTGTAACTTTATCAGACCTTGGTTGATTGACTCCATCAGCTGTACCAGAGACTCGCACCGAACTGGAGTAGTCAAAGGAACTGCCAGACTCCTCAAAAGTTGCGTGGAGCTTTGCATCTACAGTTGTCTGAGCAAGAACCCTAGTGCTATGTCTTGATCTCCCTGAATTGCTGGACGACTGGCTAGGCCTTGAGGAAGACATTTTCACTCCAAACTGCACTTCAAATGTACATTTAAGACGAGTAAGTAAATCGGAATCATACAACACCCTCTGAAAACATGTTAAATCTATTACCAATATACTCCATCAATGTCAATCTCTCTGCTCCTACTCATCTAACAATTCAACAAGAGAAGAACGATTCCCAACACCTTTTCAGTCCGATAAAAGTCAAAGGCTAACGTACTACTAATTAACTTATTCTATTACCCAATGATAGAATACCAACAATCTCCGCACCTCAGGTGAATAGATACACATCATTATTGTTCATCTCTTCTCTAGAGCCTATGTAAATTCTGAACAACAACAACAACCCAATCACCAACTGTACATGCTTGCTGATAGAATAAAACTGGCCACTATTATTCTTAATTTTGGAGAAAATTGATCATACTGTACGTCAATACAATGAACAACTAACAGCCGACAAAACAAATTCCAGTAAAACAACAACATATTGGGCTGAAAAAACAGACACACGTCACGAACATTAAAGGGAGCAAAGTCAGCAGGATAACATATATGGGGGAAGAAAAAACAGGATAGCACAGAGGAGGAGAAAAGTAAAAAATAAAATCAGGAGAATAGAGAGTGGAGAAAAAGGAAAGTGCGGAAGGAAACGAACCTTGAAAGGGAAAGAGTGAGAAGAAGAAAAGGAAGGAAGCAATGAGGAGAACAGAAGTTAAGGGTTAAAATAAAGAAAATAAGTGTGGGCAACAACACGCATGTCTCCCTTCCCTCTCCATGGAACTCAACTCCCTCTTCAAACTCACCACAACTGTGACCAGGGACCGCCATGCCATAAAGATATCATTTTTTATAGTACCCACTTCCAGCACCATGTGAATGTGAATGTGAGAGTTACTGGGGAACGAACTCAGATTAAAATAAAATAAATATTAAACAAAATCATCATTATTCGTTCAATATTTAAATGCTTCCGATATTTATGAGTGGCCAATAAACAAAGATGAACATTTTATTATTTTACAATAACACTATCGTTTTCCCTTTCTTTTTTTCAGTGTTAAAAGCTATTGAACCAGGTGAGTGGGTATACGATTTCAATACTGTTAGAAAAGATAGATATCAACAGTAGAAAGTTGGAGTTGCAAACAAAGGTTCGTCGTTTACCTAAAATTTTTACATTATCGATATATTTAACTGATCTTTACAAGGAAAAAATCATTTTAATACAGAATTGTGAGAAACTAGAATTAGATTTGGTTTTAGAGGGGACAGGAGTTTAGATTGAGCATGATTTGGCGTGAAATAGTGCTTTTATTTATGATATAAAAAGTAAAGTAAAATGAGCAAGTGGGCTTGGCGTTGTTGTTGGTTCCTAAAACAGACAATAAGGACAGTTGTGGATCATGGATGGGAGGTTTTACTCCGCCTATTGCCCCTTCTTTCACTTCATCGCGTCCTTTCAACACTCACCTTCCGTTCCGGATTTCATCTTACTCCCAATTAAACCTAACTCTACCCTAATATTATTCATCTCCATCTCTCAACTTCAACCAATTACAACAACTTCGATATTTGAGATGCTACAAAAATACATATAAAATTCCTAATGAAAAGGAGTGCCAGAGTGGAGAAATGTGTGGAAGTGAAAGGACGAATGGTTATTTTTTAAATAATATTTGTGGGGTAATTCACTGTGATTGGATAGCCGTCCCATGCCTTGGATTTGGAGATGAGAGAAGAGAATACTTGTAGTAATAATAGCATGAACGAGAAAGTGAGTTATGGGTGTCACGTGCACTCCTCAAAGTTGTGTCATGCTTCAGCTGAAAAAAATGGGAGGGGTGTGAACGTGTGAGTGTGTGGAAGACTATAAAGAAAAAATAAAGAAATGATAGTTTCCATTCTATGCCATATTCTGGGTTTGAATTCATGGCACTGTCACTGCCTCACTCACAATCACATCTTTGGATCATCACAACAATAACTGACATAAACCAACAAATGAGCCCATGCCGTGTAGCGCTGTAATCTTACACTGTAGGGTCCTGCACGCCACTTTTCTAAATTTAGTCATTTTCCTTCCCTTTAAGGTTTCTTCTTATTTTGTTCTCTCTTTTTTTTTATCATTCTTTTTATATACTATTTTCATTATATCATTTACATGCTGCTATTCTTTTATTCATAAAACAACAAAATGCATGTTCCGAACCGCACCTACTCTACTTTTATTTCACTTTTCTATCCTAAAATTATAAAAAAATAAATGGAAAATAAAGTTGTTGAAATAATGAACTCCTGTTGTGAAGGATTGGCATTTTTTTTAGGCATGAATTATGGTCCTTGGCTTGTCTCTCATTTATTTTATCAAATTAGGTTAAGTTTTGATGCCGGGTGAAAAGAGAAGTTAGTATATGAAGCTCTGATAAAACCTAGTGAGATAAAGACTTGGGTTTGACAAAGACTCATTTAATTGAATGTGTATTCAAAGTCATATTAATAAATATCTAATGCATGCTCACACGGGATATTTAAGATTGTTTGTTGATTGAGAAAGTTCATGTTTTGTAAAGAATTTATCTTTTAGTTGTACTTGAGTCCTCCTATATATCTTTTGTTGGTAAGCCAAAGATGAAATATTTTTAAAAAGACATCACATAATCCTCACTTTAACATCCCTTTCATACATTCCAATGGATTCAATACTTATTTATGTGGATAAAAATAAAATCTCCCATCTTATTAATTCTATAACTCAGATAGGTGAACGTGATTGTTATATCAAGTATAAAAAAATCATTAGCTAAATATCATTTCATAATAATATAAAAAAAGAATAATTATGTATTAAAAAATTGTAAAATAACATTTATCTTTTACTTTTCAATATTTTCCTTTTATATGAGTGAAAAAAAAAATGGAGTGAAGATGGAAAATACTATCTTTATTATTTCTCTTATATAGTCATTTTTCATTTTCCACTTTCTCTGTACCTTTAACCTTTCGCGGTAATATGAAGATGTTTAGTGTAGAAGAGGACGTGTGAGAATGAACTTGGAAATATAAATTTGTTTTGGATAAAGAGATTAAAGTGGATGTAAAATGGTGGATCTCATATATAATTTGAAGTATAATTTATAATGAAAGTCAAGTTAAAATGTTGCAAAAGTTTTTTATTGTGGGATAGTGAATCTCACAATTATTTTAAAATATACATAATTGAATAAATTTGCATGTCAACTTAAAATGTTGCACCATTTTTATTGTCCTCGTCTAATTATTTCTCCTCATAAATACACCAAAATTTATTTTATGTATAAAAAAACTACCATTATTAATTAATTACTTTTTTACCAATTATACTCTTATTTTTTATTTATATTTATTATAAAGAAAATAATAATAATAAGTTATTTAAATGTTTTTTTAATATTAAGATTATGAGAATGTTAATAAAAAATAATAATAATAACAATAAAAATAATAATACTTTATACATATAAACGGAGGGAATAAATAGTTATCCCCCTTTATTAATTGAATAAATAATTATATCTATATATAAATTCTATTGTTTTGATTTAGATAATAAATATGAAAATCAAATATTATTATTGTTATTATTTTAAAAATAAAATATTTATTATTATTATTATTAGAATGTACAATCTATAAAAATATAACTTAAAAAATAATTATTTATGATAAGTACGTTGATTATTAAAGCAATAATTTAATTATTTATTAACACTAGAATTATACTTTAAAAAAACAATGTATTTAAATATACTAATATTATAGTACAAATTAATAATTTATTATTTACATTTATGATTTTAATATGTAGTTTTTTTCTAGTATACGTTTTTTTTTTTCAATTTGCATGTAAACCAAAAATTTATACATGATCTCTACTTAATTATTTAAGTAAAATAAAAACAATTTTTAAATAATATTCAAATTTAAAAATTAAAAATTTATATTTAACCATATTTTATTTTTAATTTATATTATCCTTATATTTTTGTATTCTATTCAATTTATTTTATACTTTCAAATCAATTACAAATTTTGTTCCTCATATTTTCTCTCTTTCTACTCTATATCTCTTAATATAAATAAGTTTCCTTTCCATTCTATATTTCTTAATCTAAACAGTTGTTTCCACTTTATTTTGTTTTTCCCAATCGATCAAATTTATTATCTAATATAAAAAGTGGAAAGTTTGCTCTAGTTGTTAAAGTGTTTAAATTATTTATATAACCTACGCCTAAAACTTAAACTTTCAACAAAAATTGTTGGAACATGGAAAGTAGGAGTATTCATCGATTGACTTAATTAAAGATAAACATTGGCGAAAAATAAAAAAATCAATAGAGTCTTCAAGTTTTGTATCCTATGTTACATATTCATCTATTCAAAAGCTTATATGAATTAAAATCTTATTATATATTTATTATTTGAGAGTTGGTAAGATTAATTATTTTGAACTCATATATTTTATTATACTTTGATTCGTGCATTTCTAATTCTCTCTCTATATATAAACATGTCTTATTAAAAGTATAATTCAATACAAATCGTTTTATTGAACATAACGTGCAGGTTACAAAAAAGTATAATTTATTGTATTTATTGGGCAAAACTACAAGGAATCTATATTCTTAGTTAATTAATTGCGAGAGATTTTTCCTTAATCTTATTTAGTGTTAAAGTTAACGAAGAAAAAGTCAAAAGAGATGTGTGGCTGGGAAAATAAAACGTTTCGTAGAGTTTAACCTCTTCTGTTTCTTGTTTTTGTTTTTCCTTTCGTCCAACTACAAAACAACGTGTGGCCACCATTTGTTTAAAAAAACGCACCCTTTTCTATCCACAAATGCATGTCTAGGGTAAAATTTTCCCACTTTGACCAAGAAAAAAGTGTTCATTTTGATGAAAAACACCAACCAATCAAATTTACAATCAAAATCATTGGTCTATCTAACACACAAAACTACTCATAACTTATTTTCATTCATTCAAATCTATTCAAATTTTATAATATTATAAAACTGAGGAAAAAGTAAGACTTTAAAAAATTAAATAAATTTAATCAATAATAATATCTTAAAAATGTACTAATATGTAATTAACATTGTTCATGTATATAGTAACCAATTACTACAAAATTAAGTCATTTGTTAATTATTATGCTCTTACTTTTTCCATCGTATAATTAATGATCCGTGGTCTTTTTATAAATGAAATTTATGATGTAAGAGTAATTTTTTTTTCTGTTTTGCAATTTTTTTAAAGAATACACACCTTGATTCTCGAAAGAATGATGTCATGTACTTTTAAGATGTGTGTTAAATGAAGATTTTAAAACGTTATTTTAATATAAAAAATCTTGTGAAATTTAAAAATTTGGTAGAGATGGTATGACTGGTGGTATATTTTTTAAGATAAACTTTATGATTAAAATTTTGTATTTGTATTTAATTTATTTATATAGTAAACAAATATTATTTTTGAAATAATATATAAATTTTTTTAAAAAATTTGAAAAAACTCCATTAATATTTGCAAAATGTGAGAACAATAATAATAATAATAAGTATAAGGTTTGTATAAAGAAATGTAAAACTAATGTGTTTTCGTTTTTTTTATTGCTAATTGATTATAGCTTTATGTTTTTTAATATTGTCTTTCATTTTTTTATTATATTATAAGATTATTTAAAATTATGGTTTTGTTACGTGATATTGGTCAAGTACTTAATTGAAAAATCACAAAAATAATATTCATAAAAATTTGTTTATGAATTTTTTTATCGAGAGATAAAAACATATATGATCAGGACGATTATGAAAATTGATTAGTCATAAGTTTGATAAAAAAAAAATTAAAAACACTTGATCATAAACGATGAAAATGAAAAAAATAAGGTTAAAATTTATTCAAACTTTATGAAAAATAATAATATTAAAAATGATAAAATAGTTAATTTAATTATAAAAAATAAAATCAAATTTGTCTATATATTATATATATTTTTAATTTATTTTGATTTAAAAATAAAAATTAAAAATAATTTATATATATATATATATTATTAAGATATTTTTAAAAAATAAAATATTATAAACTAAATCTCAAAAATAATAAGACCATATATATAAATTGACTTTAATATATTATTATAATAAATATGAAGTTATATATAT